>OX421443.1:0-500000 GCA_949126915.1 Musotima nitidalis | reverse complement strand
TTTATCTTAAACATTGCAATGTATGTTTAACATAAAACCGTTTAACTTAAAAAGTTTTTTTACCTATTTTTTTTAAATACAATTTTCTTTTTTTACAGAACGGATCCACCAGAGAGTGCGAGGGAGAAGAACATGAGTAGGCTCAATGGTTTCCTCAGCCTGAAGACTCCTCTCATCAGCACCAAAACTCTTGGGTAAGTGTTACTCATAAGCTACACTAACGTTGCGTCACAATTTCACAAACTATTTAGGTTTTTTTTTTCATTTTTGTTTTATATAATTATGTCGTCTCTATAACAATTATGGTATTTTCTGCTTTCATTGGCATAACCACATAACGGATTATTTTAGGTATAAAGCCACCAGGATTACATATGTAAAACTTCTTTTATTTAGTAGGAAGATACTTTTCTAATAAAGAAGTGGGCTCAAAACAAAGCATTGCATATTTGTCATAGGCATTTATGTATATATGCTAATAGAGGCATAAGTAATGAAATGTTTGCCAAGTAAATAGTAAGCTACTTATCAAGGACGAAAAATAAATAGGCATCTATGTAAATACAACAACATTAGGCAGAAATAACGAGACGTTTGCTTATAATTATAAAAAACTGTATAAAAATGCGAATTTCAAAGTCACGATTCTTCTGTTGGTGTATTACCATCTTTTTTTCTGAATAATCTTCCTGAGAGATCGCTCCACGGAAGGCTAGGTTGTTGCTAACGATCACCAAAAGTTATATATTGCGAAAGCTGTTATTTATGTACATAAATCTGTTCTCGCATCACGCGATTACCAGTCTATGCTTACAAGAAGAGTATTTAAGATCCCGGTTGTTCCGTCCAAAACCACATTTTCACATCGCTTTAGATCACATCTCTTTCCACACATTTACAATCAACTTGTCAACTCTTTTAAACTTAGACACAGAACCATACACGAAACAAAAACCTTATTACCTAAAATGCTCATTACCCACACACACACACATACACACACACACACGCGCGCGCGCATGCACGCGCAATTCAATTACTTTAGTCTAGTTACTAATCAATAGCTTTAGTGTTTTTTGATTTTAGTTTTTTTTCAATGTTCAATTTAATTTTAAGCATTTAATAATAATAAATAATAATAATATTTATTTCCAAAAGACATTACACAAACATATATTTAACCTAGCCCCCACACTAGGCAAAGCCTGTCCTGTGGAGGGCCATATAGAAATTTAAAGTTCTTTCTTAAATCTATTTGCTACACTATGAATACATTTATCTAAAACTAGAGAAAATAAAAAAAATAATAATAGACAGCTAAAAGGTGTGTGCTTGTGTATGCTGATGTTCTGAGGTAAGAATACGTGTGTGGTTGTGTATGTGGTTGTGTGTGGTTGTGTGTGTGGTTGTGTGTGTGGTTGTGTGTGTGAGAGTGTGGGTATATGCGAGTCCGTGTAGATCTGTGATTATGAGTATTGCCTTATCTTTTCACCTTTAACAAATTTTCTACCTCCTCATAACTAAACTCTAGAAGCATTTTAGGTAATAAGGTTTTTGTTTCGTGTATGGTTCTGTGTCTAAGTTTAAAAGAGTTGACAAGTTGATTGTAAATGTGTGGAAAGAGATGTGATCTAAAGCGATGTGAAAATGTGGTTTTGGACGGAACAACCGGGATCTTAAATACTCTTCTTGTAAGCATAGACTGGTAATCGCGTGATGCGAGAACAGATTTATGTACATAAATAACAGCTTTCGCAATATATAACTTCCTTACGCTAAGAACCCCGGCTTCTTCGTAAAGAGTAGTAGTAGAAAAACGAAGCGGTTTAGAGAGGGCTGTTTTGAGTACTCCTCTTTGAGCTCTCTCTAGAGCAATTAAAATACTTTGTGACGTACCGCCCCAGGCGAGAATGCAATAAGTTATAATAGATTGGCATAGTGCAAAATATACCATTTTGAGCGTTCCACCATCAGTCACATCTTTAAGGTTTCTCATGACGTGTATTAGTTTTCTTACTCTGCCAGACATAATCTCTACATGTTTCCTAAATGTAAGTCTCTCATCGAGTGTTACTCCCAAATACTTTATTAAGTTCGTTCTTCCTATACAATCACAGCTACAGAGGGAGGAAGGGATCTGGGCAGGACAACTATGGGCTTTGATTCGATCCAGTTTCAAGGGAGCTGAGGCCTTCGTCTTATGGAAACAGATAAATTTTGTTTTCGTCGTGTTTAGGGTCAGAAGATTAAGATTTAACCATTGCAGGATCAGCTGCATTCCGTCTTCAGCCCTCTGGCTGACCAATTTCCAAGAAGCATCGTGAAAAATGAGAGCAGTGTCGTCAGCATAACACAGAATGTCAGAATTCTGTATAGCTAGAGAGAGAATATCATTTATATATATAATAAACAGAGATGGACCGAGAATACTGCCCTGTGGTACGCCAAACGAAATCGATCTCATTTCGCTCACAGCATTTCCTATCCTAGTACATTGACTTCTGTCCGTTAAGTAGCTGGAGAACCAGCTAAGTGTAGTTCCTCGAACTCCTAAAGCTTCCAGCTTCCTCAAGAGAATCGGAACTGAAATTTAAATTATATAAAAATATATTTATATTTAAAAATATATTTAAATATATATTTTTATGTTTTGTTATTTCTTGCTTGTTATGGAAGAGTGGCTTCTTCTGGCACAGGTGTCTCATCACTTAAAAGAAGGAGTCAACCTTGGATCTGTTATAGTACTTACATGGTAAAGAAATAAAATTATTTTATTTTTATTTTTTTAATTAACCGACAAGGATGGACGTGTGATAAGTAGGGCTAGAATGTGGAACCAAGCTAGCAAGCTCGATTATAAGCGGGTTTTAGGGTTTCATAGTGGTAAGCGAATAGAACTTTTATCGTATGTTTTGTCGATTAAAGACAAACTACGAGCAGTGAAACGATTCCTCGCCAGCCAGCAGTGTGAATGTCCAACGATAAACTAGTTGAAACATCTCTTTTATTTACATGGAGTGTATAACTATTGGAATTTCCATGAGCAAGAAAATAGTAAGTAATTTCCTCACCGTCTGCGGGCCAACTGCCTAACGACGAATTAAACGATTCTTATATCGCACATTAAGTCGATAATTTGTAGACAATTGACGTGCCCCACGGTTTTATTTTAGTCTAGTCTATGCATATGTTTATAATTCCCACGACTGTATCTATTTTATTATTTTTTGGTTTTAAGTACATTTATCTTAAACATTGCAATGTATGTTTAACATAAAACCGTTTAACTTAAAAAGTTTTTTTACCTATTTTTATATTATTTTTTGGTTCTTAGTACATTTATCTTAAACATTGCAATGTATGTTTAACATAAAACCGTTTAACTTAAAAAGTTTTTTTACCTATTTTTTTTAAATACAATTTTCTTTTTTTACAGAACGGATCCACCAGAGAGTGCGAGGGAGAAGAACATGAGTAGGCTCAATGGTTTCCTCAGCCTGAAGACTCCTCTCATCAGCACCAAAACTCTTGGGTAAGTGTTACTCATAAGCTACACTAACGTTGCGTCACAATTTCACAAACTATTTAGGTTTTTTTTTTCATTTTTGTTTTATATAATTATGTCGTCTCTATAACAATTATGGTATTTTCTGCTTTCATTGGCATAACCACATAACGGATTATTTTAGGTATAAAGCCACCAGGATTACATATGTAAAACTTCTTTTATTTAGTAGGAAGATACTTTTCTAATAAAGAAGTGGGCTCAAAACAAAGCATTGCATATTTGTCATAGGCATTTATGTATATATGCTAATAGAGGCATAAGTAATGAAATGTTTGCCAAGTAAATAGTAAGCTACTTATCAAGGACGAAAAATAAATAGGCATCTATGTAAATACAACAACATTAGGCAGAAATAACGAGACGTTTGCTTATAATTATAAAAAACTGTATAAAAATGCGAATTTCAAAGTCACGATTCTTCTGTTGGTGTATTACCATCTTTTTTTCTGAATAATCTTCCTGAGAGATCGCTCCACGGAAGGCTAGGTTGTTGCTAACGATCACCAAAATGAAGCAAAGTTCACAGGACTGACCTTCTTTGATTGAATGATCATGGACAGTTCCATTCCTTTCAGCGAAGAATGCAACAAAAATTATTTGACGCTGATGGGCATAGCTCTTTAAAGTAGTCACTAAATTAAGAAAGAGGCCTTATTGAATAATGTTAAAAAATCTAACAACAGAGCGCCACTTCTTTACCTCTGTCAATTTAAGTCTTCAAAGCTACTAACTTCGAAACTACGACCCAAATATTGAACCGAAAAAGTTTGCTATGTGAGAGGAGTGGCCAGTAGTTGGACGTTAGTGTGGTGATGATTTTGGATAAGATTACAGATGGTCAGACAAACAATTAAGATAATATGAAAACCCAGTTAAAAAAATAAACCTTAACAGTCCTAAAACACTAAACGACATACTTAAGTGAGAAATTGATCATTGTGGCTTCAACATACTGTAATACTATTTAGTTTTAAAGTTTTAATCGCAAAACAGTTATTTCGCTTCCTAAGTTTACCTACTAAGTATAATTATCCATCAACGCATCTTCCCACATCAAATTTTGAGATTCCTTTTATCATTCGTTTGAGAAAATATATATCGGGATCTCGTATTCACAAATATTTACAATGTCAACATTCAAAAAAGTTAAGGGTACTTGCTTGCAAAAACAAGCGAGTTACCCGTACAAACAAGTACTCCATAGAATTGTATAAAATGGAGCATTAGAACCGATTCATAAGAGCCGGTAACATGCTTGTACGTATCAGGAACCAACTCATGTATTGTAGCGCCCCGAAAAAGCGCCTGACAAAAGCACTACTTAGTAGCGAACAACTTAGTTAGAGCCTGAATCAAAAGATGGCGCTGTAAAGATACTGAACATAAACAAAAAAATCATACTTTAAAGGAATGGACTGACCTCTCTAAATCAGATGAGGCTTTTTATAAGCCTTTACAAATAATTATACCACAATATTTAATATTATTATTTTATTTATGTGAAAATTCATCTCTGATAAAATCTTTTAGTATTAACTAAGTAGTAAACGGTTCCCTGGTAAACTATCGCCTTAAAGCAAACAATGCACCCCTGGCGTATTTTTCTTGGAACTTCTCTTTTACACGCTGAAAGTTTCCCTTTTGCTTCCAGTAAATCGTAGATGGCATTAATAGGGAGGGAATATCTAAAATATTATTATGAAATGGAGTTATGACGTAATATGTCTAACATGTATTTTAAGCGACGAGAAACACGGCGTTGAATTCGGTACTCTTTGATCTTGAAGCAGGCTTCAGTTCCAATATAATGCGTCTAATTAAGGCCTGTTTACTTTTATGTATCATCCACTGCTAAACGCACACGGCGTCGTTCACCTGAAATGATTATAATCAGAATTATAAACTGACAAAAACAAGTCGTTACATTTCATCGTTTATGATTAAACCGAAAATATCTGCAATAAAATTAAGTTTTAACATTTAATTATAGAGGCTATAGAAATATTTCATACATTTCAAATGACCTGGCCTTAAAAAACAGTGCCCGGCGGTAAATATTATCACATTAAATGTGAAGTGTGTACAACACACTTCATATTCACTAGCTTTAAGGTCACGACCCTGATCTGATATATAAATTTTTCTAATTTATCCTTGTGGTGCAGTATTTTTACACAAATATTAATATTTTATTGATTCTTGTGTTGATTAAACTGTCTCATATAATATGAACGGTCAGACGGCAGCCGCTTCGTGTAATAACTGAAACAGAGCGAAATCTTTGCAGACCAGTGTGCCGACCCTGAGCTGGGGACTGTGGGACGTTGGCCGCGGTCGTTACCATTGCTACGCGCTATGTCCCATATGAAATTTATAAAAAAAAAACTTTTATGTGGCAAGCAATAAAACAGCAGTTATCTAGAAGTCTCTAAGTACCTGCTGGTGGATATCCTACTAATTTAACTAATTAATGGATCGCCAGTCCATATTTATTTTACCCAACGTAGCTATATGCAACTTTCTATATGCCTGCCAACTGCCACTTCAGCTTGCAATTTTTTTGAGCTGTATCTGTGGCATTAATTCTATATTATATAGTAATCTATATAATTCTATACTATATTTATCTTATATAGATCTCCGATTCGATCTGTAGTAAAACCGTTTGCATAGATCTGTAAATTGCTTCCTGTTGGAATTTGAGCTTCCTCATAAAGCCATAAAGCCATAAGAGTAAGGTCCCTCGATTATGTTTGTAGTTTATTAAAAAATTAACTTTACAAAAGAACTACACTTTGAAAAAGTTTCCAGTGAGTTATTTCATTTATGTCAATGTGAATCGTGAGACATCGACCATAATTATAAAGAGGAGCAATAAATGCACTCCAAGACAAAATGAGACTGCTCTATGCATAAACGTAACTTTTCTCAAATAGAAATTAAAAAAAGTACAGCGAAGTATTTTTATTAAAATTTCAGTAAATTCTTTTATTATTATGCTTTTAGCTTATTTAAAATGTAATTTGGTTGAAAATTTATTTTTCAATTTGTACAAAATGTATTGTCTTTTTAAATTTGTATTCCTTTTTTTCTTCTCCGTGCATGGGTATAATTAATCTGAATAAAGAACGTCCTACTATTCACATTTATGTATTTAATTTACACATCATTATTATTATTGTTATGCCGTATAGGGTTCATACCAAGATCTAAGGAACCCAAGCCAACTTCACCTGCAAGTGGTGCACCTGCCGAGGTACTGGCGAATAGAAAAGTTCCCGGAAGAAGCAATAGGCTGGCCACCTATTATATGGGACCACTAATACTACTGGCGAAATATGGGCGTATAATATGCCTCTGCCTACCCCGTCAGGGAAACAGGCGTGATTTTATTTATGTATGTATGTAGAATAAGCGCGCTAACAAGCGCAACCCGCTCATGATGGCCTATATAAATTGATTTCACGCCCCGCTTGCAAGACCCAGTACTATATGGAATAAAGTCTTGTATAGTTTAGTACAGTAGCCGGAATATGTGCCGGAAGAGAATTCCAAAGGCGGAGGTTCTTGCAAAGAGAATGATTGGGCCTGGCACGACTGTGGGCAAAACTGCCCACAGAATAGATATGTGAGTAAGGAAAATGAAGATTTTTAGATATGGATAAAATCTAAAGTATAATAAGATCTATGTTATTGAAACTTAATATAATAATAATATATGTTTTACAGGATTGTATTTTTTTTGTTGTAGAACAATTTTGAAAAATATAAACGATGTGTAAATTATATAAATATATGTAAATAATAACAATAAATAAATATTTTCTGACAATTACACCAATTATTTGGTTCCAAGATAAGTATTATTAATAACTTGTGCTATGGATACTTAATAACGTATAAATACACAAATACTTATTATTTTTTGTAAATACATACTTTATATACATAGGAAAACACCCAGACCAGAACATTTTTGTGTTTGTGTACACAAAGATTTGCCCTGTGTGGGAATTGAACCCACGACCTCAGGAGCGGAGTGCGGGTATACTCGCCTCAACGCCATATCGGTCGTCAATATATTTGATTACTGACATGATATTCCTATAATTTAGAAATTCTGGTATAGTTCAAACCAAAGATGGGTTCAAAAAAAGGAGAAGGCATTTCGAGATAGGAATAAATAAATTTGGCAACCAAATTGAATAAATGTCTACAAACTGGACCCAAGGTATTATGTAAACTTTTGTTATATGCTATGAGATAACATTAATGATTTTTTAAATCTATTTAAGTCATTTTGGAGTCTCGGTTGCTCAGCGGTTAGAGCAGTAGACCGCTTATCTGACGACCGATATGGCGTGGTGGCGAGTATACCCGCATTCCACTCCTGAGGTCGTGGGTTCGATTCCCGCACAAGACAAATCTTTGTGAGTCTTATAAAAATGAAAATTTGTTCTGGTCTGAGTGTTTTCATATGTATGTTAAGTATGTATTTACAAAAAAAAAGTATTTAAGTATGTTTATCCGTTTTGAGTATCCATAACACAAGTTCTTAATGACACTTATCTTAGAACTAAATAATTGGTGTAAGTGTCCGAAATATTTATTTATTATTTATAGTATGTATGTTTGTACATATATAATATTTCTTTTTGTACGTATTCTACATACATCACGCACATCCGTATATGTTCATCCCGTTTCGTATAGATACATAATTTCAAAAAGATCCAGTGGTGTTTGTTTAATTTTATTCATTTACATTCACTATAAATATTATGACACTTTTTGTTATGCTAACAACAATGGCATATAGCGACATCTGGCGGCATGAAACGACGCCATTTGTATTACGAGGCTTGGTTCTGCAAACTGCTT
This sequence comes from Musotima nitidalis, assembly GCA_949126915.1. Taxonomy (NCBI): domain Eukaryota; kingdom Metazoa; phylum Arthropoda; class Insecta; order Lepidoptera; family Crambidae; genus Musotima; species Musotima nitidalis. The sequence goes on along the minus strand of OX421443.1, from coordinate 491,551 downwards.
ACTTTATTAACCATATTATCAACGTTTATTAATGTAAGGTCAGCAGCTAGTGACTGAAACATTAAGATATATTGTTATAATGAAATATATAATAAAAATGAATGCTTGTTAACCGGAAACGATTGCCTAAGTAAAGCAGACTTAATTAAGATCAACCCACGAATGGGTGACCGTTTTATGAACGCTTCTGTGCTTCATAAGCCACGTTAAAATGACGGTCTTGGTTTACACTATTTAATTTTGTGGTACCTAATCATTAGAGGTCATATTGGGCGGCATAAAAGATATTGGCATAACAGGACGGCACACGCCTGAATCTGCCAAATCGCACTAGGTCAGCGAGGTGGTTACCTTAATTCCTCTCACCTTGCTTCTCTCATATTTTCAACGACGTGCATTCTCATATTTGTGCTGAGTAGAAACCGAACCCACGACCTCAAGAGCATTGAAGAGCAATGGCATTCATCCTATATCTATTCGGCATATATGCTTACATTTCCCATTATCCGCAAACTGAGCAGTAAACATGCCAACGAATGAACATACCAAAAAGGCCGTCATGAGTGGATGCGCTTTATAGCGTGCTTATTTCACGTTATAAAGCGCTTTCATTTTCTTATTGGACTGCATCGACTGCTTATCATCAGGCAGGATGTAGTCATTATGACGTATCACATTTAAAAACAAAAAAAAATTTTTTTTTTCAAAATACATAGAATTAGATACTCAGAAAACACCCACACCATGTGAATAATTTAAATGCACTTAACGCAAACATATATTATCCTATGCGGGGTTACCGATCTCTGGGCCATTTAGATCGACAAGTTATTTTATTATTCGTTAAGCATAATTTAAGTGGCACTTAGCTCTAAATTCAGACTCAGATCGCACATAAGTAATAATAACTGAGTGAACCCACTTATGACGTAAGAGCTCTCGGCTAATTTGGGCTGGCGAAGTTGGTTTGTTTTGTAAATAAGTACATATACATATTATTAGCAAAAATATTTGAAAATAATTTTTGTCAATACTTTTAATTCTCCTTTTATAATGATACTTACATTATAATTTCAGCCTATTAATTTACTACTACTGCACACGGGCGTCGTGTGGTACCGGCCTAGAAACTCTTCTAGGTTGGATAGTGCCAACCTCTCTCATCTCACGGGGAAGTCGAAAGAGTTGACGAGGAGAAATCCTCCCAGATGATAGGCAGCAGCGTCATCCTGCGCACTGGCTAGAACTGTGATCACAAACCCGCCTGCCTAATGTGGATATTATGAGCAATTACCCCCAATAGAATATAATATAATATCTTGGTAAGGCTTATGTTCAGCAGTGGTCTTTGTGAAAAAAAAAGAAATAAAATTTATTTAGATATAAATACATATAAACAAAAAACAGAATTCAAATCAGTAAATAAGTTTACATATAGTATGCCTAAAAAGGACTCCACTCAGCATGTGCTGCAGTGGAGGACCACAACAGCGCTGGTCTTCCGTGAAGACCTTATAACTTTCGTGTGCAACAGCCACACAAAAGACAGAAACTTAACAATAAAACAAAATATTTAAACAACAAAATAAATACAATTAAATGAAAAGTTAAAGTAGTAAAAGCTGATATAACGCTGATATGATAACCGAACAAGAGCTTTCTCTCATGAACCAATGTGAGAAGGTATAGGATCGTATATCACCACACGCATTAATAATTGCTCTGTACAAAATAGGTTCCGCTCGGCATTTGTCGCAGTATAACATGCATGTTTTGTACCTATGACGCTGATATTTTATCGAAGCCTACAGTAAAATTAATGAAAAACTAAAAGCAACAAACAGTAATTATAAAAATAATAGTAACAATTGATCAAAACAATCTATATAACATATGAATATATAACAATAAATATGCAATGTACATATAGTCCGTTTCACAAAGTTCAGAGGTTTAACATCCCCATAAAAGCGAGGTGCTGAATGCTCGCACCTATCAATCTTTACTAAATGCCGATTCTCTGTCCGCTTGAAATACCCAGCACAAAAGGAAACACTGATGCTGAAAAAGAATTTTAATCCGAATCGTTTGACACAGGAACGGTTTTAAACCTTTTGTGCAGGTCTGCACAGTTTGCGTTCTAATTCCAGCGTCCAGATATTTGGAACAGGATCAAAAGCTCTTCCGATAATTCCTCTCGATAAAGGTGATACAAGATACTAAGCGACGTCCCTAGAGAATTAAAGATCCTCATGAAATTTTAACAGTTCCATTAGTGAAGACTGCTAACCTTTGCAGAGATGCCTTAATCCCCCATCTAACGCCCGTGTGCCCTAATTAGTATAAATACCATAGCGATCTCTAGTAAGCGAGTTTACAATAAGGAATAAGGTATGGAGTTCAAGAGTCTGTGTTGAAAGCCTAAAACCTAAGATAAGATCGCCTTAAAACTAACCGTCTGTATCAAGTTTTAAGTAAAATTACTACCGTAAACTACATTCAGACCTGAAATTCCTCCTCAGAACATTCCTGCACCGGAGGTATATCTACCTGCCTCAAAGCCTATGCAGTATGTTCAATGCCTCTCATCACCGGAATCATTTCATCATCATCTCAGCCCGTTAACGTCCCACTACTGAGCACGAGCCTCCTCTCACATACCAAGGTGTAAGGGTATTAGGTCATACTCCACCACGCATTGGTGGAGGCAGGTGTATGGCGTCCTGCTGTTAGAATTCTTCAAGCCGCCCAATAAGGCCTCTAACATGGCTTAACGACTGCCACATTTAGTGATAACCGGGACCAACGGCTTAACGTGCCTTTCGAAGCACGGAAGCTCATTTCAGAGCGAGAACAATTATCGCCACTTGAATGCCTCTTTATCCAGTACGCCTTATTTATTAAACGGTTTTATTTAGCTCACCCCGTTTGTTTTATTCTTGGGTCAAATTTAGTAATTCAAATTTCACCCTCTTCCTGTCAACCGATTAATCTGAAATTTGGTATACACTTTGGATTTTGGTGACAATACAATTATGGTTATTCATTATCATTATAAATTCAAGATGGCCGCCGCTACAAAATGGCGGATAACGTAGGTTTTATCAATCCAATCAATATGGGTATCAAATGAAAGGGCTCAACAAGCAGAATACAATATACCATAAAAAATTTAAATCAAAGATGGCGGCCGCTAAAAAATGGCGGATAACGTAGGTTTTATCAATCCTATCAATATGGGTATCAAATGAAAGGGCTCAACAAGCAGAATACAATATACTATCATCATCATCATCATCAGCCATAGTCGTGGGGTGATCGGCTTCAGAATAGTCCCCCACCATATCCTCCCGTGGTTGCAGTAAGAGTCTGCTAAGGGAATACCGGAATCTGTAATTTAGGTATCTGATTAATCCAGCCTGAATCCACCACCCAAGTCAAGATTTTGTATCGTGTTGAGGACTGTGTGGCGTTAGGGTGGCTAAAAATGATACGTCGTTAGCGGTACACCACCCAAGTTAAGGTTAAAACGCGCCGAGAACTGTATTTAAATGTCCATTACTCGTGGGAACAAAATGGTAAAAAAAAATATAAATAATACAAACACAAAGGAGTTGGCCTGCAATAAACTAATGTGCAAGAAACCTTGCAATAATGAAGCTTTAAATGAATTAAACAGAATGCGAAATAAAAACTAAAAACTAGAAAATAAAAATAGGTAACAAAACTTTTTAAGTTAAACGGTTTTATGTTAAACATACATTGCAATGTTTGAGATAAATGTAGGTACTAAAAACCAAAAAATAATAAAATAGATACAGTCGTGGGAATTATAAACATATGCATAGACTAGACTAAAATAAAACCGTGGGGAACGTCAATTGTCTACAATCGTTCATTAAAATGTTTGTTTTGTAATGTTACACTTTAATTAACCGACAAGGATGGACGTGTGATAAGTAGGGCTAGAATGTGGAACCAAGCTAGCAAGCTCGATTATAAGCGGGTTTTAGGGTTTCATAGTGGTAAGCGAATAGAACTTTTATCGTATGTTTTGTCGATTAAAGACAAACTACGAGCAGTGAAACGATTCCTCGCCAGCCAGCAGTGTGAATGTCCAACGATAAACTAGTTGAAACATCTCTTTTATTTATATGGAGTGTATAACTATTGGAATTTCCATGAGCAAGAAAATAGTAAGTAATTTCCTCACCGTCTGCGGGCCAACTGCCTAACGACGAATTAAACGATTCTTATATCGCACATTAAGTCAATAATTTGTAGACAATTGACGTGCCCCACGGTTTTATTTTAGTCTAGTCTATGCATATGTTTATAATTCCCACGACTGTATCTATTTTATTATTTTTTGGTTTTAAGTACATTTATCTTAAACATTGCAATGTATGTTTAACATAAAACCGTTTAACTTAAAAAGTTTTTTTACCTATTTTTATATTATTTTTTGGTTCTTAGTACATTTATCTTAAACATTGCAATGTATGTTTAACATAAAACCGTTTAACTTAAAAAGTTTTTTTACCTATTTTTTTTAAATACAATTTTCTTTTTTTACAGAACGGATCCACCAGAGAGTGCGAGGGAGAAGAACATGAGTAGGCTAAATGGTTTCCTCAGCCTGAAGACTCCTCTCATCAGCACCAAAACTCTTGGGTAAGTGTTACTCATAAGCTACACTAACGTTGCGTCACAATTTCACAAACTATTTAGGTTTTTTTTTTCATTTTTGTTTTATATAATTATGTCGTCTCTATAACAATTATGGTATTTTCTGCTTTCATTGGCATAACCACATAACGGATTATTTTAGGTATAAAGCCACCAGGATTACATATGTAAAACTTCTTTTATTTAGTAGGAAGATACTTTTCTAATAAAGAAGTGGGCTCAAAACAAAGCATTGCATATTTGTCATAGGCATTTATGTATATATGCTAATAGAGGCATAAGTAATGAAATGTTTGCCAAGTAAATAGTAAGCTACTTATCAAGGACGAAAAATAAATAGGCATCTATGTAAATACAACAACATTAGGCAGAAATAACGAGACGTTTGCTTATAATTATAAAAAACTGTATAAAAATGCGAATTTCAAAGTCACGATTCTTCTGTTGGTGTATTACCATCTTTTTTTCTGAATAATCTTCCTGAGAGATCGCTCCACGGAAGGCTAGGTTGTTGCTAACGATCACCAAAATGAAGCAAAGTTCACAGGACTGACCTTCTTTGATTGAATGATCATGGACAGTTCCATTCCTTTCAGCGAAGAATGCAACAAAAATTATTTGACGCTGATGGGCATAGCTCTTTAAAGTAGTCACTAAATTAAGAAAGAGGCCTTATTGAATAATGTTAAAAAATCTAACAACAGAGCGCCACTTCTTTACCTCTGTCAATTTAAGTCTTCAAAGCTACTAACTTCGAAACTACGACCCAAATATTGAACCGAAAAAGTTTGCTATGTGAGAGGAGTGGCCAGTAGTTGGACGTTAGTGTGGTGATGATTTTGGATAAGATTACAGATGGTCAGACAAACAATTAAGATAATATGAAAACCCAGTTAAAAAAATAAACCTTAACAGTCCTAAAACACTAAACGACATACTTAAGTGAGAAATTGATCATTGTGGCTTCAACATACTGTAATACTATTTAGTTTTAAAGTTTTAATCGCAAAACAGTTATTTCGCTTCCTAAGTTTACCTACTAAGTATAATTATCCATCAACGCATCTTCCCACATCAAATTTTGAGATTCCTTTTATCATTCGTTTGAGAAAATATATATCGGGATCTCGTATTCACAAATATTTACAATGTCAACATTCAAAAAAGTTAAGGGTACTTGCTTGCAAAAACAAGCGAGTTACCCGTACAAACAAGTACTCCATAGAATTGTATAAAATGGAGCATTAGAACCGATTCATAAGAGCCGGTAACATGCTTGTACGTATCAGGAACCAACTCATGTATTGTAGCGCCCCGAAAAAGCGCCTGACAAAAGCACTACTTAGTAGCGAACAACTTAGTTAGAGCCTGAATCAAAAGATGGCGCTGTAAAGATACTGAACATAAACAAAAAAATCATACTTTAAAGGAATGGACTGACCTCTCTAAATCAGATGAGGCTTTTTATAAGCCTTTACAAATAATTATACCACAATATTTAATATTATTATTTTATTTATGTGAAAATTCATCTCTGATAAAATCTTTTAGTATTAACTAAGTAGTAAACGGTTCCCTGGTAAACTATCGCCTTAAAGCAAAAAATGCACCCCTGGCGTATTTTTCTTGGAACTTCTCTTTTACACGCTGAAAGTTTCCCTTTTGCTTCCAGTAAATCGTAGATGGCATTAATAGGGAGGGAATATCTAAAATATTATTATGAAATGGAGTTATGACGTAATATGTCTAACATGTATTTTAAGCGACGAGAAACACGGCGTTGAATTCGGTACTCTTTGATCTTGAAGCAGGCTTCAGTTCCAATATAATGCGTCTAATTAAGGCCTGTTTACTTTTATGTATCATCCACTGCTAAACGCACACGGCGTCGTTCACCTGAAATGATTATAATCAGAATTATAAACTGACAAAAACAAGTCGTTACATTTCATCGTTTATGATTAAACCGAAAATATCTGCAATAAAATTAAGTTTTAACATTTAATTATAGAGGCTATAGAAATATTTCATACATTTCAAATGACCTGGCCTTAAAAAACAGTGCCCGGCGGTAAATATTATCACATTAAATGTGAAGTGTGTACAACACACTTCATATTCACTAGCTTTAAGGTCACGACCCTGATCTGATATATAAATTTTTCTAATTTATCCTTGTGGTGCAGTATTTTTACACAAATATTAATATTTTATTGATTCTTGTGTTGATTAAACTGTCTCATATAATATGAACGGTCAGACGGCAGCCGCTTCGTGTAATAACTGAAACAGAGCGAAATCTTTGCAGACCAGTGTGCCGACCCTGAGCTGGGGACTGTGGGACGTTGGCCGCGGTCGTTACCATTGCTACGCGCTATGTCCCATATGAAATTTATAAAAAAAAAACTTTTATGTGGCAAGCAATAAAACAGCAGTTATCTAGAAGTCTCTAAGTACCTGCTGGTGGATATCCTACTAATTTAACTAATTAATGGATCGCCAGTCCATATTTATTTTACCCAACGTAGCTATATGCAACTTTCTATATGCCTGCCAACTGCCACTTCAGCTTGCAATTTTTTTGAGCTGTATCTGTGGCATTAATTCTATATTATATAGTAATCTATATAATTCTATACTATATTTATCTTATATAGATCTCCGATTCGATCTGTAGTAAAACCGTTTGCATAGATCTGTAAATTGCTTCCTGTTGGAATTTGAGCTTCCTCATAAAGCCATAAAGCCATAAGAGTAAGGTCCCTCGATTATGTTTGTAGTTTATTAAAAAATTAACTTTACAAAAGAACTACACTTTGAAAAAGTTTCCAGTGAGTTATTTCATTTATGTCAATGTGAATCGTGAGACATCGACCATAATTATAAAGAGGAGCAATAAATGCACTCCAAGACAAAATGAGACTGCTCTATGCATAAACGTAACTTTTCTCAAATAGAAATTAAAAAAAGTACAGCGAAGTATTTTTATTAAAATTTCAGTAAATTCTTTTATTATTATGCTTTTAGCTTATTTAAAATGTAATTTGGTTGAAAATTTATTTTTCAATTTGTACAAAATGTATTGTCTTTTTAAATTTGTATTCCTTTTTTTCTTCTCCGTGCATGGGTATAATTAATCTGAATAAAGAACGTCCTACTATTCACATTTATGTATTTAATTTACACATCATTATTATTATTGTTATGCCGTATAGGGTTCATACCAAGATCTAAGGAACCCAAGCCAACTTCACCTGCAAGTGGTGCACCTGCCGAGGTACTGGCGAATAGAAAAGTTCCCGGAAGAAGCAATAGGCTGGCCACCTATTATATGGGACCACTAATACTACTGGCGAAATATGGGCGTATAATATGCCTCTGCCTACCCCGTCAGGGAAACAGGCGTGATTTTATTTATGTATGTATGTAGAATAAGCGCGCTAACAAGCGCAACCCGCTCATGATGGCCTATATAAATTGATTTCACGCCCCGCTTGCAAGACCCAGTACTATATGGAATAAAGTCTTGTATAGTTTAGTACAGTAGCCGGAATATGTGCCGGAAGAGAATTCCAAAGGCGGAGGTTCTTGCAAAGAGAATGATTGGGCCTGGCACGACTGTGGGCAAAACTGCCCACAGAATAGATATGTGAGTAAGGAAAATGAAGATTTTTAGATATGGATAAAATCTAAAGTATAATAAGATCTATGTTATTGAAACTTAATATAATAATAATATATGTTTTACAGGATTGTATTTTTTTTGTTGTAGAACAATTTTGAAAAATATAAACGATGTGTAAATTATATAAATATATGTAAATAATAACAATAAATAAATATTTTCTGACAATTACACCAATTATTTGGTTCCAAGATAAGTATTATTAATAACTTGTGCTATGGATACTTAATAACGTATAAATACACAAATACTTATTATTTTTTGTAAATACATACTTTATATACATAGGAAAACACCCAGACCAGAACATTTTTGTGTTTGTGTACACAAAGATTTGCCCTGTGTGGGAATTGAACCCACGACCTCAGGAGCGGAGTGCGGGTATACTCGCCTCAACGCCATATCGGTCGTCAATATATTTGATTACTGACATGATATTCCTATAATTTAGAAATTCTGGTATAGTTCAAACCAAAGATGGGTTCAAAAAAAGGAGAAGGCATTTCGAGATAGGAATAAATAAATTTGGCAACCAAATTGAATAAATGTCTACAAACTGGACCCAAGGTATTATGTAAACTTTTGTTATATGCTATGAGATAACATTAATGATTTTTTAAATCTATTTAAGTCATTTTGGAGTCTCGGTTGCTCAGCGGTTAGAGCAGTAGACCGCTTATCTGACGACCGATATGGCGTGGTGGCGAGTATACCCGCATTCCACTCCTGAGGTCGTGGGTTCGATTCCCGCACAAGACAAATCTTTGTGAGTCTTATAAAAATGAAAATTTGTTCTGGTCTGGGTGTTTTCATATGTATGTTAAGTATGTATTTACAAAAAAAAAGTATTTAAGTATGTTTATCCGTTTTGAGTATCCATAACACAAGTTCTTAATGACACTTATCTTAGAACTAAATAATTGGTGTAAGTGTCCGAAATATTTATTTATTATTTATAGTATGTATGTTTGTACATATATAATATTTCTTTTTGTACGTATTCTACATACATCACGCACATCCGTATATGTTCATCCCGTTTCGTATAGATACATAATTTCAAAAAGATCCAGTGGTGTTTGTTTAATTTTATTCATTTACATTCACTATAAATATTATGACACTTTTTGTTATGCTAACAACAATGGCATATAGCGACATCTGGCGGCATGAAACGACGCCATTTGTATTACGAGGCTTGGTTCTGCAAACTGCTTACTTTATTAACCATATTATCAACGTTTATTAATGTAAGGTCAGCAGCTAGTGACTGAAACATTAAGATGTATTGTTATAATGAAATATATAATAAAAATGAATGCTTGTTAACCGGAAACGATTGCCTAAGTAAAGCAGACTTAATTAAGATCAACCCACGAATGGGTGACCGTTTTATGAACGCTTCTGTGCTTCATAAGCCACGTTAAAATGACGGTCTCGGTTTACACTATTTGTGGTACCTAATCATTAGAGGTCATATTGGGCGGCATAAAAGATATTGGCATAACAGGACGGCACACGCCTGAATCTGCCAAATCGCACTAGGTCAGCGAGGTGGTTACCTTAATTCCTCTCACCTTGCTTCTCTCATATTTTCAACGACGTGCATTCTCATATTTGTGCTGAGTAGAAACCGAACCCACGACCTCAAGAGCATTGAAGAGCAATGGCATTCATCCTATATCTATTCGGCATATATGCTTACATTTCCCATTATCCGCAAACTGAGCAGTAAACATGCCAACGAATGAACATACCAAAAAGGCCGTCATGAGTGGATGCGCTTTATAGCGTGCTTATTTCACGTTATAAAGCGCTTTCATTTTCTTATTGGACTGCATCGACTGCTTATCATCAGGCAGGATGTAGTCATTATGACGTATCACATTTAAAAAAAAAAAAAAAATTTTTTTTTTCAAAATACATAGAATTAGATACTCAGAAAACACCCACACCATGTGAATAATTTAAATGCACTTAACGCAAACATATATTATCCTATGCGGGGTTACCGATCTCTGGGCCATTTAGATCGACAAGTTATTTTATTATTCGTTAAGCATAATTTAAGTGGCACTTAGCTCTAAATTCAGACTCAGATCGCACATAAGTAATAATAACTGAGTGAACCCACTTATGACGTAAGAGCTCTCGGCTAATTTGGGCTGGCGAAGTTGGTTTGTTTTGTAAATAAGTACATATACATATTATTAGCAAAAATATTTGAAAATAATTTTTGTCAATACTTTTAATTCTCCTTTTATAATGATACTTACATTATAATTTCAGCCTATTAATTTACTACTACTGCACACGGGCGTCGTGTGGTACCGGCCTAGAAACTCTTCTAGGTTGGATAGTGCCAACCTCTCTCATCTCACGGGGAAGTCGAAAGAGTTGACGAGGAGAAATCCTCCCAGATGATAGGCAGCAGCGTCATCCTGCGCACTGGCTAGAACTGTGATCACAAACCCGCCTGCCTAATGTGGATATTATGAGCAATTACCCCCAATAGAATATAATATAATATCTTGGTAAGGCTTATGTTCAGCAGTGGTCTTTGTGAAAAAAAAAGAAATTATCAAATGAAAGGGCTCAACAAGCAGAATACAATATACCATAAAAAATTTAAATCAAAGATGGCGGCCGCTAAAAAATGGCGGATAACGTAGGTTTTATCAATCCTATCAATATGGGTATCAAATGAAAGGGCTCAACAAGCAGAATACAATATACTATCATCATCATCATCATCAGCCATAGTCGTGGGGTGATCGGCTTCAGAATAGTCCCCCACCATATCCTCCCGTGGTTGCAGTAAGAGTCTGCTAAGGGAATACCGGAATCTGTAATTTAGGTATCTGATTAATCCAGCCTGAATCCACCACCCAAGTCAAGATTTTGTATCGTGTTGAGGACTGTGTGGCGTTAGGGTGGCTAAAAATGATACGTCGTTAGCGGTACACCACCCAAGTTAAGGTTAAAACGCGCCGAGAACTGTATTTAAATGTCCATTACTCGTGGGAACAAAATGGTAAAAAAAAATATAAATAATACAAACACAAAGGAGTTGGCCTGCAATAAACTAATGTGCAAGAAACCTTGCAATAATGAAGCTTTAAATGAATTAAACAGAATGCGAAATAAAAACTAAAAACTAGAAAATAAAAATAGGTAACAAAACTTTTTAAGTTAAACGGTTTTATGTTAAACATACATTGCAATGTTTGAGATAAATGTAGGTACTAAAAACCAAAAAATAATAAAATAGATACAGTCGTGGGAATTATAAACATATGCATAGACTAGACTAAAATAAAACCGTGGGGAACGTCAATTGTCTACAATCGTTCATTAAAATGTTTGTTTTGTAATGTTACACTTTAATTAACCGACAAGGATGGACGTGTGATAAGTAGGGCTAGAATGTGGAACCAAGCTAGCAAGCTCGATTATAAGCGGGTTTTAGGGTTTCATAGTGGTAAGCGAATAGAACTTTTATCGTATGTTTTGTCGATTAAAGACAAACTACGAGCAGTGAAACGATTCCTCGCCAGCCAGCAGTGTGAATGTCCAACGATAAACTAGTTGAAACATCTCTTTTATTTATATGGAGTGTATAACTATTGGAATTTCCATGAGCAAGAAAATAGTAAGTAATTTCCTCACCGTCTGCGGGCCAACTGCCTAACGACGAATTAAACGATTCTTATATCGCACATTAAGTCAATAATTTGTAGACAATTGACGTGCCCCACGGTTTTATTTTAGTCTAGTCTATGCATATGTTTATAATTCCCACGACTGTATCTATTTTATTATTTTTTGGTTTTAAGTACATTTATCTTAAACATTGCAATGTATGTTTAACATAAAACCGTTTAACTTAAAAAGTTTTTTTACCTATTTTTATATTATTTTTTGGTTCTTAGTACATTTATCTTAAACATTGCAATGTATGTTTAACATAAAACCGTTTAACTTAAAAAGTTTTTTTACCTATTTTTTTTAAATACAATTTTCTTTTTTTACAGAACGGATCCACCAGAGAGTGCGAGGGAGAAGAACATGAGTAGGCTCAATGGTTTCCTCAGCCCGAAGACTCCTCTCATCAGCACCAAAACTCTTGGGTAAGTGTTACTCATAAGCCACACTAACGTTGCGTCACAATTTCACAAACTATTTAGGTTTTTTTTTTCATTTTTGTTTTATATAATTATGTCGTCTCTATAACAATTATGGTATTTTCTGCTTTCATTGGCATAACCACATAACGGATTATTTTAGGTATAAAGCCACCAGGATTACATATGTAAAACTTCTTTTATTTAGTAGGAAGATACTTTTCTAATAAAGAAGTGGGCTCAAAACAAAGCATTGCATATTTGTCATAGGCATTTATGTATATATGCTAATAGAGGCATAAGTAATGAAATGTTTGCCAAGTAAATAGTAAGCTACTTATCAAGGACGAAAAAGAAATAGGCATCTATGTAAATACAACAACATTAGGCAGAAATAACGAGACGTTTGCTTATAATTATAAAAACTTGTATAAAAATGCGAATTCCAAAGTCACGATTCTTCTGTTGGTGTATTACCATCTTTTTTTCTGGATAATCTTCCTGAGAGATCGCTCCACGGAAGGCTAGGTTGTTGCTAACGATCACCAAAATGAAGCAAAGTTCACAGGACTGACCTTCTTTGATTGAATGATCATGGACAGTTCCATTCCTTTCAGCGAAGAATGCAACAAAAATTATTTGACGCTGATGGGCATAGCTCTTTAAAGTAGTCACTAAATTAAGAAAGAGGCCTTATTGAATAATGTTAAAAAATCTAACAACAGAGCGCCACTTCTTTACCTCTGTCAATTTAAGTCTTCAAAGCTACTAACTTCGAAACTACGACCCAAATATTGAACCGAAAAAGTTTGCTATGTGAGAGGAGTGGCCAGTAGTTGGACGTTAGTGTGGTGATGATTTTGGATAAGATTACAGATGGTCAGACAAACAATTAAGATAATATGAAAACCCAGTTAAAAAAATAACCTTAACAGTCCTAAAACACTAAACGACATACTTAAGTGAGAAATTGATCATTGTGGCTTCAACATACTGTAATACTATTTAGTTTTAAAGTTTTAATCGCAAAACAGTTATTTCGCTTCCTAAGTTTACCTACTAAGTATAATTATCCATCAACGCATCTTCCCACATCAAATTTTGAGATTCCTTTTATCATTCGTTTGAGAAAATATATATCGGGATCTCGTATTCACAAATATTTACAATGTCAACATTCAAAAAAGTTAAGGGTACTTGCTTGCAAAAACAAGCGAGTTACCCGTACAAACAAGTACTCCATAGAATTGTATAAAATGGAGCATTAGAACCGATTCATAAGAGCCGGTAACATGCTTGTACGACTGTACGTATCAGGAACCAACTCATGTATTGTAGCGCCCCGAAAAAGCGCCTGACAAAAGCACTACTTAGTAGCGAACAACTTAGTTAGAGCCTGAATCAAAAGATGGCGCTGTAAAGATACTGAACATAAACAAAAAAATCATACTTTAAAGGAATGGACTGAACTCTCTAAATCAGATGAGGCTTTTATAAGCCTTTACAAATAATTATACCACAATATTTAATATTATTATTTTATTTATGTGAAAATTCATCTCTGATAAAATCTTTTAGTATTAACTAAGTAGTAAACGGTTCCCTGGTAAACTATCGCCTTAAAGCAAACAATGCACCCCTGGCGTATTTTTCTTGGAACTTCTCTTTTACACGCTGAAAGTTTCCCTTTTGCTTCCAGTAAATCGTAGATGGCATTAATAGGGAGGGAATATCTAAAATATTATTATGAAATGGAGTTATGACGTAATATGTCTAACATGTATTTTAAGCGACGAGAAACACGGCGTTGAATTCGGTACTCTTTGATCTTGAAGCAGGCTTCAGTTCCAATATAATGCGTCTAATTAAGGCCTGTTTACTTTTATGTATCATCCACTGCTGAACGCACACGGCGTCGTTCACCTGAAATGATTATAATCAGAATTATAAACTGACTAAAACAAGTCGTTACATTTCATCGTTTATGATTAAACCGAAAATATCTGCAATAAAATTAAGTTTTAACATTTAATTATAGAGGCTATAGAAATATTTCATACATTTCAAATGACCTGGCCTTAAAAAACAGTGCCCGGCGGTAAATATTATCACATTAAATGTGAAGTGTGTACAACACACTTCATATTCACTAGCTTTAAGGTCACGACCCTGATCTGATATATAAATTTTTCTAAATTATCCTTGTGGTGCAGTATTTTTACACAAATATTAATATTTTATTGATTCTTGTGTTGATTAAACTGTCTCATATAATATGAACGGTCAGACGGCAGCCGCTTCGTGTAATAACTGAAACAGAGCGAAATCTTTGCAGACCAGTGTGCCGACCCTGGGGGCCTACCGCCGAGTTCGATGGCAATCGATTATAAGGCAAAATGGATTTCGAATTGATTCTGCCGTACCGCCGAAATCATGGTAATCTAAACAAAATGATAATAATAAAATCAATTTATTTGTCTTCAATTATTCAACATAATAATAGTTACATTGTAGGTAAATTTCTTATACAATATATTTAATCTTAGACAAAGCGGCTTGTGACTCAGAAGTCGCAGAAAAAACCACGACCCCTGCTATTCTGTCACCACCTTTTCCACACATAGCATTCCTATAAATAATGACATCGTGCAGCAATATAATATTTAAATATTTAAAGAACAAAAATTAAGACTAAAAATTTAAAATTTTCTACCAGAGATTAATAGACATGTAGTAAAGTAAGATTATCTAAAAAAAAAAAAAAAACCTGCATAAGAATTTGATTAATTTATAACAATAAAATAATTAAATTGTAATTCACTCAACAACAGAATAGAAAAACATAGCAAAACGTAAAGGACACAGAAACAACATTTAACAATGGGAGAGATGTGCCAAGATTTGTTTTTCAAGCAGCCAACTGCGACATTTTAGTCGGAAAGCCATGACTGAATGATCCACTTCCCCTCGAACAGGCGGAGGCAAGTCATTCCAGATTTTAGATGCAGCGTACTTAAAGGAACCCCTAGCAGCACTCAATTTTATAGTTGGCCTAGACAGTTGGAAGCCTCGATCCCTCAACATAGGCAGTCTTTTCTTGGGAATACATTTATCATATAAATACTGAGGGCGTTTCATATTAAACAATTTGTGCAGGAAACAAGCATATTTAAGGGTAACATTATCAGACATATCAAGCCAACGCTTACTCACTATATAAGGTGTAATTCTGGCTCTTCTGGGTATTGCATGGCAGAAGCGTATACATGCATTTTGCACTCTCTGTACGCTCTTACTTGTTTTTTTGTATAAACATGGATAATAAACGATATCACAGTAATTAAGATGTGACAGGACCAAGGAGTTACACAACAATAGGCGCACCTCCTCCCTCAGGAAAGGTCTTATTCGATACAGAGTCCTTAATGAGCCAAAACATTTCCCAATCTTACTCAGAACATGTTGTTCGAATTTCAGGTTCTCATCCATCATAAGGCCTAGGTTCCGTACACAGTCCCCATATGGCACCGGCGTGCCACAAACGATTATATCCGGTCTATATTCATTTATTCGTTTGACTTGAGACCTAGTCCCAAGGGTAACAGACACACTCTTAGATGGATTAATAACAAGCCCATGTCGCGCCGACCACTCCGCCACCGCCCTCAAGTCCTCATTCAAGCCCGAGGCAGCAACAGAAACGTCCTCGCGCGTTGGTAGAGTGTGCACATACAACTGACTATCATCAGCGTACAAGTGAATACGGGACTGAGCAACTACTTTGGTAATATCTGCCGTGTATATTGCAAACAATATTGGAGCCAGTATTGAGCCCTGAATTACTCCCCTACCAACGAAAAGCGCCCGTGATAACGCCGGTCTCCCTTCACTATTTGTATATCGCATCTTCTGGCAGCGCCCCGCAAAATAAGACTCAAACCAGCTGCATGCAGAACCCGTAAATCCATAGAACCTGAGTTTTGCCAGTAGGATCGAGATATTCACGCAGTCAAATGCCCGACTGAAGTCTAGTAAAGTGAGCAAAGTACCCCTGCCCTCGTTCGAAGCTAAAAGTATATCATCTGTAATGTTCATGAGAGCTGACACAGTACTATGGTCTTTGCGAAATCCAGATTGTGTCAATGGTGATGCTAAATTATTTTCAAGATAGGGATTTATTTGTAGTTTAACACATTTTTCTATGACCTTAGACAGAGCTGGCAATAGATTTATGGGTCTCAAATCAGCAAAACTATTAGGATGCGAGTTTTTTGGTATTGGTACAATG
Source organism: Musotima nitidalis (assembly GCA_949126915.1). Lineage (NCBI taxonomy): Eukaryota > Metazoa > Arthropoda > Insecta > Lepidoptera > Crambidae > Musotima > Musotima nitidalis. Next base: position 474,765 of record OX421443.1, on the reverse strand, counting down.
ACCGCACACTTCCAGGCATCAGCAAAGGCTCCCTCAAGAATTGATTTATTTACAATCCTGTGAATGACTGGCAATGAATACGGTAGCGTTAACTTAATCATCAACATGGAGATGCCATCCGAGCCTTCTGAATTTGAACAAGCACCGGACACAATTCTATCTATAGTAGCCTCTGACACTGCCTCGAAACTAAAAACTGCATCCGTGTGCCTCTTACCCTCCAGCTTCCCAATAACAGTTAGATCGACCTGCTCATTAGGCACGCTATCAATGAAGTAACTATTTAGCGCATCAGGGTCTCCAAAAAGATGACATGGCAAAGAGTGATCTGTGCGCGGATTGACAAGATTATTTACATGACGCCACATAACAGCAGGGTTTGCTTTATTATTATTTACAAACTTTGTGAGATACGCTTTTTTTTCGTGTGCTAGCACTCGATTATAGTAGTTGCGAATTTCTCTGTAATATTGAAATTTTGACTCGGATTTGGAGGTTTTGGCCTGCTGACAGGCCTTATCACGCAAAGCTTTGATCTCTTTAAGTGTATCTGTCATCCATGGAATAGGTGGATGCCTAAATAACCTTTCCTAAACCGGAGCGAATGTATCCATCAAACTCAGCAAAAGCTCATTAAAATGATCTACCATACTATTCAAATCCGGCTGTGATAGTGCAAGCTCCCAGGGTGTGAACTTGGCAGCGTTCCGTATCACGTCAGAATTATCCAATAATGATCTGTAGCAGATAATGCGGGGCCTGGGTTTTTTCGTTTCTAGGTGAAATTTGGTTACAATAAGAGCATGATCACTTAAGTCATCGTTGTGAAAACATTCAAGTGAGGACGGTTTCACAGGTGCTCTAACAAAAATAACATCTATAAGCGTTTTGGTGGTAGGTGTTACACGCGTAGGAAGGTTAACTACCTGGTGCAATTGAAAGGTGTCAGTTAACGAAGCCAAACATTCAGGCAGGAATACCTCAGCGCCCTCGTCTCGTAAACAGTTAATATTTAAATCGCCTAGGAGAAACAGGTAATCGTGTTGTAATGAAAAGTGCGCCAGCGAGTTAGTGAGGCACTCGATCATCGCATTTATCGTCACGGACTCTGGCCGATACGCGATACCAAAAATCGCGGTTCGGCACCTTAGTTTAACTGTGAACCATATCTGCTCCAGTTCGCCTTGAGGATATTCGAGAAGTTTAATTTTATAATTAGACCTAATGTACGCCCCCACCCCACCACCGCGACTTGGCCGAGGAATGTGTACGAACCTATAACCCGGAACCGAATACAATTTTATATTAGAATTTTGCTTCAACCATGTCTCTGTCACACATAAAATATCTAACCTGGCCTTCATAATACTAGCCTTAAGTTCATCGAACCCTGTGTTAAGTGAATGAACATTTAAAAGACCTAAAGTAAAAACGTTTTTTTTTCTAGACTTATCCATTAAGAAAGACAAATAACTACAATCAAAGCATACTGTCAACTTATAATTTAAAAGCACACATATTAAAACACATATTAAATATTAGGTCAAAGAGGCAAGACATTTTTCAGTTCTGATCAAAATTGCTGCTGATTCTTCATCCTTCCTAACATATATATTTCCCCTCTTTACCCAAATGTATTTATAGACTTTTTCTTTTCCAACCCTTCTGGCCTCTTTAAATAGTTTTTTCGATTCCAATGAAATGTGCTCGGAAACATAAACCTTCCTGGTTGGACCCGCTATTCCAAAATGTGAAGAATTTAATTTTTCCTTTATATTTTTATTAAGCTTGGCCACTGCAGCTAGGACATTGTCTCGTGAGTGTGACGAAGACAGTGTTACAAGTACATTACGGGGCCTGCTCGATGACTGGTCCGACTTTGCCACTCGGCGACAGCTTACAACTTCGCTTTCCGTTATTGACGTTTTTAACGTAGTGCAGAGTTTCACGAAGAGTTGCATTAAATTTTTATTTCGATTTTCTTGCAGACCATGTATTTCAATATTTTTATCGCGTGAAATTTTTTCTAAAGTAGCCAATCGGTTGTTCAGTGTATAAATTTCTGTCTGAAGCTTAAATGTATTGCTCTGCAATGTATCGATTTCTTCATTTTTTTGTTGTAGTTTTGATTTCAAGTCGGATTGTTCCGCAGACAAAAAGTCTGTCGTTTTAGTAAAATCAGCTTTTATTTCATTTAACAATAAATTTAATTCAGTGGAAATCATAACTTTAATGTCTTCTCGAAGAGCCGTACGCAAACCACTCATAATGGTCGAGTTTGGAGACAGTTTTTTGTCTAACATTTCACTAATTTCTACGATTGAGGGCGGTAACCCACTTGTTTGTCTCTGAGAACTTGACTGCAAAGTTTTATTACGTAGTGTTACATTTAAGTCGTAAGTTTCTCCCATTCTGTTATCGGTGCGGCACTCTGTTCTCACGGTAGCCGCTTGTACAGGTGTGTTTTGATTATCAGTTTTTGGCTGTTTACTTTTACAAGCTTGACACGTCCATGTTACTTTGCGTTCTTTCTCCATCAATTGAAATCGTTTTTCGCCTATGTTCGAGCAATCCAAATCGTACGTCAGTTTACATAAACAGCAACACATAAATAATCTATTCTTAATTTTATTATTACATCCCGCACACATTCCCATTGGCAAAGACATCTTTGTGATAAAATATGCAATAATCTACCAACCGTACTTATGCAAATCCAGCGTAGAAAGCGCTAAAATGGCAATTACATTCGTTCCTTCGAACAACAGTACCAATTCCGTAAAGCGCTTAAATAAATTTGATCGGCGCGTTGCAGCTGAGTGGTTAGCATAGACTCAAAGACTACCCACTTGCAGAATTTTATTAATGAAACAATTCTCTGAAGAAATTTTGAAGACACAGCACCACTTTTAACGCACTATTACTAATAACTGCACTTTGTTATAAATCATATCATTACGCATCGATTGATATATGATACTTAAGGTAATTTAGGTTTTGTACCATAAATTATATGAAAAACACGGAGCTTACATTATCTTTGTTTACTACCCGATGTCGACGGTCGTGGCGTTCTCCATTTCGTCGGAAATGGCGTTCTCCATTTACCTATTGGTCTGTCACGGACTGAAGGTCATGAATGAGAGGTGGCTGTCGGCAGATTCCCCGGTACGGATTAATGAACGCAAAACAAAGTTTGATCTAGATGGATTACCGGTAATCCATCGAATTCGGCGGTAGGCCCCCTGAGCTGGGGACTGTGGGACGTTGGCCGCGGTCGTTACCATTGCTACGCGCTATGTCCCATATGAAATTCTAAGTACCTGCTGGTGGATATCCTACTAATTTAACTAATTAATGGATCGCCAGTCCATATTTATTTTACCCAACGTAGCTATATGCAACTTTCTATATGCCTGCCAACTGCCACTTCAGCTTGCAATTTTTTTGAGCTGTATCTGTGGCATTAATTCTATATTATATAGTAATCTATATAATTCTATACTATATTTATCTTATATAGATCTCCGATTCGATCTGTAGTAAAACCGTTTGCATAGATCTGTAAATTGCTTCCTGTTGGAATTTGAGCTTCCTCATAAAGCCATATATAGCCCAGTCATATTAGGTAAAAAAAGGGGTCAACCTCGCAATGAAAGATAATAAGCTGCAAATTGGTATGAACCTTTGTTTTGTCATTCTAAATGTTGTCTCAAAAGTCACAATCGTTATCGTGTCCGCGTCTCAAGATATTCAAGGTCAAAGGTCACAAAAATCGCTTTTTCGCAAATATCTGGCTTCCTATCGGTTAAATGAGATTTGCATTCATTATAAAAGTTGTAGGCTATAAAATTCCCTACAACTTTTGTTCAAATTTTTTTTTCATACGACCAACCGTTTTGAAGGTAGAGCGCGAAGAGTGCACATCGTACATTCATATACGACCTAATGCAAGGTCAAGCGTGAGTTATGGTTATCAGTACGTTATAAAGTCAATTATTTACTTGGAAATTATAATTATTAAACAATGCCCATTATTTATGTACTAACTATTAATTATTTATATGTAATTAAAGTAAGTAACTTGATTATTTATATATAATTATTCATATTTAACTATTTAAGTATAAAATATTATTAATTCTGGATTATATATTTTAGTTTTATTTTAAGTTAAAATGAGTATATATTTTACACATATTTTTATTTATTATTAAATACGGCATAATATACATTTATCAAAATGTGAGTTTAAATATCAAAAGTATCTTTGTTGATTTTAATTGTAATGAAATTGGAAATGGAAGCTAATTATCTTCTTCTTCTTCGTCGTCTTCTTCTTCTTGTCGCTCAAAAATGTTCGATTCATTGGCATCATCCTCATTATCTGTCATGTTCATCTCCAAACCTTCCAGAATATCGGGATCATATGTATTTTCTTCATCGGGATTACTTGGATACAGTGAAGCGTTGGGGCAAGCTTGTCCGTTGCACTGGCCGCAAGCTAAAGAACATTGTAGCCCTGATTTTCTGCATCCACAGCGGGAACCACAACCATTTTTGCAATTGCAAAATATTAAGTTTAGTAGTTCGGCTGGTGCTGGAGGTAATAACGTTCGTATGGGCTCAAGGATTTCATTTTCAAGCATCCAGCCCCATTCTTGAGGTTCTAAGTCCTTCCCTAACCACGTTTGAATCTGGTAGTAGACACGTTTTATGTGTTGATGAGCTGCTACACTTGTTGGTGGAAGTGTTGACAGTTGTACAGGTTTATTTAGTTTTGTAAATTTGATGAATTGCGTGTAGCGGAAATGATCAATGTTGTCCTCAGATTTTGGAGCATTATATAATGCCAACAAGATGCGCACTCCATTTTCTAATAATGTTTGTTTTGGGCAGTTTTCTTGTTGAAATACTTCCACCAGTTTATCTAAATCAGGATTTTTTTCCAATGCTCTAGTAACAGTTTTTTTTCCTTTTTTAAATAGCGCAGAAGTCGTGTCACAGCCACTGAATGCGTGTAAAAATAAAATGTGCTTTTTAGTACGAGGATATTGGTCAAAACTTTTAGTAGAATATATTTGTCAAGTTACTTACTTTAATTAAATATAAATAATTAATAGTTAGTACATAAATAATAGGCATTGTTTAATAATTATAATTTACAAGTAAATAATTGACTTTATAACGTACTGATAACCATAACTCACGCTTGACCTTGCATTAGGCCGTATATGACTGTACGATGTGCACTCTTCGCGCTCTACCTTCAAAACAGTTGGTCGTATGAAAAAAAAGTTTAAACAAAAGTTGTAGGGAATTTTATAGCCTACAACTTTTATTATAAATGCAAATCTCATTTAACCGATAGGAAGCCAGATATTCGCAAAAAAGCGATTTTTGTGACCTTTGACCTTGAATATCTTGAGACGCGGACACGATAACGATTGTGACTTTTGAGACAACATTTAGAATGACAAAACAAAGGTTCATACCAATTTGCAGCTTATTATCTTTCATTCCGAGGTGAAAGCCCTAATATGACTGGGCTAATAGTAAGAGTAAGGTCCCTCGATTATGTTTGTAGTTTATTAAAAAATTAACTTTACAAAAGAACTACACTTTGAAAAAGTTTCCAGTGAGTTATTTCATTTATGTCAATGTGAATCGTGAGACATCGACCATAATTATAAAGAGGAGCAATAAATGCACTCCAAGACAAAATGAGACTGCTCTATGCATAAACGTAACTTTTCTCAAATAGAAATTAAAAAAAGTACAGCGAAGTATTTTTATTAAAATTTCAGTAAATTCTTTTATTATTATGCTTTTAGCTTATTTAAAATGTAATTTGGTTGAAAATTTATTTTTCAATTTGTACAAAATGTATTGTCTTTTTAAATTTGTATTCCTTTTTTTCTTCTCCGTGCATGGGTATAATTAATCTGAATAAAGAACGTCCTACTATTCACATTTATGTATTTAATTTACACATCATTATTATTATTGTTATGCCGTATAGGGTTCATACCAAGATCTAAGGAACCCAAGCCAACTTCACCTGCAAGTGGTGCACCTGCCGAGGTACTGGCGAATAGAAAAGTTCCCGGAAGAAGCAATAGGCTGGCCACCTATTATATGGGACCACTAATACTACTGGCGAAATATGGGCGCATAATATGCCTCTGCCTACCCCGTCAGGGAAACAGGCGTGATTTTATTTATGTATGTATGTAGAATAAGCGCGCTAACAAGCGCAACCCGCTCATGATGGCCTATATAAATTGATTTCACGCCCCGCTTGCAAGACCCAGTACTATATGGAATAAAGTCTTGTATAGTTTAGTACAGTAGCCGGAATATGTGCCGGAAGAGAATTCCAAAGGCGGAGGTTCTTGCAAAGAGAATGATTGGGCCTGGCACGACTGTGGGCAAAACTGCCCACAGAATAGATATGTGAGTAAGGAAAATGAAGATTTTTAGATATGGATAAAATCTAAAGTATAATAAGATCTATGTTATTGAAACTTAATATAATAATAATATATGTTTTACAGGATTGTATTTTTTTTGTTGTAGAACAATTTTGAAAAATATAAACGATGTGTAAATTATATAAATATATGTAAATAATAACAATAAATAAATATTTTCTGACAATTACACCAATTATTTGGTTCCAAGATAAGTATTATTAATAACTTGTGCTATGGATACTTAATAACGTATAAATACACAAATACTTATTATTTTTTGTAAATACATACTTTATATACATAGGAAAACACCCAGACCAGAACATGTTTGTGTTTGTGTACACAAAGATTTGCCCTGTGTGGGAATTGAACCCACGACCTCAGGAGCGGAGTGCGGGTATACTCGCCTCAACGCCATATCGGTCGTCAATATATTTGATTACTGACATGATATTCCTATAATTTAGAAATTCTGGTATAGTTCAAACCAAAGATGGGTTCAAAAAAGGAGAAGGCATTTCGAGATAGGAATAAATAAATTTGGCAACCAAATTGAATAAATGTCTACAAACTGGACTTAAGGTATTATGTAAACTTTTGTTATATGCTATGAGATAACATTAATGATTTTTTAAATCTATTTAAGTCATTTTGGAGTCTCGGTTGCTCAGCGGTTAGAGCAGTAGACCGCTTATCTGACGACCGATATGGCGTGGTGGCGAGTATACCCGCATTCCACTCCTGAGGTCGTGGGTTCGATTCCCGCACAGGACAAATCTTTGTGAGTATAAAAATGAATATTTGTTCTGGTCTGGGTGTTTTTATATGTATGTTAAGTATGTATTTACAAAAAAAAAGTATTTAAGTATGTTTATCCGTTTTGAGTATCCATAACACAAGTTCTTAATGACACTTATCTTAGAACTAAATAATTGGTGTAAGTGTCCGAAATATTTATTTATTATTTATAGTATGTATGTTTGTATATATAATATTTCTTTTTGTACGTATTCTACATACATCACGCACATCCGTATATGTTCATCCCGTTTCGTATAGATACATAATTTCAAAAAGATCCAGTGGTGTTTGTTTAATTTTATTCATTTACATTCACTATAAATATTATGACACTTTTTGTTATGCTAACAACAATGGCATATAGCGACATCTGGCGGCATGAAACGACGCCATTTGTATTACGAGGCTTGGTTCTGCAAACTGCTTACTTTATTAACCATATTATCAACGTTTATTAATGTAAGGTCAGCAGCTAGTGACTGAAACATTAAGATGTATTGTTATAATGAAATATATAATAAAAATGAATGCTTGTTAATCGGAAACGATTGCCTAAGTAAAGCAGACTTAATTAAGATCAACCCACGAATGGGTGACCGTTTTATGAACGCTTCTGTGCTTCATAAGCCACGTTAAAATGACGGTCTTGGTTTACACTATTTAATTTTGTGGTACCTAATCGTTAGAGGTCATATTGGGCGGCATAAAAGATATTGGCATAACAGGACGGCACACGCCTGAATCTGCCAAATCGCACTAGGTCAGCGAGGTGGTTACCTTAATTCCTCTCACCTTGCTTCTCTCATATTTTCAACGACGTACATTCTCATATTTGTGCTGAGTAGAAACCGAACCCACGACCTCAAGAGCATTGAAGAGCAATGGCATTCATCCTATATCTATTCGGCATATATGCTTACATTTCCCATTATCCGCAAACTGAGCAGTAAACATGCCAACGAATGAACATACCAAAAAGGCCGTCATGAGTGGATGCGCTTTATAGCGTGCTTATTTCACGTTATAAAGCGCTTTCATTTTCTTATTGGACTGCATCGACTGCTTATCATCAGGCAGGATGTAGTCATTATGACGTATCACATTTAAAAAAAAAAAAATTTTTTTTCAAAATATATAGAATTAGATACTCAGAAAACACCCACACCATGTGAATAATTTAAATGCACTTAACGCAAACATATATTATCCTATGCGGGGTTACCGATCTCTGGGCCATTTAGATCGACAAGTTATTTTATTATTCGTTAAGCATAATTTAAGTGGCACTTAGCTCTAAATTCAGACTCAGATCGCACATAAGTAATAATAACTGAGTGAACCCACTTATGACGTAAGAGCTCTCGGCTAATTTGGGCTGGCGAAGTTGGTTTGTTTTGTAAATAAGTACATATACATATTATTAGCAAAAATATTTGAAAATAATTTTTGTCAATACTTTTAATTCTCCTTTTATAATGATACTTACATTATAATTTCAGCCTATTAATTTACTACTACTGCACACGGGCGTCGTGTGGTACCGGCCTAGAAACTCTTCTAGGTTGGATAGTGCCAACCTCTCTCATCTCACGGGGAAGTCGAAAGAGTTGACGAGGAGAAATCCTCCCAGATGATAGGCAGCAGCGTCTCCTGCGCACTGGCTAGAACTGTGATCACAAACCCGCCAGCCTAATGTGGATATTATGGGCAATTACCCCCAATAGAATGCAATATCTTGGTAAGGCTTATGTTCAGCAGTGGTCTTTGTGAAAAAAAAAGAAATAAAATTTATTTAGATATAAATACATATAAACAAAAAACAGAATTCAAATCAGTAAATAAGTTTACATATAGTATGCCTAAAAAGGACTCCACTCAGCATGTGCTGCAGTGGAGGACCACAACAGCGCTGGTCTTCCGTGAAGACCTTATAACTTTCGTGTGCAACAGCCACACAAAAGACAGAAACTTAACAATAAAACAAAATATTTAAACAACAAAATAAATACAATTAAATGAAAAGTTAAAGTAGTAAAAGCTGATATAACGCTGATATGATAACCGAACAAGAGCTTTCTCTCATGAACCAATGTGAGAAGGTATAGGATCATATATCACCACACGCATTAATAATTGCTCTGTACAAAATAGGTTCCGCTCGGCATTTGTCGCAGTATAACATGCATGTTTTGTACCTATGACGCTGATATTTTATCGAAGCCTACAGTAAAATTAATGAAAAACTAAAAGCAACAAACAGTAATTATAAAAATAATAGTAACAATTGATCAAAACAATCTATATAACATATGAATATATAACAATAAATATGCAATGTACATATAGTCCGTTTCACAAAGTTCAGAGGTTTAACATCCCCATAAAAGCGAGGTGCTGAATGCTCGCACCCGTTTCACAAAGTTCAGAGGTTTAACATCCCCATAAAAGCGAGGTGCTGAATGCTCGCACCTATCAATCTTTACTAAATGCCGATTCTCTGTCCGCTTGAAATACCCAGCACAAAAGGAAACACTGATGCTGAAAAAGAATTTTAATCCGAATCGTTTGACACAGGAACGGTTTTAAACCTTTTGTGCAGGTCTGCACAGTTTGCGTTCTAATTCCAGCGTCCAGATATTTGGAACAGGATCAAAAGCTCTTCCGATAATTCCTCTCGATAAAGGTGATACAAGATGCTAAGCGACGTCCCTAGAGAATTAAAGATCCTCATGAAATTTTAACAGCCCCATTAGTGAAGACTGCTAACCTTTGCAGAGATGCCTTAATCCCCCATCTAACGCCCGTGTGCCCTAATTAGTATAAATACCATAGCGATCTCTAGTAAGCGAGTTTCCAATAAGGAATAAGGTATGGAGTTCAAGAGTCTGTGTTGAAAGCCTAAAACCTAAGATAAGATCGCCTTAAAACTAACCGTCTATATCAAGTTTTAAGGCGCCATAGGTTCTCGAAGTATTTTCGTGTGAGGGGGTGAAACACATGCGGAGAGCGCACGCTAGGCCCCGCCTCTTGCAATATGCGCGGGAACGCGCGGACGTATTTCGTTTGCAACATAGTGTAAAAGAAACAGTAGAAAAAGTGTATTTATTTTAGTATTGTAAACGTTATAAAATAATAAATAACTGCTTTACTTACATCTGTAACATCCATACTATTATTATGTTCGCGACCTTGTTAAATGATTTATTATATTGATTGATTATTATATGTTCACATTGAATCTTTATGCTTTTATACTTATTTATTGATTATTATAAATAAGTTTAACCACCGCGTACAGGAATGATGGAAACCCAAATAAGAGAATTATAATAAAATCATATTTCAATCACTTTTATTTTTACATTATTTATCGATGAAATTAGTTATCATCATAGAGCGCTAAACCTGTGGACACTTTACAGATCTAAAGACACACACAGATACATTCATAGAACACTAAGACGTTTTCGTTTGTTTTGTCTGTTTAGGGCATAGACAACTTATTAGCAGTGATAGGAATAGGTAGTGCCTATTTGCCTAAACTTCGAAGACCAGAGACAAGAATCGGAGACTTCCTTAGGACTAAATTTTTTAAAATTATTTATTAAAAATTTAATTTTTTAAAAATATTTTTAAAGTCACCTACTAGAGTGCGCTTGTTAAAAAACACCTTTAACCACATGCCGCTTCCTCCAGAACCCGTTATTACAAGATGGGGAACTTGGTTGGGGGCGGTGTCATATTATGCAAAATATTACGAACAAATTAAAACAATTGTAAATCTTTTAAGAAGTTCTGACGCGCTATCTATTAGGTGTGCCAAAAATGTTCTCCAAAAGGAAAACTTGAAATCAGACTTGGACTACATTGAGGAATATTTTAAAGATATACAAATTGGGTTAAAGAAATTACAAAAATCTAATTTAACTCTAACGGAATCCTTTGAAATATTTGATCACGTGAGAACTGTGCTTAGCTGGTGTTCGTCTGATCCTATAAAAAATAAACTCGAAAATGTTTTTGTTTGAAAAACAAAAACAATTTTACTGTATAATATATTTATTTTATGGTGACGTTATCACGAAAAATTTAAAAATTGAATACCTTAAACATAAACAACAGAAACAGTCTCGCTTAGTTTAATTTAATGAAATATAAATTAAAAAAACACATAAATAAAATACCTATGCAACTCTTGGCCGTGGAACGGAACGTAGAAAGAGCATAGGGCTGAGAAATCACTTAATCATCTTGTGATCGCTCGACAATCGCTCGAAACTGCAGAGATTATTAGAGGACAGGGAGCGGTACGTCAGAATAGACAGGTGGAAAGATGAACTGATAATAATTTTCGGCGATAGCGACTCTTCAAGAGATTCTGACAGTGATTTTTCAGAAAGTGACCTAAGAATGAAGTCTTTTAAAATTCTGTTGTATTTTACCTTAATAAAACTGTGAAAAATATACCGTTTATGTATTTATGCACAATAAACTTTCAATATAATACATATACACCAACAATATTTGTATATTACCAACAAGTTTTGGTTATTTAAATCGATTTTATTTCCTTATAAATTACTATCGATTATCGGAAATATTAGATACGATTTCATTAAAGGACATCTCTACAAGTGTCAAAAATCGATCTGTCATAGACAGGTGAAAAGGACTATAGTTCGACGAGAATTTGATTGTTATAAAAATAAACCAGTCTTTGCTCCATGTTTACTTTTTAGAAAATGGTGTCTTTTTCTATTTCAATTGTTCGCAATGGTTTTGTTTCACTTTCCAAATACCAAAAATGCACTTTTCTTTACCAGTAATATTAAGCTGTCCTTAAATTTGAAAAAACCAATTACTGTTTTTGTTAACAGTTCTTTCTTCTGACTTTTTATTATATTTAAAATCTTTACTTTATTTGTTTTAGTTGCTTCGTCCATGCCAATTTTGGAAGAAGCTACTGGACACTTGACTTCTACTATTGTATCATTACCCACTATACCATCGGGGCTTGCTCCTAGAAATGGATATTTTGAGTAAATATATAAGCCACAAGGCTCCATCACAATATTTTTTTGTGTAGCTAATTGTTGTAAAGCAAATTTTTCATATACCTTGTGATTCGGAAGCCACATTGGATTTTTTTTTATGTACAAAATGTCTTTTACTACATTTCTTTTGACAACTCTTCCAAAATAAGAAGCGGTTAGTAAATATTTTCTTAATTCTAGCCATTTACTACTACTATCCCTTTGCAGTAAAGTTTTTCCTTTTACTGACTGTCTATCTTCTACTAAAAGATCAAAATTTTGTAAAAATGTCTTTTTTGCTATAGTACCTAATATCTGCAACAGAATATTAAAAAAATGCTTAATGTTAAATAATGTTACTCTAATATATTTTTAATGTAACCAACATGAATGTATCAAGTTGATATACTGTTACATTTTTCTACACTGTGACGTGTTTTCAATATCTATGATATATTGTCGATACCTACTAAAATAAAATTGTGTAAAAGTGGCGGTGGTTAGTAACTAATAGAAAAAAAGCTATACAATATATATAATTTTCATGGCTGTGTCGGTCAGTCACATTCTTACTTTCCCTACCCGTAAAAATATACGTTCACGAAGTCGAAGTCCGGGTACAAAATGTATTTGTAAAAATTGCATGAATAAATTATAATTATATTTACGATCCACTGTAACTACAGATAAAAATAAACTTAGGTACCTTTTCAATTCTAGCATGCGAGAACAAATTACGTTTCAAATTATATTTCTTATTTTGACGACCGATATGGCGTGGTTGTGAGTATACCCGCTCTCCGCTCCAAGGTCGTGGGTTCGATTCCCACATAGCACAAATATTTGTGTGCATGAACATGAATATTTTTTTGGTTTGGTTGTTTCCCTATGTATATTAGAAATTTATTTTCAAAAAAAAAAAGTATTTATATATTCGTTCTTCCGTTAAATAGTATCCATAACACAAGTTCTTAATGATACTTATCTTGAAACTAAATAATTGGTGTAATTGTTAGAAAATATTTATTTATTTTGTTTGGGTTTATTTTTGTTTCCCATTATCACTATTAACGATTTAAAAAAGAATACTATAATAATAATCTAATACTAATGTCTAACTAAGCAATTATACTTATATAACGCAAACCTAATTAGTATTTACATTCGAACTCGCAAGACGACAAAAAGAAAACGTAATTCGGGAATCGGAAATACCTAACGCAGGTCCGTCTCGGGCAAAGGCTACGGCCGACTGGGGCCGCCCACCGCGACGATTTAGAATAACACAGATAGACACTGCTTGGCGCGAGTGACAGAGATATCAAGCGTGTGCGCCGCACGAAACAAAAGAACATAAGCGCCAAAACAAACATAATTTTATTGTAATTATACTATTAATTTAACAAAATTCTAGTTCCGCCAATAATTAGAAAATATAGAATTCTTTGTTTATAAAAAAGTTTAGGAATCTACAATTCACCGTTTACGAGATTCAAGCATTAAAGAGTTATGGCAGGAGCTACTTTAGATTTTTTTTCTATCGAGAAAATTTAACGTAATCGTGTTTTGGCTTCCGACAAAAGTTTTATCATATCTTTATTTAACACATATCCGAAATTCATACCTCCAACCCTAGAACTTTAAGATATCTGAGGCTTCGAAAAATCGATTTTCTGACCGTATGACGCCTTAAGTAAAATTACTACCGTAAACTACATTCAGACCTGAAATTCCTCCTCAGAACATTCCTGCACCGGAGGTATATCTACCTGCCTCAAAGCCTATGCAGTATGTTCAATGCCGCTCATCACCGGAATCATTTCATCATCATCTCAGCCCGTTAACGTCCCACTACTGAGCACGAGCCTCCTCTCACATACCAAGGTGTAAGGGTATTAGGTCATACTCCACCACGCATTGGTGGAGGCAGGTGTATGGCGTCCTGCTGTTAGAATTCTTCAAGCCGCCCAATAAGGCCTCTAACATGGCTTAACGACTGCCACATTTAGTGATAACCGGGACCAACGGCTTAACGTGCCTTTCGAAGCACGGAAGCTCATTTCAGAGCGAGAACAATTATCGCCACCTGAATGCCTCTTTATCCAGTACGCCTTATTTATTAAACGGTTTTATTTAGCTCACCCCGTTTGTTTTATTCTTGGGTCAAATTTAGTAATTCAAATTTCACCCTCTTCCTGTCAACCGATTAATCTGAAATTTGGTATACACTTTGGATTTTGGTGACAATACAATTATGGTTATTCATTATCATTATAAATTCAAGATGGCCGCCGCTACAAAATGGCGGATAACGTAGGTTTTATCAATCCAATCAATATGGGTATCAAATGAAAGGGCTCAACAAGCAGAATACAATATACCATAAAAAATTTAAATCAAAGATGGCGGCCGCTAAAAAATGGCGGATAACGTAGGTTTTATCAATCCTATCAATATGGGTATCAAATGAAAGGGCTCAACAAGCAGAATACAATATACTATCATCATCATCATCATCAGCCATAGTCGTGGGGTGATCGGCTTCAGAATAGTCCCCCACCATATCCTCCCGTGGTTGCAGTAAGAGTCTGCTAAGGGAATACCGGAATCTGTAATTTAGGTATCTGATTAATCCAGCCTGAATCCACCACCCAAGTCAAGATTTTGTATCGTGTTGAGGACTGTGTGGCGTTAGGGTGGCTAAAAATGATACGTCGTTAGCGGTACACCACCCAAGTTAAGGTTAAAACGCGCCGAGAACTGTACTTAAATGTCCATTACTCGTGGGAACAAAATGGTAAAAAAAAATATAAATAATACAAACACAAAGGAGTTGGCCTGCAATAAACTAATGTGCAAGAAACCTTGCAATAATGAAGCTTTAAATGAATTAAAAAGAATGCGAAATAAAAACTAAAAACTAGAAAATAAAAATAGGTAACAAAACTTTTTAAGTTAAACGGTTTTATGTTAAACATACATTGCAATGTTTGAGATAAATGTAGGTACTAAAAACCAAAAAATAATAAAATAGATACAGTCGTGGGAATTATAAACATATGCATAGACTAGACTAAAATAAAACCGTGGGGCACGTCAATTGTCTACAATCGTTCATTAAAATGTTTGTTTTGTAATGTTACACTTTAATTAACCGACAAGGATGGACGTGTGATAAGTAGGGCTAGAATGTGGAACCAAGCTAGCAAGCTCGATTATAAGCGGGTTTTAGGGTTTCATAGTGGTAAGCGAATAGAACTTTTATCGTATGTTTTGTCGATTAAAGACAAACTACGAGCAGTGAAACGATTCCTCGCCAGCCAGCAGTGTGAATGTCCAACGATAAACTAGTTGAAACATCTCTTTTATTTATATAGAGTGTATAACTATTGGAATTTCCATGAGCAAGAAAATAGTAAGTAATTTCCTCACCGTCTGCGGGCCAACTGCCTAACGACGAATTAAACGATTCTTATATCGCACATTAAGTCGATAATTTGTAGACAATTGACGTGCCCCACGGTTTTATTTTAGTCTAGTCTATGCATATGTTTATAATTCCCACGACTGTATCTATTTTATTATTTTTTGGTTTTAAGTACATTTATCTTAAACATTGCAATGTATGTTTAACATAAAACCGTTTAACTTAAAAAGTTTTTTTACCTATTTTTATATTATTTTTTGGTTCTTAGTACATTTATCTTAAACATTGCAATGTATGTTTAACATAAAACCGTTTAACTTAAAAAGTTTTTTTACGTATTTTTTTTAAATACAATTTTCTTTTTTTACAGAACGGATCCACCAGAGAGTGCGAGGGAGAAGAACATGAGTAGGCTCAATGGTTTCCTCAGCCTGAAGACTCCTCTCATCAGCACCAAAACTCTTGGGTAAGTGTTACTCATAAGCCACACTAACGTTGCGTCACAATTTCACAAACTATTTAGGTTTTTTTTTTCATTTTTGTTTTATATAATTATGTCGTCTCTATAACAATTATGGTATTTTCTGCTTTCATTGGCATAACCACATAACGGATTATTTTAGGTATAAAGCCACCAGGATTACATATGTAAAACTTCTTTTATTTAGTAGGAAGATACTTTTCTAATAAAGAAGTGGGCTCAAAACAAAGCATTGCATATTTGTCATAGGCGTTTATGTATACCTATATGCTAATAGAGGCATAAGTAATGAAATGTTTGCCAAGTAAATAGTAAGCTACTTATCAAGGACGAAAAAGAAATAGGCATCTATGTAAATACAACAACATTAGGCAGAAATAACGAGACGTTTGCTTATAATTATAAAAACTTGTATAAAAATGCGAATTCCAAAGTCACGATTCTTCTGTTGGTGTATTACCATCTTTTTTTCTGGATAATCTTCCTGAGAGATCGCTCCACGGAAGGCTAGGTTGTTGCTAACGATCACCAAAATGAAGCAAAGTTCACAGGACTGACCTTCTTTGATTGAATGATCATGGACAGTTCCATTCCTTTCAGCGAAGAATGCAACAAAAATTATTTGACGCTGATGGGCATAGCTCTTTAAAGTAGTCACTAAATTAAGAAGGAGGCCTTATTGAATAATGTTAAAAAATCTAACAACAGAGCGCCACTTCTTTACCTCTGTCAATTTAAGTCTTCAAAGCTACTAACTTCGAAACTACGACCCAAATATTGAACCGAAAAAGTTTGCTATGTGAGAGAAGTGGCCAGTAGTTGGACGTTAGTGTGGTGATGATTTTGGATAAGATTACAGATGGTCAGACAAACAATTAAGATAATATGAAAACCCAGTTAAAAAAATAACCTTAACAGTCCTAAAACACTAAACGACATAGTACTTAAGTGAGAAATTAATCATTGTGGCTTCAACATACTGTAATACTGGGTATCCCTAGTTATACCAAAAGAAAATTGACAAATTATCACTTCCCAAATATTGTTTTGTAAAATTTCATTTGCCAAATTATTACTTGGCAAATAAACTCTTCACAAATAATTGTATCGTAAACGTAATGCTTTCCAAGTGAACGTTTCGACAATAACTCAGTTAGTATTACATATTTTACGCAAAATAAAATAAGCCAAATAATTCGTCTCGAAACTTTTCAAATAACCATTTCTATTTGCATCTTTACTATTAATACTAATCTACAAATATTGGCCATACATAAATCAACAGTAGTATTTTCTGGCGCTTCGCCGGCCGCTACCGCGGCACGCTCGCTTCGCTCGCTCCGCTCGCGCACTTTGTGGTCACTGTTCTAACCTAACCTAACCAATATGTATCTAAGCCTCACTCATCATCATCACGTTAATTTAAAATTATGAACACATATTAAACAAACATTCCTTATACTATTTTATTTTTAGTATATATTTAGTATTAATATCTTAGTTTGTGATTATTTAA
This sequence comes from Musotima nitidalis, assembly GCA_949126915.1. Classification (NCBI taxonomy): domain Eukaryota; kingdom Metazoa; phylum Arthropoda; class Insecta; order Lepidoptera; family Crambidae; genus Musotima; species Musotima nitidalis. Next base: position 457,031 of record OX421443.1, on the reverse strand, counting down.
AATAATAAACGTAAAACTTTATGTCCAAACAAATCATTTGATTAAATGTTATTTGTCTAAAGTTTGTTTGCCGTAATAAATTACTTGTTAAAAAACCTAATGCCATAATGTCATTATCCGTAGTAATATACTGCCGAGTAAAAATTTGACCAAATGAAAATTTGCGTACTAAAATAATTCGCAACGTTGCATTGGTGTAAAAAAAGTTTGCTAAAATTTGTTTGGATTATAAATTTTTGTCAAAATAGTTTTGGCAAAACGGCAGGATCCCTGTAATACTATTTAGTTTTAAAGTTTTAATCGCAAAACAGTTATTTCGCTTCCTAAGTTTACCTACTGAGTATAATTATCCATCAACGCATCTTTCCACATCAAATTTTGAGATTCCTTTTATCATTCGTTTGAGAAAATATATATCGGGATCTCGTATTCACAAATATTTACAATGTCAACATTCAAAAAAGTTAAGGGTACTTGCTTGCAAAAACAAGCGAGTTACCCGTACAAACAAGTACTCCATAGAATTGTATAAAATGGAGCATTAGAACCGATTCATAAGAGCCGGTAACATGCTTGTACGTTAGGGTGGAGCGATTTTATTTTTTATTGCTTCGGTATACCTGTAAAAAGTTGCTATATTAGATTAACATTAAGCACACAAAAAATCAGTTGGCTTATGCTATGTTTCGAGGTGCCCCCATCGTCATAAAGTTTTGAAAAATTTAATCAAATTATTAGTTATGCCAAAATTTTTAAAAACATCGCAATCATTTTATAAATGCTAAATAAACTCCTGAGCAATGATTTTACAGTTATTACCGGTAGAAACATGCGTGTTGAGACTCTAAGATAGCGGGGCACGGGGGCCTGCGCTTTTATACCTAAACACCGATCGAGTGACATTTGGTAATTTTGCGCGCTTACAGCCGTTCACTTATTTGCCGTTCATTTATTTGACGCATCAAATTGTACTACTTTATCTTCAACTGGGATTGAGATATATATTGTAAGTAGTATAAAAGAGCCCACAGTTCATGAAATATCTGAAAAATTGGCTCACGAAGTTATAAAAATATGGCGAAAATCGTGGCTGCCTACTGTGAGTAAAAAAATAGCTCCACTACTGATTCGTAAATAAAAATAAAATAAAAAATCAGAGTCCTATGTCAGAGTTATATTATTATGTGATTGTAACTGTGTAAAAGGTAGTCGTGTTCCCAAGGAGAAAGTAAGGGTCTTAATTGACCCAAGAACAGACAGAAAAATGATGATAGGCAGTGTAGATGTAATTACAACTGTGAAGAACAAGAAGAAACAAGAAAGAAAAGAAAAATGTTTATCGCGGAACAGAGAGGTAAACTATTTTGACAATCCTTGTTGTTCTTAATCCTTGACCGATGATTTTTCAATCGAAAGCAGCAGTTCATGCGCGAAAACTCAGAACAGGTCAAACTAAAACGTTCACCACCTCAGAAAAAAAAGAGGTTGAACTTACCATCATTAGCCCTTGCCTGTGATCGTACTGGAGTATCCTATATCAAAGTTGCGCCGTGAAAGAACTAAGGTCAGGTTAACTTTTCAAGAAGCGGACTGCAATAAAATGCTTTTCGGTTTAAGTCAGTAAGGCTGAATGAAACAGCTGTTGTTGGCTGCTATGGAATAGTAGTCAATACAGATTTTTAAGGTGGTGTTATTCGCCTGATGGAAGAAGAACTGAACAGACCATTACAGTGGTTTATCTGCCAGTTGCATTCTAATGAATTACCACTACGACATTTGTTATTACAATTAGATAGAAAAACTACAGGGCTGAAATGCTTTTCAGATGCTATCGGATCTAAATTACTAAATGGTCAAACAATGCCAATAGTCGCATTCTCCGTTTTACCACTAACATTACCTGAAATTACTAGGACAGAGCTGAGTATCGACCAAAAGTATCTATACGATATAATGACCGCTATTAGTACTGGTATATTTACTTCTGATTTAGCTAATATGGAACCTGGACTCTACCTATCTAAACCATTCTAAATGGCTAACAACAGCTAATCGAATTCTAAGATTGTATGCCACAAAAACTGACCCTGAAGAAAAATTTGTGGTATTAGCCACGTACGTAATGAAAGTTTATGGACCGATGCAGTTTACAATAAAATTTAATTCCTCGTGCCTTGTTGCCCCACAAGGCACGAGGACCTGTGGCAAACTATTAATCTTAGTCGCTATTTGAACTCCGATATGAAGGCTATCACTGACAAGATAATCCAACAAAACGGATATTTCGGTAATCCAGAAAATATTCTCATTGCCATGCTTGGCGATGACAGAGACTCGTCTCTGGCATAGAATTATAAAAGCAAGATTACAGAATAGTCAAGGACTACGAAAATTTAAGGTGTTCAATTTCGATGCTTAAGACTATACTGACATTATTTTGTGGCGTGACTTTGACATAACTGAGCCACCACTCACTCACTTCAAATTTGTCTAATGATACTTTGAAGGAAATTGTAAAAAATGATCTCGGCATATGTAAGGATATTAAAGATTTTCCATGCATCGAGTGCAGTTTGTGGGGAAAATAAACGAGATGGTTTCATTAGGGCAAGATTACTATCTCGTCAACAATTACCTAGTTTTAACACAAAGAAACAATTTAATATTTTAACTGTATTTTTAGTATTTCTGGATATTTCTTGAAATAAATAACTAAAACATAAAAAATGTTTTTCGTTTGATTTTCATTTCAACTGGGGCACCTCAGAACGTTAAGATAATATTGTGATATTTTCTATGTTCGTTTTGTACATAAAAAGGCAACTTTTCATTGCTATGCCGTTGAAAAAAAATATATTTTTGAAAATTTCATATATTTTCGCTCCACCCTATTGTACGTATCAGGAACCAACTCATGTATTGTAGCGCCCCGAAAAAGCGCCTGACAAAAGCACTACTTAGTAGCGAACAACTTAGTTAGAGCCTGAATCAAAAGATGGCGCTGTAAAGATACTGAACATAAACAAAAAATCATACTTTAAAGGGACTGACCTCTCTAAATCAGATGAGGCTTTTTATTAGCCTTTACAAATAATTATACCACAATATTTAATATTATTATTTTATTTATGTGAAAATTCATCTCTGATAAAAGAAATCAGCGCCATCTAGGTTCTTTTAGTATTAACTAAGTAGTAAACGGTTCCCTGGTAAACTATCGCCTTAAAGCAAACAATGCACCCCAGGCGTATTTTTCTTGGAACTTCTCTTTTACACGCTGAAAGTTTCCCTTTTGCTTCCAGTAAATCGTAGATGGCATTAGTAGGGAGGGAATATCTAAAATATTATTATGAAATGGAGTTATGACGTAATATGTCTAACATGTATTTTAAGCGACGAGAAACACGGCGTTGAATTCGGTACTCTTTGATCTTGAAGCAGGCTTCAGTTCCAAGCGTCTAATTAAGGCCTGTTTACTTTTATGTATCATCCACTGCTGAACGCACACGGCGTCGTTTACCTGAAATGATTATAATCAGAATTATAAACTGACAAAAACAAGTCGTTACATTTCATCGTTTATGATTAAACCGAAAATATCTGCAATAAAATTAAGTTTTAACATTTAATTATAGAGGCTATAGAAATATTTCATACATTTCAAATGACCTGGCCTTAAAAAACAGTGCCCGGCGGTAAATATTATCACATTAAATGTGAAGTGTGTACAACACACTTCATACACACTTCATATTCACTAGCTTTAAGGTCACGACCCTGATCTGATATATACATTTTTCTAAATTATCCTTGTGGTGCAGTATTTTTACACAAATATTAATATTTTATTGATTCTTGTGTTGATTAAACTGTCTCATATAATATGAACGGTCAGACGGCAGCCGCTTCGTGTAATAACTGAAACAAGAGCGAAATCTTTGCAGACCAGTGTGCCGACCCTGAGCTGGGGACTGTGGGACGTTGGCCGCGGTCGTTACCATTGCTACGCGCTATGTCCCATATGAAATTTATAAAAAAAAAAACTTTTATGTGGCAAGCAATAAAACAGCAGTTATCTAGAAGTCTCTAAGTACCTGCTGGTGGATATCCTACTAATTTAACTAATTAATGGATCGCCAGTCCATATTTATTTTACCCAACGTAGCTATATGCAACTTTCTATATGCCTGCCAACTGCCACTTCAGCTTGCAATTTTTTTGAGCTGTATCTGTGGCATTAGTTCTATGTTATATAGTAATCTATATAATTCTATACTATATTTATCTTATATAGATCTCCGATTCGATCTGTAGTAAAACCGTTTGCATAGATCTGTAAATTGCTTCCTGTTGGAATTTGAGCTTCCTCATAAAGCCATATAGTAAGAGTAAGGTCCCTCGATTATGTTTGTAGTTTATTAAAAAATTAACTTTACAAAAGAACTACACTTTGAAAAAGTTTCCAGTGAGTTATTTCATTTATGTCAATGTGAATCGTGAGACATCGACCATAATTATAAAGAGGAGCAATAGATGCACTCCAAGACAAAATGAGACTGCTCTATGCATAAACGTAACTGAGGGCCTACTCTAATTCAACGAAAACGAAACTTCGTTGTACCTGTCTCTTTCACTCTCTGGGTATATCAGTATCGAGTGTAAGGGATGGGTATAACGAAGTTTCGTTTTCGTTGAATTAGAGTAGGCCCTCTGTTCTCAAATAGAAATTAAAAAAAGTACAGCGAAGTATTTTTATTAAAATTTCAGTAAATTCTTTTATTATTATGCTTTTAGCTTATTTAAAATGTAATTTGGTTGAAAATTTATTTTTTAATTTGTACAAAATGTATTGTCTTTTTAAATTTGTATTCCTTTTTTTCTTCTCCGTGCATGGGTATAATTAATCTGAATAAAGAACGTCCTACTATTCACATTTATGTATTTAATTTACACATCATTATTATTATTGTTATGCCGTATAGGGTTCATACCAAGATCTAAGGAACCCAAGCCAACTTCACCTGCAAGTGGTGCACCTGCCGAGGTACTGGCGAATAGAAAAGTTCCCGGAAGAAGCAATAGGCTGGCCACCTATTATATGGGACCACTAATACTACTGGCGAAATATGGGCGTATAATATGCCTCTGCCCACCCCGTCAGGGAAACAGGCGTGATTTTATTTATGTATGTATGTAGAATAAGCGCGCTAACAAGCGCAACCCGCTCGTGGCGAGTATACCCGCATTCCACTCCTGAGGTCGTGGGTTCGATTCCCGCACAGGACAAATCTTTGTGAGTATAAAAATGAATATTTGTTCTGGTCTGGGTGTTTTCATATGTATGTTAAGTATGTATTTACAAAAAAAAAGTATTTAAGTATGTTTATCCGTTTTGAGTATCCATAACACAAGTTCTTAATGACACTTATCTTAGAACTAAATAATTGGTGTAAGTGTCCGAAATATTTATTTATTATTTATAGTATGTATGTTTGTACATATATAATATTTCTTTTTGTACGTATTCTACATACATCACGCACATCCGTATATGTTCATCCCGTTTCGTATAGATACATAATTTCAAAAAGATCCAGTGGTGTTTGTTTAATTTTATTCATTTACATTCACTATAAATATTATGACACTTTTTGTTATGCTAACAACAATGGCATATAGCGACATCTGGCGGCATGAAACGATGCCATTTGTATTACGAGGCTTGGTTCTGCAAACTGCTTACTTTATTAACCATATTATCAACGTTTATTATTGTAAGGTCAGCAGCTAGTGACTGAAACATTAAGATGTATTGTTATAATGAAATATATAATAAAAATGAATGCTTGTTAATCGGAAACGATTGCCTAAGTAAAGCAGACTTAATTAAGATCAACCCACGAATGGGTGACCGTTTTATGAACGCTTCTGTGCTTCATAAGCCACGTTAAAATGACGGTCTCGGTTTACACTATTTGTGGTACCTAATCGTTAGAGGTCATATTGGGCGGCATAAAAGATATTGGCATAACAGGACGGCACACGCCTGAATCTGCCAAATCGCACTAGGTCAGCCAGGTGGTTACCTTAATTCCTCTCACCTTGCTTCTCTCATATTTTCAACGACGTGCATTCTCATATTTGTGCTGAGTAGAAACCGAACCCACGACCTCAAGAGCATTGAAGAGCAATGGCATTCATCCTATATCTATTCGGCATATATGCTTACATTTCCCATTATCCGCAAACTGAGCAGTAAACATGCCAACGAATGAACATACCAAAAAGGCCGTCATGAGTGGATGCGCTTTATAGCGTGCTTATTTCACGTTATAAAGCGCTTTCATTTTTTTATTGGACTGCATCGACTGCTTATCATCAGGCAGGATGTAGTCATTATGACGTATCACATTTAAAAAAAAAAATTTTTTTTTTCAAAATACATAGAATTAGATACTCAGAAAACACCCACACCATGTGAATAATTTAAATGCACTTAACGCAAACATATATTATCCTATGCGGGGTTACCGATCTCTGGGCCATTTAGATCGACAAGTTATTTTATTATTCGTTAAGCATAATTTAAGTGGCACTTAGCTCTAAATTCAGACTCAGATCGCACATAAGTAATAACTGAGTGAACCCACTTATGACGTAAGAGCTCTCGGCTAATTTGGGCTGGCGAAGTTGGTTTGTTTTGTAAATAAGTACATATACATATTATTAGCAAAAATATTTGAAAATATTTTTTGTCAATACTTTTAATTCTCCTTTTATAATGATACATTATAATTTCAGCCTATTAATTTACTACTACTGCACACGGGCGTTGTGTGGTACCGGCCTAGAAACTCTTCTAGGTTGGATAGTGCCAACCTCTCTCATCTCACGGGGAAGTCGAAAGAGTTGACGAGGAGAAATCCTCCCAGATGATAGGCAGCAGCGTCATCCTGCGCACTGGCTAGAACTGTGATCACAAACCCGCCTGCCTAATGTGGATATTATGGGCAATTACCCCCAATAGAATGCAATATCTTGGTAAGGCTTATGTTCAGCAGTGGTCTTTGTGAAAAAAAAAGAAATAAAATTTATTTAGATATAAATACATATAAACAAAAAACAGAATTCAAATCAGTAAATAAGTTTACATATAGTATGCCTAAAAAGGACTCCACTCAGCATGTGCTGCAGTGGAGGACCACAACAGCGCTGGTCTTCCGTGAAGACCTTATAACTTTCGTGTGCAACAGCCACACAAAAGACAGAAACTTAACAATAAAACAAAATATTTAAACAACAAAATAAATACAATTAAATGAAAAGTTAAAGTAGTAAAAGCTGATATAACGCTGATATGATAACCGAACAAGAGCTTTCTCTCATGAACCAATGTGAGGCTGATGGGATCTCCTTACAGATGTTAATCATGACCATGCCGTATTCCCTCAAAACCATCACTGCAATTGTAAACCGATCCATTTTGAATGGTAACTATGCCACACTATGGAAAACATCGGTTATAAAACCAATACAAAAGAAACCCAACCCCACCGAAGTCTGTGACCTTTAAGCATCCTGCCTTGCTTCTCTAAAATTGTGGAGAAGGTTGTTTATAATCAGATTGTAAAATACTTAGAAAGCAATAAAATCTTACCTCATTTACAGTCCGGCTTTCGCAAAATTGTCAAAATTGGCTGTCTTGATGTTGTGGACAGTGTCCTTACAAATCAAGACAATGGATTAGGGACAGTATTGGTTTTGCTGGACTACTCTTGTGCTTTTGACTGTTTGAGTGTTCCTCTTTTGTTGTCCAAACTTACATACTATGGCTTTGATTATGCATCGATTAGGTGGTTTCACAATTATTTCAAAAATAGGTCACAGATGGTAGAATTAAAAAAGAACAATGGTTCCAGCCATTTTTCTATATGTAGGGAAGTTACAAGAGGGGTACCTCAAAGCTCTATTCTCGGTCCACTTCTGTTTATTCTCTACAGCGCTGACATAGCCAACGGCATCCAAAACTGTAGCTACCATTTATATGCTTATGATGTACAGATTTATACCAGTTTTCATCCAGATAAGACAACTGAAACGATGCAGAGGGTTACTGAAGATCTGGAAAGAATTTCTGAGTGGTCAATAAAAAATGGTTTGACACTGAATGCTACAAAGACCAAATTTATGATTCTTGGCACTAGAAAGCAGGTCGAGAAAATAAAACCTAATTCTCCCAAAGTATTGGTTTCAGGGCAGTCCATTGAATTGGTCACTGAGGCTCGTAACCTTGGGGTCACATTTGACGAGAACCATCACTTTGAGAGTCATGTTGTAGAGGCGGTTCGCAACTGTTTTTATCGCTTAAGAGTTCTCTATAAATTTCGTACATTCCTGAGTGAAGAGTTAAGAATCAGATTGTGTGAGTCCTTGGTTCTGTCAAAGCTGAATTTTGCTGATGAGGTGATTGGGCAATGCTTGTTATCAAGGTCAGAGCGTTTGATCCAACGCGTTCAGAATGCATGTGCTCGGTTTTGCTTTTATATTCCTCCACGAGCACATGTCACGCCATTTATAAACACATCCAATCTAATGAAAATGCCTGCGCGAAGGCATTTGCATCTGGCAGCTTTGTTATTTGACGTAATCCACACAGGAGTACCGGAATATCTTTATGAGAAACTTACATGGGCGAGGGATAAAAATCCGTATAACATAAGATCCGCTCCATGCAGGCTGCGTACTCCATCACACAAAACAGTCTCCTTCCGTGGTTCGTTCAAGTATGCGGCAACACACTGTTGGAATAATCTCCCTCCTCCCATTCGAGCGCTGAAAGCCAAATATAATTTTAAAATATGTCTTAAGAAGTTTTTATTAGCGCAACAGAAGGAATTTACACCTTCTTGATCCTTGCGATGCGTAGCTGACGGGGGGAGATACCTAAATTTCTGTAAAATAACACAATACCCAAGGTTTCCCGGATAAATATAGATTTTTAAGTTTTGAGACTTATGAGGTTATGCCATGCCCATGCAATGCAAACATTTTGCTTTGCTTACGTGTCATTCATAATCATTCATTATATGTACAAGTGACATATTCTTTTATTTTAATAATGATGTCATTATGCAGCCTATTGTTGCTAGTATTAATTTATTTCTTCTTTTATTACTTTGTGTTTCTTTTAGTATTAGTTTTTGTTGTATTTAGTATAAAATTTAATTTAGTTTTTTTTGGCGTCTTATATTTTTTTGTTTATTGTTGTAGTTTTTAATGGTGAATCTGGCCCATGCTGAAAACAGTGCAGTGGGTTTGTTTACAGACTCACTGCGAATATTGAGCAGGGGCCTTTTTCAATATTATGCAACCTTTACGTGTCCTATATATTGTATTATTTCTTTATTATGTTGTGTATGTTGTGTGATATTGAAATAAATAATTTTTCATTTCATTTCATTTCAGATACCTTAATTAAAGCTTTATTGTGAAGTTTATAATCAAATAATATTGGTTTTTTTTTCGTGTAGATGATATAGTACGACATTTATCTACGTTAAGATGAAGTTTATTTTTTATACAATATAAACTAAGACGATTTAAATCGTCTTGTAGTTTCTCACAGTCTTCAATGGATCTGATCACGGTAAAAAAATTTGTGTCATCTGCAAATAATAAAAATTTTGAATTCACGAAACATTTAGCCACATCATTAACGAATAAGTTAAACAGTAAAGGTCCGAGGTGAGAGCCCTGAGGAACTCCAGAAGGGACAGGAATAAAACTGGAAATGAAACCCTTAACGGTTACAGCTTGAGTCCTATTAAACAAATAAGATGTAAGCCATCTCAGAAGGTCACCGTGCACTCCGACAGCCTCTAACTTATAAATTAATAATTGATGGGATATTTTATCAAAACATTTAGAGTAATCGGTGTACACAGCGTCCACCTGAGAGCCCCCATCCATGCAGGCTAAAACCTGGTCGAGAAACTCTCAGAGGTTTGACTCAGTGGACCGCCTGTCAATGAAACCGTGCTGCTAGGTAATAAGCAGGGGCCGGACGGCCGGGAAAAACGAATCGTAAACTATTTTTTCCAGCAGTTTTGGAATTACTGAAAGTTTAAATATTCCCCTATAATTAACAACGGTGTGTTTATCGCCACTCTTAAAAACTGGGACGACTAGTGACCGCTTCCATACTGAAGGCATTACTCCGGTATGTAAGGACAAAGTAAAAAGAAAGTATATTGTTTCAGCCAGTTCCATATAACATTTTTTCAAAAACAAAGGGTGTATACCGTCAGCACCCGAACCCTTTGTAGCGTCTATACGAGACAGATATTTTTCCACAGCGCGACAGACGCGAGCAATTAACCAAGTCAATAATACAGGTGGTAGACTCACCATAGTTATGGTTGACAACTGGGCCATTATGATTATCTTCAAAAATAGTTTGAAAATATTTATTAAACAGGTTGGCTACTGACATTTCATCATTACTAACCGAACCATTCAGGTACACAGACTCAGGGACAGTCACGTGACCTTTTTTTGATTTAATAAAGGACCAGAAGTGTTTACTGTTCACTTATATATTATTTTGATTAATACATTCATTAAATATGAACGCAAGGTATGTGGCAATAGAATGTATTATTGATTGAATTACTTTAGTGGACAGATCCCAAAAATCACCCGTATTTTTAATTTTTTCTTCTTTAAAGGATTTTTGATGAAATGAAACTTGTGGTAATCTATAGTTTAAAGAATTAGTTTATTTACGGAGCAACGGTTTACAACAGATTAGAATTGAATACAACATCAGAGGAGCAGAGCATGAATATTTGGCACCGGAGAATGGGACATCTGAATTACAAGGATGTTGGTAGATTGCCATCATGTACTGAGGGTATAAAACTCAGTTGCCTGTTGGGCTATAAGTGAGGATCCAACAACTCTAGAAGAAGCTTTATCTAGCCCAGAATCGTCTCATTGAAAAAAACGCACTTGACATATATTCAATTCTAATCTGTTGTAAACCGTTGCTCCGTAAATAAACTAATTTATTAAACTATAGATTACCACAAGTTTCATTTCATCAGGTTATGGGCCCTTAAAATCGTAAATTTGTTAATGTAATTCCGTTAGTAAAAAGTTTTTTAGTTCCGCGAAATAGTTTTTCCTGATTTTTAGGTTAGCCGTTACAAAGCAAAAATTTGATCTTGCTCCGAAGTAACATGGCTATGTCTAACGTGCAAATAGACAAATTATTAGGAAGAGAGAACTACAGCACCTGGAAGTTTGCAGTGCAAACATATTTGCAACATGAAGACCTGTGGGAGTGCGTTGAACCTGCCGCTGACGTGTTGGTAAATCCGAAGCTTGACCTCAGAGCTAAATCAAAAATCATTTTGCTCGTGGATCCGATAAATTATATTCACGTTCAAGATGCAAAGACTTCAACCGAGGTTTGGCAAAATTTACAGCGCGCATTTGAAGACTCAGGTTTGACAAGAAAAGTTGGGTTACTCCGAGATTTGGTGAACACTACGTTAGATAGCTGTTCTAGTATTGAAGAATACGTTAACAAAATAGTAACTACAGCCCACAAATTGAGGAATATCGGATTTAATGTAGACGACGAATGGTTGGGTACATTAATGTTGGCAGGCTTGCCGGAACAGTACAAGCCTATGATCATGGGGTTAGAGAGCTCCGGTGTAAAGATAAGTACAGATTCAATCAAAAAAAAGCTACTGCAAGAAGTTAAAGAGTCTAATGTCTCCGTTCTTTATACAAAGCATAAAAGTACCCCCAAAAATTATAATCAAAATAACCAGTACAATAAGCCATCTGGCCCCCGATGCTACAATTGTAAAAAGTTTGGACACTTCAGTAAGTTCTGTAGGAATAAAAAGAAATCTGAAGATAAAGGTTTTGCAGCTGTTTTTTCAGCAGTTCAGGGACAGACAGACAAAGTGGAATGGTATGTGGATTCCGGAGCATCTTTACACATGACAAATGTGTCTGACTGGATGTATGATGTCTGGGCACCTCCGATTCATCACATAATGGTTGCTAACAGTACTCCAGTCACCGTAGAGAAGATGGGTAAAGTAAACCTGGATCTCATAAGTGAAGATGGTAAAATAAATCACATACAGGTAAGAGATATTTTATATGTTCCACAACTAAGTACCAACTTGTTATCAGTGAGTCAGTTGGCAAAGAATGGATGTCAAGTAATTTTTAATAAAACTGGCTGTAAGATATACAATGCACAAAAGCAATTAGTAGCATCGGCAAGACTCACTAATAACATGTATAGATTAAATACAGTTCAAAAAAACGCACTTGACATTATATTCAATTCTAATCTGTTGTAAACCGTTGCTCCGTAAATAAACTAATTCTTTAAACAATAGATTACCACAAGTTTCATTTCATCAATTTTAAAATATCTCTTTAAAATATATCTTTTTTTATATTTTATGGCATATTAACGTTTCGAAACTATCTGTAAGTTGACATGTACTTATAAATAAATAAATAAATCACTGAATAGCATAAACTATATGCGAAATAGTCTTTGTCGCAGCGGAAAACTAATTGTATATCTATCATTTACAAATATAATCTTGTTTTTAGATGGCTGACTCAAAAAACAACCCGACGCCAGGAACCTCTTCAACTCGTAAAAGAACGTTGGCTGGAACTTTTGAAAATAAAATATTGTTATTGTGACTGTTTTAAATCAATTTGCCTTCAGTGCTCTAAGCCACTATGTGATAATTGTCAAAAAAGGTGTGATTTTGAAACTGTAATTTTTAAGTCAACCAATGAATGTATCTCATATTTTCTAGAATGATTCCTGTGGTTGTTAATTTCATTATTGTTGAAGTAGAGATGAACAGACTGATTGAAAAGTCAATAAATATTGTTTACTGTTTAAACTACAAGTAGCTTTTTTTATTTAAAGTTTATTTAAGATAAAGAATAGTCTAGAAATCCAATAAATGTAAAGTATAGTTATTTAATTTAAGTTTACACAAATATATGCTTTTGAAATGGTGTCTCGCGGACTACCACATCAGTACAATTGTAAAATATGAGTCGCGTCAGTCCCAGAGGGTTAACTTACCAACTACCAAAACATTATTTAAATGTTTTTTCATTTGTTTTCATTTAGACCGCAAACAGCGTTATACATTTGGTAGAAAAAACAATGATCTTGTTCTGTTTTATATATGTCACCGTAAAATTGTAAATAACGTTAAATTATAATCTATCCCGCGATATTGTAATCTGTCGGAAAATTGTGATCCGAAACAAGCTGCTCACAATTTAACGCATTATTTTTAGATAGATTATAATCTATCGAAGACAAACCGTTAAATCACAATCTGTCGCGCGTTAAAATGTCAACTGTTTTAAGCCTGTCCATGATTGGCTGGTCTTGCCATCAAGACCAGCCAACCACTCTCTTATTTATTATTTAACTGCACTTCTTTAGGTTATCACAGGTCCGGTAACACTCTCTACAACTTATTATAATACAATGCGTTATTATTATTAACACGAAATCTGTTTTAAATCACCAAAACACTGTTTGTTTACATTTCACAACAAATGAATTTGACTAATAACAACCAAAGATGGCGACGACGGGCGTCTGAGCGGGGAAGAACAATATAACGATATAACACGATATAACAAATTTCAATTAAACGAAAAAATATAATTATTATCAACACTGATTTCTAAAATTAGAGAGTAGAACCCGCTATCTCCATTTCGACCCCGCGAGCAATTTCTCAACAAAACAAGAACTAAGCTGTTCCAAAAGCAAAAACACACACGATCTTTTTCGCTAAGCTTGTAAAAAATGTACGCCGACGCATACGCTTTATTAATATACTTCCGTGTTAGAACTTCACAAGTCATTTAATAATTTGAATTTTACTTAAGATTTTACCACTATTTCAGGGATCCATTGATCCCTTTTAGGCTACAACAACTACAAAAATATTGACAAATTTCCTCTATGTTAAATTAATGAGGATTTCGAAATGATTCAGAATAGTTATTAAAAAGATACTCGAATTGGTTTACTGTATTACATAGAGCAAAACCCGAAGTCTCTGGTCCCAACGTTGGGCAAGATAACGTAATTTTTGCGCAACTCTATGCTATTCTCCAACTTTCAGATAATAAAATAGGCGAAAAAAGGTTTCGTTTTGAAAAAACCATTAAAGTGTGAACCACACCAATGAGCACTCTGTTCAAATCTCGCCATGATACCACGGACGAACAACGACATTTGGGTACATGTCGTTATAAAAGTAGTGGTAAACTAGGAGTGAACAAGACATTAATAATGTTAAGAGCGTGCAGTCAAATTTAGGCAAGTCAAAATCTACGCGAGACGATAGTCGATGCCGTAGGTACAATATAATGAACTTGCGTCTAGGTGCGTAAGCGATCTCCGGAGCATAGACTAGTAGGACGAAATAATGTTGATACTTTGATGTGAGCGATGCAACGGGTGGGTAAATAATATGTTGCTACGAAAAATGATCATGACGATAGTGTAAGTACCTATACATCAATAGATATAAAAGTGCGCTATGGTTAGAGCTACGCAGATGCTTACTTACAGCGTCATCTTTTAGCAAGGTAATCCAATAATATATTGTTTACTAGCGGCCCGTCCCGGCTTCGCACGGGTAGACATAAATAGGTACAGATATTTAAGTTATAACGACTTATGACCATGAATCACCAAATCAGAAAAAAAAAATGCTTTTCTTAAAGCCTCCCTGTACACTACGTTGTCTGTCGTATTTGTAGGTGGCAACAAAACATTAATTTTCAGGAACTATGGAAAAAGTTTGAACCTGGGATTTATTTATTGTTAGGGCAACGGATATTTTTAAAGGAAACTGTAACCTTTTAAAAGATATGGGCAAATCAGTTGGTATCATCGGGATCCACGAAACACGTGCGAGCTGACCGGCCGCGGGACCCGTAATGATAGTTGCTACAATCACATTATCTCTTAATTCTTTAGTTACTCGATGCGCTAGCGGCCGCCGCCGGCATATCTTTTGAATGGAATGTTCGATTCCAATAATTCAAAAAGCAATCATCAGGTATTGAAACAGTCTTGAATATTAAATTGTTTATTTAGATAAAAATTTATAAATGGTATGAATAACACGGTCTGATTTTGATCGGCATTTCTATTAATTTATTAAATGTAAAAAGGTAGTTATAGTGACGTAACTACAATAGTTAGACATACGGTCTCGCAAAGTTTTTTTTAGATATTGATATATTATATTCTATAATATTGTCAAACATTTTTTGCCCTATCATTAAAACTCTTCGCAGCGTATGCGATGAAAGACATTTTATGGCTAATTTTTTTACACCTTCGGTTGGTTTTAATAGGAATTTCTAAAGATTAGTACTATAGATAGTAAGCTAGAACTAAATATAGACTATATTACTCAGTGATAATGTAGGCTTCTAATGAAAAAAGATTATTAAAATCGGTCCTGTACTTTTTGAGTTTATTCGTTACATACAAAAATACAAATTTGTCCTCTTTATAATATTACTAGCGGTCACCCGCGGCTCCGCCCGCGTGGATGTCGGTTACCGCTGCAAAATGCCTACCCAGAAAAGACACGGTCAGTAAAATGATTCCCTGGTCAATTCACAGACACCAACACTAACATCGACGACGCAGTCATCATCCGCAGGCTGCAAAGATTGTCTTTATGTGGATGTTAAAGTTGTTAATGATGAAAATATTTGAATGTAATTAATACTACATTTTCACTCCTACCGGCAGTCCCGGAGTGCAACCCGATAATAATCCACCGTCATTACACATTAACGTCTGAAATATCACAAATTTTAGAAAATAAAACATAACTAAAGACATGACGCTTCACTTTCCCGCCAAGAAGTCCGGTAAAACTTATTAATCACTAAATTCTTAAAAAAATTTTTCTTAGATTTGCAAGAGACATTGGTTCAGCACCGCTAGTGAAGTCGATTGTGTAGGTACTCTTATACTTTGAACAAAATACCTGCCATAGAAAATGGTAAAATCAATTAAAAGTCCGCCATAGAGCAACTGCAACAGCAGGAAGGCATCGTTGTGGAAAGTTGTGAAAAAATATAATTATTTTCACAACTTTGTTGATGTAAAAAAAAAACATGTCTTTTCGCTTTTTATGTTTCAGCGAAAATGAAATGGGTCTATTTACTGTATGAACAGTAATTTTTTACGACAAGGTCTTTTTGCCGGAATACGTCGACCCGCGGAAGAGCAGATCGATGCCAAGCAGAAACACCTGTTTCTAATATTATAAAAGGTTGTTAAGACAATAAATTTATATGCGCAAATAAAAAAACAAATATAGCTGTAGCTGTATTCTGTAAAGATTGATTACAACATTCTTCATATTTCAGTCTTCAGTTTTTTGCCTGGAAAAGTATGTCATTATAATTTATTATCTACTTTTTAATTTAATATTCATATTCCACTTCTTAGTACGAAGCAAATGAGTTTATACTAATATGACTCTTGATACGTCAATAGCCTTGCGACAGACGGTCAATAAAATAAAAAGCAAAATATTACTACCCGTTGAACACGAAAATCTAGAGAAGTAAGAGTAGTCAAAAGTCTACTATATTACATAAACAACTGTAAAATATTACAAACTTAATAAACGTACCTCTATGCTTGCCTGGCCTTCGCTGCAGTCTTCGTATTTTTATTGCTACAATATTTTTTTCTTTTGTCACCCATGACGCCTAAAATGTTATATTTTGTTTAGTATAGTAGCGTTATTACAAATAAAAACTATTTGGTAATTAAATTAATATTACTCACCATGTCCACTCCCAATAAGCACTGGTCGCACTATACTAAATAGCGATGCGGCCTCCCGTTGGGATGGCCCGGCGCGTACTGAATTTATCAAACATCGCGCGCGCGGTTATATAGGTCATCTTTAAAAAATCGTATAAAATAACTATTATAGCAAATAATTATGAAAACAATTATTTAACCATTGTTAACTCCTTGTTTATATGTTAATAATATTTATGACGAATAAAATCGACTATTTCTTTGGAAACAGTGTATTTAAATACCAGCCAGTGACATTCTGGTCTAATGGCTGGTTTACATTTGTTATTTTCTTATACTTTTTTAGCACGCTTTTTTAGACCATACTAAAAAATGCATTGCATGCATTTAGCAAATGTAAATACGCTTCGCTCTTTAGATATTTTATTCATGATCTGTGCTTTAAAAAAAAAGCAACAAAAATGGCGTCGCAAGTAAAATGGACACGCGATTTTACAATTAAACTAACAAACGAATATGAAAAACTTGAGTGCCTGTGGGATTCCTGCAGTGAAAGCTATAAAAACAAAATTCTGAGACAATGCGTATGCAGAATTTGAAAAACCTAAAACATTAACTTGAATGATGTAAAATCAAAAACATTCGCTCCTCATATAGTACTGAGCTGAAAAAGGTAAAACTGTCCAAAAGATCAGGCGCAGGGACTTGCGGCAGCTTGCAATATTATTAGAGACTCCATATTTTCGACTTGCAATGCGAGTGCATTCTTCGCATTTTCTATCTTTTAATGATGAAAAAAGAATAGCAAATGTAAATCGGCGTCTTTTTTAGCACTCTTTTATTTAGCATGCTTAAAAATCAATGCTTAAATAGCACGGAAATTTAGCAAACGTAAACCAGCCATAAATATAGCTGAGCTGTAAGCCAGCCTGGCTTGCACAACAGCTCTTAGGCTGCCTGTCCACTAAAGCGGAGCCAGGAAGCGGAGCGGAGAAACGGACAAATATTAACCAGTGAGATTTCATAAAATCTTCGCTCCTGTCCGCGAATCCTATTGGATAATATTTCTCCGTTTCTCCACTCTGCTGCCTCTCTCCGCTTCAGTGGACAGGCAGCCTTATTTTGATAAAACAAAATTTAATTCAAAGTGTCATTGCATTTCCGTCATTTGTTTAAGGTGGAGAGGGACAGAACGATGCTTTAAATAGATTTAGCACTAAACAGGATTAGTGACCGTTGTGCAAGACACACTAAGTACCGTGTTTTCTGTAGTAATTAAGTTTTATAGCGCAAACTATTTGGTGAACAATTTATAATTTATATGTGCCAGTTTTATTTAACATATATTAATTTCTTGTAATTGAGCACATCACAATGTTCATTCATTCGTTTGAAGCAAGGTAACAGTGCGTGTTACCTTGCTACACAAAAATATTTCTCGACACATTTTTAGTTTATAACATTATCAACAATAATTTGTACAGTCAACGTAAGATAGTTAGTAACGTCCGAAGCGCCCCATGAAGAGCGATCCACGTCTCTATTGTGTCAAGAGCGTAAGAGCGTGTTCGGATGTATATTATGGCGCTTTGGATGCTTTTAACTATTTGTCACTTTTATGCTTTTATAAATCATACAATTGAAATTTAAATGTATAGTAGTTGTATATGTATAATGTAATATAATAAATGTAATATTATATTATATTATTATATTAATATTATATTATAATGTAATATTATAATAAATAATAAATATTATAAATATATATAAATATATATTATATTATATTATATATTATTATTATTATTATTTTGGAATATATTTTTTCTCAGAAATCTTACTTTCTGGTGTTTAACGAGACTCACGGGCCTAAACCAAGTAAGAATCATTTATCAGGAATCTTCTTGAAGAAACTTTCTTACAGTTCGACAAGTGTTTAGGATAGCGGCTTTCTGCATAGTCATGTAGGTGTTATGTGGTAGATTTAATATTTTCAATGATTGTAGGAGATATTTAGGTATAACTCCGGTACTGGAGAGCACCAGTGGCACGATGTATACTTTATTTAATTTCCAAATTCTGATAATTTCTTCTTTTAATTCTGTGTATTTATGAATTTTTGCGGTGATAGTTTTCTGTAAATTATGGGTGTTTGGAACTGCTATATCAATAATGTATGCTATTTTATTATTTTTCTCTACTAATGTAATATCTGGTCTATTGTTGTGAATGGTTTTATCTGTTAATACTGCTCTGTCGCAGTACATTTTGTGACTGCTACTTTCCAGTACAGGTTTTGGTGTGTATTGGTAATAAGGTGTCAATTTTCCATTTATAAATCCGTGTTTAACTGCAAGTTTCTGATGAATGAAGTGGGCAACTTGGCTGTGTCGGTGTGTGTAGTCGGTTTGGGTAAGTGTTGGGCATGCGCCTGTAATGTGTTGAATAGTTTCAGGAAGACGGTGACATTTTCTGCATTTATCGTTTACTGTATTTGGGTCTTTTAAAATGTATTTTCTGAAATTTTTAGTATTTATAACCTGGTATTGTATTGCGATGATAAAACCTTCAGTTTCTGGAAACAGAGAACCTAACTTAAGCCATTTGATGGATGCTGTGTTGTCTACGTGTGGTTGTTCTAAGTCATGTAGATGTCGTCCATGTAATTCTTTCTGACGCCAGTTCCTAACTTTCGACTCATCGTTTTCTTGAACAGTAATAAATTCTTGATTCGTATCTATCAAATTTAGAGGCGTGTAATTTTTATCCGATTCTATTGAAGCTAAGTGTATTCGACTGGTTAACGCTTTTTTAAAGAAGAAATTTCGCAGTTTTTGGATTTGTCCCTGCCACAGCATCCTTACATCAATTAACCCTCTCCCACCCTTATGTCTCTTAACTGCCATTCTCTCTATAGCGGATTTAGGATGTAAGTAGTTGTGTTTTGTGAGTGTAGTTCTAGTTTTAGTTTCTATTTGTTTTATGTCTGTGTTTGACCATTTGACTATGCCGAAAGAGTAAGTAAGTATAGGGATAGCGTAAGTATTGATAGCTTTAATTAGATTTTTAGAAGTTAAAATTCTTTTACTTATTTTATTTAATCTATTGAAATATTCTTTAGTTAGATCTTTTTAGGGTTCCGTAGTAAACAAGGAACCCTTATAGTTTCGCCATGTCCGTCCGTCCGTCCGTCCGTCCGTCCGTCCGCGGGTTAGCGCAGAGACTATTAACATTAGACAGCTGAAAATTGGTGTGGGTATACATATTAATCACGTCGACAAACCTGTAGAATAAAATTTTTAAAAATATTGTTTTGTAACGTACCTCCCCTACACGTAAAGTAGGAATGATTTTTTTTTCTCGAGTCTATCTTATCATGTTGGGTATCGTTAGAAAGGTCTTTCAAAAGTAATACGAGTTTCTTAAAACCATTTTTCGATTTAGGGATCCGTTTTCGAAACATTAAGCTTTAAAGTGGAAAAAATTGATAGAGTTCAGTATCCGCCCCCCCCACCAGGTAAACGGTACTTTCAGAGTGGCTGAAAAAATTCACAATAGTAGTATATATAATGAAGTTAAAAGGAAAACTATCACGGCTAAGTAGGCTTTACTGGTTTTCGAGTAATGGACGACAATCAAATAAATTTTTGTATTAAATGTATTAAAATTTCATTCATACCGTAGTAGTGATATCTATCGGGGAATAGCTGAACCTGTTCATATAGCGACATTATGGCAAAGGGTGACTACGGAACCCTATATTGCGCGTGGCCCGACACGCACTTGGCCGGTTTTTTAATTTGAGTATGATTGATGATCCTACCTTCCTGCAAGCCTAAATATTTATAAGTTTCATTCTCTTCCATATTAGTAAAGTAGTTGCTTACGTTACTAGTACTATTGCTTATTTTCCCTTTCTTTAAATTAAGAGTTTTGCATTTATCTAGACCGAAAGTCATGTTAATATCTTTACTGAATTTCGTTGTAATTTCGATTAGTTTATCTATTTCTTTAACTGATTTAGCGAACAGTTTGATGTCATCCATATACATTAAATGGTTTATGGTACAGTTAGATGTAATTTTATAGCCACAATTAGAGTTATTTAGTAGTTGAGAAAGGGGATTGAGTGCTATTATTATTATTATTATGTTTGTCTTTTTCCGATCTCGGGCCAATGGTGACCCGGACATTTGGAAGGCATGCGTGGGGCTGAAGCCAACACGTAGAGGCCCCTTAGACAATTTTAATCTAATGGTTATGTGACACCAACCGGCGATTATCCCTATGTGCACTATAGAAATACACCTAAGGACAATCCCCGGTTGGTGCAGTACTATTAGGATAAGATGGAATCTACTATGGCCGGGATATTGGGTTGAAAAGCTGAAGGACTGGGTAAATTGGACTATGGATAGAGGAGACTACCGGACACCTGCCGTCATCATCAGTCTCAAATGATTGTAAATGGCAGGCGGTGACTAGCCAGAGGATTAAATGGGCACTCCAAATTAGCCGTAGTGCAACGGCAGGATTATTATTATTATGTTTGTCTTTTTCCGATCTCGGGCCAATGGTGACCCGGACATTTGGAAGGCATGCGTGGGACCGAAGCCAACACGTAGAGGCCCCTTAGACAATTTTGATCTAATGGTTATGTGACACCAACCGGCGATTATCCCTATGTGCATTATAGAAATACACCTAAGGACAATCCCCGGTTTGTGCAGTACTATTAGGATAAGATGAAATCTACTATGGCCGGGATATTGGGTTGAAAGCTGAAGGACTGGGTAAATTGGACTATGGATAGAGGAGACTACCGGACACCTGCCGTCATCATCAGTCTCAAATGATTGTAAATGGCAGGCGGTGACTAGCCAGAGGATTGAATGGGCACTCCAAAATAGCCGTAGTGCAACGGCAGGAGCGCAACATAGATATTCTCGGCTTCAGGGTGTCGAGAGGTGTACACCGTTTTCTACTCACTGCCCAAGAGGACAGTGCGCCAACTCACGACTTATGCATCTTTCACTTCCACCCTGCGAGCATGTAGCTCTTGCGACTCCACCCTGGGCAGCCAATGAAGGCAAGCCAGGGGCGAGGGTCCTGCTAGCCTCTTGGGGCCCACTCCGGCGAACCAGAGACGAGACCGCAGTCCGACCCTCTGGCGCACTCGGATTTACGCCCGTGGTGTTATTATTATTATTATTATATTATTATTATTATATTATTATAATATTATAAATGCGAAAGTAACTCTGTCTGTCTGTCTGTCTGTCTGTTACTCTTTCACGCCAAAACTACTGAACGGATTTAAATGAAATTTGGTATACTGATAGTCTAGACCCTGAATTAGAGATGAAAGAGCCTAAAGTCTTTTAAGGCCTATAAAAATGACTAACCTCCATCTCACAGGACTCGACTCTAAAATAAAGACTATAGGTTCGACTTTTTACTAATATGACTTAGTCGTTGTATTAAAAGACTAAACGACTTAAACGACTATAGTTGTTTTAAAAAACTAAAACACTAAAACGAGTGTAGTTGTTTTGTTAAAGGACTACATACATACATAAAATCACGCCGTTATTTTTAATGGGGTAGGCAGAGCGTAAATGACCTTCTAACAAAAGTATTGAGGGTCATTCCAGATGGATCTGTCTGTATATTGCGAATATAATACACGACTCATTCAAACTTCAATACATTTTTGTGTTCCACACTAACCACAAAGATAGACTTAAAAAAAAATTCATCATCTTTCTAGCCTTTTTACCATACTTCACGGGGCGGTCGGCTACCTAATCTAGGGGAATTGACGAGGGTGCTGGTGTTTACACAAAGCGACTGCCATCTGACCTCTGCAACCCAGAAGGGAAACCAGACCCAATCCTAGTTAGGTTACGCACAACCTTTGAATTTCTTTTTAGGTGTGTGCAGGTATCCTCACGATGTTTTCCGTCACTGTAAGAACGCCGAATAAACGTACATATGAAATTCGAAAAACCGAAAAACACATTGGTACGTGGTGGGATTCGAACCCCGACCTCCTGCGCAGAAGGCCGCGGCCCTATCCTACATTTTTCGGGCTCCGACTTAAAAAAAAAACGTAATAGGTATTCATAAAAAAGAAAACATAATATGTATTCATAATAATTTAATCATTTTGTATTACAATAAAAAATAGGTAGGCAGTAATAATTATGTTTTGATTGAATAATTAAGAAAAATCAGCTTTTATGCGTTATATTTTTATATTTAATTAAGTTGTATTGATCTGTCTCCGTAAAATTTTGTACATTATAAATTACTAAGAAACCTATAGACAATCATAATTTAAAAAAGTATTAACAATGTTGCTGCTTTCCGATTTTATTTTACTCGTAAGTTATCAAAACGTTTGATTTGCTATGTGACACGCATGAGCCCTGAATACTTCAACTTAAGAATTTTTGAAAAATAAACTTATTCATGAAAAGAAAAAGTTAGTACTATTTCTCTCATTGATAACTCTTAAAAAACAGAGTGACGACAAAGTATTTTCTCGTCGCAGTAAGCTTTGGTACATGACTTGTATGAATTCATTAAAGTACTGTATTGAGTTATTGTACATTTTATATATGTATTGATTGTATTTAAAATATCTCCAGTCGATTAAGCAATAAGGCGAGCTATTGCGAAGTGTTTTTTAAAAAAAATGTATTCAGACTCTTTGTACAGATTTGAGGTACGCTGTATTAATTTAGAATTAATTAATATACTTTCTAAATAAGTTAATACAAAATAATAGTTTCACTGAAGTTACGCAAATGGTGAGTCGATTTTTCACTCGTATAAGGTCAGTTAAATGTATATCGAACATTTTAGACCCTTTAAAAAAGCTTCACATTTCATAAGTATCCTTTCTTAAATTTAAATAATATGAAATGAAATAAAATTTTATTTAGACATATAAACAAAGAACAGAAATCATAACAGTAAACAATAAAACACATAAGTTTAAATATAATATGCCTAAAAAGGACTCCACTCAGCACATGCTGCAGTAGAGGACCACAGCAGCGCTGGTCTTCCGTGGAGACCTAATATCTTGTAGCTTTATTCAACATACATTTACTCCTGATTCCCCGAATGAGCTATTGCAGCTTACCGGACACTAACAATAAGAAAGTATAAGCTTAACCAAATTATTAAAGGTTGAGTTTATTCCGCGTATATTATAAATAGATTCGATATATGCTATAAACTATTTGGAAACACCCATCAACTCATCATCATGTCAGCCCATTAACGTCCCACTACTGAGCACGAGCCTCCTCTCACATACCAAGGTGCGAGGGTATTGGGTCATACTCCACCACGCGGACCCAGTGCGGATTGGCGGAGGCAGGTGTATGGCGTCCTGCTGTTAGAATTTTTTTAAGCCGCCCATTTAGGCCTCTAACATGGCTTAACGACTACCACATTTAGTGATAACCGGGACCAACAGCTTAACGTGCCTTCCGAAGCACGGAAGCGCTCGATATCAAATGCCACACAAACGGTCACCCATCCGAGGACTGACCTCTGTAAACTCTGCTTTACTTCGGTGATTTTTTTCGACCACCGAGCGCCGCGGAAATACGAGCGCTTCACCCATCAACTGCGTCACCCGAATTTAATGATTTGGAAACTCAGTCCTTGTCAGATTTGCGTGACATTCTTGTGTGACATGACATATTTGCCAAAGTTAGAATTTATATAATTAAAGCAGCAGCTCCAAGATTTATTATTTAAATTAAGTTCTCCCCTTCCAATACTTGTCACAAAAATTTCACACTTCATCGACCCTCATTTCCATTAAAATGTTACTTAATTTATGCATGGCCCCTTTCTAATAACGGAATTATTTCAGCCAACGTGTATTTTCTGTTGATTTTATAATCAATACGTGTGCGCATGCGTTGGTCGAGATTTGATTTGTAAAATACGAGTAATATACATTATGGGGCCCCATATACTTAAGTATACAAAACGTACGTAACGTAAGTAACAAATACGTATACAAAAAATATCCAAAAATACCAACCTTTCTAAAAAATATTACACAACAAATATATAAATATAATTATGGACAATACTCTTTGTTGGGGTCCGCAACTTCAGGCTGTCAGCCGTAAGTTATACGCTTCCGCTGCATCATTAAGAAGATTACGAAACTTTTTACCTACTACCACTAAAGTAGCGCTAGCGCAGTCTCTGCTCCTTCCCGTTCTTGATTACGCCGACGCCTGCTATCTTGACCTCACGGAGGACCAGCTAAATAAACTTGAGCGTCTTCAAAATTTTTGTGTAAGATTCATATTTGGCTTGCGCAAATATGATCATGTGTCTCATTACCGTTCTGTACTCAAGTGGCTTCCTATTCGTCTTCGCCGGAATACTCACATTCTATCTCTTCTTTATAACATATTGCACAATCCCGCATACCCTCACTATCTTAAAGAAAACTTTAAGTTCCTTCACTGCTCACATTCGCGTTCTTTGCGGTCATCAGGGAGCCTGAGCCTTGAGATTCCGTCGCATGTCACTTCTTTTTACGACTCGTCGTTCACTGTACAAGCTGCTCGTCTCTGGAATTCTCTTCCAGTCACTATTAGACAAGCGCAATCTTTAAATATTTTCAAAATTGAAGTAAAGAAGCTTTTCCTTTCACAGACGAAATGTCCTGCTGCTCAATGTTCGTATGCCATGTACATATTTATATATGTAGGTCTATTTTTATGTTATTTAAGTAATAGTATTTATTTGTATATTATATTAAAATATATATATACACACATATATATATAAATTATATATTTGTTATTCTTTTTTGCACCCCCGGTTTTCTTTAAATTTTAATCACTCTCCATCCTAAGGTTGCCTGGAAGAAATCGCTGTAAGCGATAAGGCCGCCAATTGTATCCCTTTTCTTATGCAATTGTTTTCTTGTTTTATTTTAATTTGGTGTACAATAAAGAATTTTCTATCTACCTATCTATCTATAAAGTACCTACTCAGTAAAAACCATATGGTAACTTTACGAAAAAAAATAAAATGATTTCAAGAGTAGTGTCAGTGACGTAAAGTAGGATTATGTTTTAATGTTACATCCTCTAAACGGAATGTGGAAATGCATTTGAAATATTGTTATCCTTTTATGAATCCATGTGATTTTAAGTGTTATTTATTTTTTAATGGCATGTGGTCCCCATTTGTGGCAGCATTCACGTTAAAAGGCAAAATTTACTGTAGTGAATCTATTTAGTAATTTTACTTTCTGCAACTTCAGCATGTACATATTGTCAATTTGACATTACTTTCTTTTATCTTCAGGCGCTTTTTTAGTTAACTTCCGTAATGTCGCAGCTGAAATGAAGAGGGAGATTGTTGCAAAACCCTTTAATCGTCCAGGACTTTTTCATAATGATTTTAAGAGTTTTTCCCGGTTTCTTTTTTGTCGACGGGAGTCCTCTAGATTTTATTAAGTAATCCAGCAGAAGTCTACTTTCTCTTGCATATTATTATATGTATACAATTTTGCATAATATGACCATTTTAATTCTATGGATGACAAGAGTATTACAACATTAAATCAACAATAATAAATACATTCATTGTAAAAGCACGCAAAGTACATAGGGCTTTAACCGTTTCATCAAAATATAATTAGCACAAGATATAAATATATGAATAGATAGCTCAATATTAATTTAGATTGACCTTTTTTAGTGACATTATTAAACATTCACGTTACCATTTAATAGTTAAGCTTAAAGTGCTTTAGCTACGTTCCTAGGAATTACATCGTAGACGTGTTTTAAAACCGAATGGTTTAAAACCGAAAGCTGTCCAATCGTTTATCGTACATACATACGAATTGCCATATCTTCTTCTTATAGGGGTAGCTAAAAATCACATCCTTCCACTTGCACAATGTATTCGCTACATTCACGCTCATTACTTTTCCCCTACACTCTCTTTATTCACTCTTTCTCTAAAGCCTTACGGATTTGGCTATGGCTTTTTTAATATTAGAAACGTCCTTCTTTATGGAAAGTTTCCTTTGCTATAGTTTAATTCACATCCATACTTACAAAAGTTCCTTAAAAAAAAATAATGGTATTTGATAATTCAGAACGTAAACTTTGACGACCGATATGGCGTGGAGGTCAGTATACCTGCACTTCACTCCAGAGGTCGTGGGTTCGATTCCCATACAGGACAAATCTTTGTGTGCATGAACATGAATATTTGTTCTGGTCTGGGTGTTTTCCTATGTATATTAAGTATATATTTACGAAATAAAAGGTATTTAGGTATGTTTATCCGTTATTTAATATCCATAACACAAGTTCTTAATGATACTTATCTTGGAACTAAATAATTGGTGTGATTGTAAGAGAATATTTACTTATTATTTATTTATTTAAAAAACTGAAGGAAACTTAACTGAAAATCAAATTATATGTTCAATTTTATTTGGGAACCTTTATGTTTGCCAGAGCCTCGTCCGTTAATCAGCAGGTGCACCAGTTGCAGGTGAGGTCGGCTTGGGCTCCAAAGGTCTTGATAGGATCCACCGTACACCCAAACAGTAAAATTATATGAAAGTCTAATCTCTTCTGTTTTCCATGATTGAGTTCCTTAATATGTGTAGTGTAATAAATTATTATTAAAATATTTGCACCGCCGTAATTATAATTGCTGGTCTACATAGTTTTACACATTTATCAACTTGTACATGTTCTCTGTAAAAATTGTATTTTTGCAAACAAATATTGGACTTTTGTGTGTGATTTATAAAACCTGTAAGAATGCACAGTAATTCTAGTCACTTATTGTGAGATAGGAATCGCTAACCATTAACACCATAAGTATACTCGTAGTATCAACAAACGGAGTCAGGAAAAGCCGTAAGCACTATGATTTAATTTAGTGAATTATCTTAGTTTAATAATTATTATGAGAATTTATAGTATAATAAAATAATAAATGTTTATTCCTTTTTCTACAAACTTGTGTTCACTATTTACAACTTCTGCCAAACTACATAGCAGTTTGTTGGCAGATGTAGGCTCATGCTTATTTACTGACATATTACAAAGTTTGAAACATACATTCTAAACAAATTAAATTAATCACCAAATACACTAAAAACATAAAACAATAAATTAATAGTTTATTAATATTTAATTACTAGTTATTACCTGAGAGATAATAAATAATTTCTAAAAGTATGTAATAAAAATTCAATTTAATTCATATAAAATAAAATAAAAAAAATAAAAAAAATTAATAAGATAAAATTAATTCGTACAATAATCATAATAAATAAATTGGAAATGAGATTAAAAAATCATTAACATTATGAGAGAACAAAAAATAAAATTAATAAAAATCTCAAATTTAAAAGTTAATTAAAAGTCAATTTTAAAAGTTCACAAATGCAATAGTTAAATATGTTGTGCATTCTACATAATTCATGAGATAAGAAATCAAATATTATCAATTTATAAATACATTTCAAAATCACAAATACATTACATAAACAATCAATTAATAATAGTATCAATAAGAAAAACTTCATTCAATTTAATATAAGTCCTGAATTAGAGTTTTCGTTCAAACGATAATCCACTACAATAAACATCAGAAAAACCTTGCAACTACCCTGAACCTACCCAGGAGACAACTAGTCAGGTTCCCTTTATATCCTTTCCTCGAGAACGAGTTTGTTTCAATGTCTGATGGCAAGTCATTACAATAAGTCGGAACAAGATATTTCGTGCATCTTTGGCCATAATAGTTATTATAAGGGGGCACTTCCAGCCTTCTTCGATCCTTCACTCTCTGAGGTCTCACGACTAGTCTACTCAACTTATGCTCGTCACTGCCATACTGTTCTAATAGCGTTAACAATACCACCCTCTCATGGACTGGCAGCAACTTACATTCACTAAACAGTTCTTCGTACGACGTACTTTTACATCGAGCTTTTGTGTTTTTATCTACTAATATTTTTAGGAATCTAATTTGAATTTGTTTAATTTTATCTAAATAGGTTTTAAACGTACGTCCATAGCAAGCCAGCCCATAACAGAGTAGTGCGTCCACTAGTGCATAGTACACGACATACATAGTTGCCTTATCCAACACAAAGCTAAGGTGATGGAATTGCACAAGCACAGATCTCAGTTTGTCACATAACTGTGTTATGTGCATCTTCCAGGAGAAGTTGCTATCAATTAATAAGTCGTGTAGGCATTCGTAACTATGTCCCACAATACGCGGCGACCTATCAACGTTTTTATAATATGGAGAGCATATATGCATGCATTTAGTTTTATTCATATTTATTACAATGCCGTTATCATGTGCCCATTTAATTATGTTAGTGAAGTCGGCTTGAATTTTACTTTCAATAGTCGCTATGTTATTATCGGCATAAACCAAACAAGTATCATCAGCATACATGTATATACGACAATTGCTAACTACATTGGCCGTACTACGGGGCCGAACACGGATCCGGTTGGCACGCCACAAGTGACACCCATCGGCTCACCGACAACGCCATCCACCACGGTTTGTAATGATCTACCTGTGAGGTAGGCTTGGAACCACATTTTAAGTGGTCCCCCGATCCCACATTCTTCCATGGCTTGAAGCAGCTGGTGGTGATCCAGGGTATCAAATGCTTTTCTGAAGTCAATGTAGATCACTACCACCTGCTTCCGCTGGTCTAAGCAATGATTCACATCGTCAGAAAACTGTGCCAGGGCCGTAGCCGTGCTCCGCCCCCTCCGAAAGCCATGTTGAGAATTGGTCAACAAATCATTATATTCTAAAAAGGTGCTTATTTGGTTGACAATGATTTTTTCTACAATTTTGTTAATTACAGACAGTATAGCTATTGGCCTATAATTTGAATAATCGGAGTGAGAACCGTGTTTGAAAATAGGTCTTATTAAAGCAGTTTTTAATTTTTGAGGATATACCCCCTTTTCGACACAAAGGTTAATAAATAACGCTAGTACTTGACTTAACTCATTTTTTAAATATTTTATTTCTTTCACCCGTATTTTATCGACACCCTCAGATTTATCACAGCTTAATTTATCAATTATTTTAACAATATCATAGGGCCTCGCCTTTTTGAACCGTAATGATACGTGATTAGTATTTACATAGCTAGTTCTATCCATGAAACGAATATTACACACATGTCGTACATCTAATATCTCTTTCGTAAATGTAGTAGAAAAATTATTACATATATTAATCGTGCTGTCAGTTTTACCTAAATATTTTAAAATGACAGAATCTAAACTTTTTTACCCATGAGTTGATTCTCGTCCATACCTTCCTAATATTTTTATCACATTTATTTATCTCTTCCTGACGGTATTTGTTTTTGGCCCTATTTATAAATTTATTTGTTCTATTTCTATATTCATTGTATTCAATTCTTAAGTTCATATTAGCAGGATTATCTTTCCATTTTTTGAAAAATATATCTCTTTTATTAATCATATTTTTAATTGTGTTTGTGATCCAAGGTTTATTTATTCTTTTACTACGCATGTAAACTTGAACTTTAGCATTGTTATACACATTCGAGAACGTTAAACACAATATATTACACAGATCAATTGGTACAAACTTATAGTTTAAGATCTCAGTCCATGAAACTTTTCCTAATTCTTCGTATACCCGTTTATTACTTATAATTGTCACTTGAGATTGCCCAGCATTGAAAGAATTATCACTATTACCATTTAGGCACACACCGATAACGTAATGATCCGATATTTTACACACTAATACATAGGCAGACGCACTATAGCGGGTTCGGATCCACGCGTGGTCAATACATGATCGAGTCACTGTACCGTTGTACACCTCCTCTCGCGTTACGTCGCGTATAGCACATTCTAGTCCTATCTCGCTCATGTTGTTTATGTAGTGATGAGTTAAACCGGTTCGTTCGCACATTAAATCTATGTTCATGTCACCTATAGTTACTACTTCACAGCTTCTTGGAATTTTTGATAACAATCTGTTCAATTCATCGACAAATCCTTGTTTATTATGGCTCGGGGGTCTATAAAATACAAAAATATGAATGACCTGCCTTCCATCTTGAAAAATCTGACCGTGTATCATTTCAAAGTAATCTGACGTATTTATTTTAGCAGTAAAGTTTAAGTGATTTCTTACATACAACAAAACGCCCCCTCCTTTTTTCGTTTCTCTCGTGCTAATATATGAGTCATATCCATCTATCGTATATAAGCTCAATTCTTGTTTTTTTATATTAATTTCAGTCAACGCGATGCAGTCCAGTTTTTCCATACAGTTATGTAAATAATACTTGTAGTTGATTAAAATTCTTTCTCAGCGATCTTATATTGATGTGCACAATATTCAAACACCCATTATTGCATAGGAGTTCATATTCCCAGTCGTCCATACATGTATATTTATTATATGTAACAGGTGATACAATATCTGAACTTTGATCGTTGAATATTAACAATTATGTACTTACGGTTTTATATAATGTCGGTTGAAAATTAAATTATTTGTTCTGGGTATACATGTTAATATCGCTTAGCGTACGTATCACTCGTATTTTTACATCCTTCGGGTCATCCTTCTTTATTAAAACCTTGTTGTTCTGGATCCATATATATTTATAAACTGGCCGTAGTTCCGTTTTAGCCGTCCATAGCAGGCTACGCATATACTTCGTAAGGTCTTCGTTTATGTAAATTCGCTGCTTATTCCCATTAGTAAGTACATCCTCGTTGGTTAGGCGGTGGATCTTTCTGGTGGCAATCCACTTATCTCGAGAGCTTTTAGTTTTCATTGTGATGACAACGGGCCAAGGTTTTGCCAATCGATCCTGTTGGCGCTTACTGTTTGAAGATGAGGAAGCTGAGGTGGAGTCGGTTTGGGGTGTAACGGTATTATTTTGTTCGCCCACCCTCCTTACTTCACATATCGTGGTAGCATCTACTCCCAGTTTACTGGCTATATATTTAACTTTTTGCTCTATATTTTCATCCTGCTGCTCCTCTAGCCCGACTATTTCCACATTCTTCTCTTTCTCCCGTGTTTCCAGATAGGCTAATCTTTCTTCAAGGGCCTTGTGACTTGTTTCTAGATGTATATTTCTATGTTCTAGGGACTTAATCTTCTTATCTGTCTTCTCTTTCGCTTCTATCAGTTCCTGATACTTTTCAGCGTAGAAGCTGATATCCTCAGTCATCGCCTCCAGTGTCTTTTTCATGTTGAAAACTATAGCCAATTTTTCGTTGACTTCTGCTAGTAATTTTTCCGGCGTAGTCTTTGAAATGTCGACATCAATAACTGCTGGTCCATTTGCAGACTGGCACTCGTCACACTGGTCGGTATCAATAAAACCTTTTATTTTCACTGCGCACTTTGTGTGGTATGCACACTTACAATTACCACATCGCGTTATATTCTCGCTTTTCACTCGTGTGAGCGATACCTGACACAATTTGCATTGAACCATCGCGAAAAATAATAAACACAGAAATAAACTTTTATATTAATTACCTAAACTTGAATATTTTCTTTTTTAATAACTCGAGAAAAGTAGATATGAACTATGTAGGTAGGAATGCAATTATCACTCGTCCGTGCGGCAGGAGCGAGCGCGACCGAAACCGACCGACGGCGGATGTAGCGTGGAGGTCGGTATATCTGCACTCCGCTCTGAGGACGTGGGTTCGATTCTCATGCAGGACAAATCCTTTGTGCGTGAACATAAATTTTTGTTCTGGTCTGGGTGTTTCCTGTGTATTTTGAGTATGTATAAGTGTGTTTGTTTCGTTCTATATGTGTGTTTCGTCTCTTATTAGAATTCTAAGATAATGTATAATATTTTTTTAAGAACCTGTATATTTATAAGTTTTTTATTTTAATTTGGGTTCAGACTGCAAACCAGCGCTGGGTTCACCCTGTGTGCCTGGCATATGCTGAGGCTGAAACCCCATTGTCACCACCTAACAATATTTTTTTAATGTAACCTATGGACCTATCTAGTGTTAAATAAAACTGGCACATATAAATTATAAATTGTTAACCAAATAGTTTGCGCTATAAAACTTAATTACTACAGAAAACACGGTACTTAGTGTGTCTTGCACAACGGTCACTAATCCTGTTAGGTTTAAAGAACTTTATTTCTCATAAAGACAATCGTCACTTACATGAGAACTTAAATTATTATAACTATAACTTGTACGGTACTAAACTAAAAATGATAATCCCGATTGAGGGTACAAAGAAATACTTAACAAATAATTTTTATAGTAAGTAATAAGTTAACGTTAGAAGCGAGTCCTATGCATTCCACAGCTAAGGCGGTGGTCCAAGTTAAAATATAGTAGCGTAACAACTTATTAATATAATATTATATAATTTAGTTAGTAAAATTTTTCGTTATTGTAAATATAAGTAAATAGTTTATTTTTAAAAATATGCAGAGGAGTCGCTTCCTTTACATCATTTGGGAGATTATTATATATTTGTGCTCCCCGATACGTTAGATTATTTTTGCCGTAATTGGTTCTTATATTAGGTAGAACCAGATGATTCGCTCGACGTTTTGAGTATTTACTTAATTCGCTTTTCTTTACGAAAGTAATATGTGAGTGTATGAGATTGTGGTTAATTTTATATATAAGTATGCATGTATTGTATGTATATAGTTGATTTATATTAAGTAATTTAGTCTCTTTGTAAATAGTTTTTGAAGGTGTTAGGAAATTGTAATTATGTAAACATTTTATTATTTTATTTTGTAGAATTTGAATTGGTTTTAAGTTAGTTTTAGCTGCATTACCCCATATTTCTATGAGGTACATTAAATGTGGTTTTACTAGAGAATTGTATATTAGAAGCCGAATGTTTTTAGGAATGCACCGGACAATTTTACGCAATGACCCTAATAGCGAAGAAAGTTTGTTTTGTATGTGTTGTATGTGTGCTGTCCATGTTAAATTGCTGTCTAGTATTAGTCCTAGGTAGGTTTAGTGCTAAATCTATTTAAAACATCGTTCTGTCCCTCTCCACCTTAAACAAATGACGGAAATGCAATGACACTTTGAATTAAATTTTGTTTTATCAAAATAAGGCTGCCTGTCCACTGAAGCGGAGAGAGGCAGCAGAGTGGAGAAACGGAGAAATATTATCCAATAGGATTCGCGGACAGGAGCGAAGATTTTATGAAATCTCACTGGTTAATATTTGTCCGTTTCTCCGCTCCGCTTCCTGGCTCCGCTTTAGTGGACAGGCAGCCTAAGAGCTGTTGTGCAAGCCAGGCTGGCTTACAGCTCAGCTATACTTATGGCTGGTTTACGTTTGCTAAATTTCCGTGCTATTTAAGCATTGATTTTTAAGCATGCTAAATAAAAGAGTGCTAAAAAAAGACGCCGATTTACATTTGCTATTCTTTTTTCATCATTAAAAGATAGAAAATGCGAAGAATGCACTCGCATTGTAAGTCAAAAATATGGAATCTCTAATAATATTGCAAGCTGCCGCAAGTCCCTGCGCCTGATCTTTTGGACAGTTTTACCTTTTTCAGCTCAGTACTGTATGAGGAGCGAATGTTTTTGATTTTACATCATTCAAGTTAATGTTTTAGGTTTTTCAAATTCTGCATACGCATTGTCTCAGAATTTTGTTTTTATAGCTTTCACTGCAGGAATCCCACAGGCACTCAAGTTTTTCATATTCGTTTGTTAGTTTAATTGTAAAATCGCGTGTCCATTTTACTTGCGACGCCATTTTTGTTGCTTTTTTTTAAAGCACAGATCATGAATAAAATATCTAAAGAGCAAAGCGTATTTACATTTGCTAAATGCATGCAATGCATTTTTTAGTATGGTCTAAAAAAGCATACTTTTTGTATAAGAAAATAGCAAATGTAAACCAGCCATTAGACCAGAATGTCACTGGCTGGTATTTAAATATTAGAAAGATTGTGGTTACACACATTAAAAATGTTGCACATCAAAATAAGTGTTAAAAATACCTAAATGACGATACATTATTTCTCGCTGTGTAACAAGTAACTCTGCCAGGTAATAATAACATTTCCATTGATGTGGAGGCGATTTATTGTTTGTGCGTCACTAGTCTTAACCCATTGCAAGGCAATGGTAATATATTCCCACCATAAATTAAACCTTATGGAGTTGAGTTAAAGTAGAAAACCAATGAAAAATTTCATCATGTTCTGCCTGTTAAAAGGGTTAAGAGCACTCTATAATCGACAACGGACCATCTCACGTTACCTCTCTCTACAATTAGCCAATAAGGTCGAGGCTACACAAGCCGGGCTACAAAATTAAAGCGGGTTTCGTGAAGGGCAAGGGCACGAGGGAGCAGATTCTCAATGTCAGGCAGGGTTGAGAAGGCTTATGAGTTTGACACGCCTGTCATAATGTGTTTCGTCGACTACAGCAAAGCTTTTGACTGTGTCAAATGGGGCTCTTTATCGAGGGTTCTGCAAGAGCTAGGAGTACCAAGTCATCTTATCGCCCTTCTTCGCACCCTGTATGACTGTAACCAGGGAGTCGTAAGAGTTGACAAAACCATCTCAAAACCCTTCAAATTTCACCAAGGATTTCGTCAGGGATGCATTTTATCGCCTATTCTGTTCAACGCCTATGGAGAGCACATAATAAGACGTACCTGCGCGAATTGGGAGGGGGGCATCACAGTTGGTGGCGTAAAAATCACCAACCTGCGTTACGCCAATGACACTACTCTTCTGGCAGCAAATGAGTCAGAAAATGTTGCACTATTGGATCGAATGGAGTGGATTAGCGAGGAATTGGGTCTCTCTATAAATAGGTCCAAGACAAAGGTCATGGTGGTTGATAGAAGTGGAAAGTTGGAACTCACTGGCGCATTAAACCTAGAAATAGTGAACAACTTTATATACCTGGGTTCCAACATTACTAGCGATGGTTCTTGCGAGATAAAGGTACGCAGGAGGATTGGCATGGCTAAGAGCGCCATGTCTCAGCTTGGAAAGGTCTGGAAAGATCGGAACATTTCTATGAAAACCAAGACTAAGTTGGTACGGATCTTGGTTTTTTCGATCTTTTCATATGGCGCGGAGACATAGACACTAAAAGCTGCAGACCGCAAACGCATTGACGCTTTCGAGATGTGGTGCTGGAGAAGGATGCTCCGCATTCCTTGGACAGCATTTTGGACCAACGTCTCCATATTGCTAGAACTTAAAATCTCCTCGCGGCTGTCATCCGAGTGCCTCCGTAAAATCCTGGAGTATTTCGGTCACATTGCAAGGAAAGACGGTGACAACCTCGAAAAACTAATTGTAACCGGAAAAGTAGAGGGGAAAAGGCCTCGTGGGCGTAGCCCATTACGTTTGTCCGACCAGATCCGCATCACTCTCGGTTCTACAGTCCACACCGCCGATGACAGGAATAGATGGAAGAACATCGTTAGAGAAAGGGTGTTTCAGAAGGGTGGTCACGACCCTCAGCATTGAGGAACACGACGCAAGGAGCAGTCTTATGGGTATCTAGGCAACTAAACAAGTCCATACACTTACTTTAATACAATTTTTGGAGATAATAGCCAAATATTGTACCTACAGCTCAATAAATAATTCGGCGTTATTTTTAATTACAAAGAAATGTATAACATAATGTGTGAGAAGTTAATTTAAGTGTTAATTAATTAGTAAGCCCAATGTGCTTTATATACATTGTCAGATGAAAAAACAAACTATTTGTATTAATCATGTACACATCAATGTTAAAAATACATTTCTAATGACGAAAACTGGAGCGGTTTATTTGCGGTAAGCCAACGTCGTCGAGGTCAGTATACCTGCACTTCACTCCAGAGGTCGTGGGTTCGATTCCCACACAGGATAAATCTTTGTGTGCATGAACATGAATATGAATATTTGTTCTGGTCTGGGTATTTTCCTATGTATATTAAGTATGTATTTACAAAAAAAAGTATGTAAGTATGTATATCCGTTCTTTAGTATCCATAACACAGTTATTATATTAGTAATACTTAGCTTGGAACTAAAGAATTGGTGTGATTGTGAGAGAATATTTATTTATTTACTTATTAGACAAATTTGCCATCTACATATTTTAACATTTATAGTAAGAATACGATAAAAGTCATAACGTTACATTATGTAAGGAACATTCACAACTAAATTACAGCGATCTATAAAAACACTTATGGTTTTAAGGATGAGGTTCTTTCATAGTAATTTATTGATACGCAGGCGTTAAATACTTTGCAATATTTAATCCTTTGTGTCTCCCGAAAAATCAAGAACAACTCAAAACCAACGACTTTTATAGGACATAAGCTGAAACGCTTTTGTGTGAGGTGCGGAGGGGGAGGGCCGAAACACGTGTTGTTTTAAATACATACTCGTTTTGTGCTTATTGATCCACTATGCAGACAGGTTGAGAAGTGGATCTAGGTACATATATAATTATTGGTTGGTAAAGATCTCGCTGGAAGATTTTTAGAAGAACGTCTTAGATATATTTTTTGTAATAAAACCTTTTTATATTGAAATGAGTTAAGACGTCAATAAGTGACACGTAAATTTTCTATACTAATTGGTATAATACATTATAACGCTTTCGCCTGTGCGCCGCTTGTGGTCCTGTGTGTACTGAGTCTTAGCAAGTTAATCTCGCACACCCTGCTAGTACTAAGTCCTTTTAGCACTAAGGTCAGGCTAGCCAATAGACAATAACATGACTAACAAGGGACTACAATGGACTCTGATAAGATTTCACGGTACTTTGATACTTTGATAATGTCGACCAATTTGAGGATTAATAAAGCGGTTAAATGATACTATCTAGATATTCCATTAGTCAATGAATATGTTATTACAATTTAATATTATTCTCTGTGTTCGCCTACGCGAATATTGACAAGCTTTAAGATGAAAATCGAGGACCGATATGGCTTGAAGGTCAGTATACCTGCACTTCACTCCAGAGGTCATGGGTTCGAATCCCACAGAGGACAAATATTTGTTCTGGTCTGGGTGTTTCCTAAGTATATTAAGTATGTATTTACAAAAAAAATATGTATGTAAGTATATTTATGTACAATTGTTACAAGTAATACAAGTGTTAAACATGAATGATAAGTTGCCTGTGGTTATGTATTTCCAGTGCGGACAATACGATGAAATAATATTTTTTTCAACTGGAAAGGGAGTTTGTTTATTCGTTACACTTTTACGTTTAAACTACTGGTCGGCTTTGAAGGGTTCCTGCACCCTAGGGACGGACGGACAGATATTGCTTTTGAAACTCCCAACTGGCGCACGTAGGATATTGTATTTTCTATCTGTGAAGATAAAATCAAATACTATATGACTAGGTAATTGATTATTAGGTACGTCTCCCGAACTGCTGGACCTAGGGATATTGCATTTCCGCATGATTTGCTAAGTGAGCAAGCACTAACAAAGATCTTTTTAATTTTAACCCCTAAAAGGGTGCGCTGACGTTGGTGAAGTTTTGGGCAGCCCGCTCTTTATTAAAGTGTTATTCATTCATAATAGATTCTGCCTGCGGCTGCATCCGCGTGGAATTACCCTATTGAGGTTATTTATTTATTTAATTTTTATTGCACACACATAAAAATACAATGTACAAAAGGCGAACTAAATGCCATTAGGCAGTCTCTATCAGTCAACCTTGGGGTTAGCAGAATCATGATAGGCGGTGCGAATAAGTGAGGTTCCTATGTATAAAGTATGTTTAAAATACTTTACCTATGGGTAAGTTAGGCAGTTAATGAGTGAATTATGAGCAAAAAACCAAACGTGATTTGTTAATTTCTAGCATTAATATTAAAAAAAATCGAAAAAGACAACACGCCATTGTAGGTGAACTGACCTACGGCAGCCTCGACAAGATCGAGGGTTCGAATATGAAAATTTGTCTCGTTCTGGGTGGTAAACATGTACCCATAGTGTAAGCCAGGCTTAGCCTTAAGCGCTGTGTCAATAGTCAAAAAACAATCGGTAATACAGTGGTCATTCTCACTGATATTACTTATACTAGAAGCAACATTTAGGTCAATGTTATTATAGGTTTTTCTTTGTTTTTCGGTGAAGTCACCCTTCAAGAATTATAACAAAACCAATTTTCTTTACTGTTTCATAGTGTACTGCATCGACCATTCTCTCCTAGAGTTTAGTATTACTTATTTGGGTGGCTAATACTTTTTAATATAGCGAGTGGCGAGACCAAACTTCAAACCCTAGTGATGCACCTATGACTATTCGAAATTATGTGCGTAATTATCGCTTGCTCTGTGCCTCGAAAAGCACGTTTAGCCGTTGGTCCCGGCTAGCATGAATCAGTCGTTGTTAGAAAGTCAGTGCCTTCTATCATCCTGACAGCTGGTTTAACCATAAAGTGTTTCCCTCTAGGTTGCGGAGGTCAGACGGCAGTCGCTCCCTGTAATAACTGAAATTCAGCCAAATCTGGTTAAACCAGTAAGCAGACCCTAGGCCCTAAGCTTAAGTCTAGGGCAACTGAAATAATGCTAGGATATGATGAATAATTTTACATACATACAATCATGACTGCTACCCCAAAGGGGTAGGCAGAGGCATATGTTGTACCTATGTATGCCAGATCCACATCTGTTGATTCGTTTTGTCCACACTGTCAATTCAATTCAATCTTACCAATTCCCCAATTGTTCTCATGCCGCATACAAAAACATCTAGTCAAATACGTGTAGGTGCTGATAGTGAAATCAGACCCTAATTGTTAATTATAACACTAATGCTTGTTTCTGTGTTGCGTATTCGAGCAGCATACTTTCGAGGGTACTATAAACAAGTACAGTTTAGATTAAAGTACAATTTTTTTATTATTTAATCATAATTTATCTTAAAAAATTATTGCGTTTTGTAGCGCTACCTGTTTGCCCTAGCACAAAAAGTGGCGGCTTTAAGTGACCATTTAAATCTCTAAAACGCTCCTATAAAGTTTACAAACTAACGGGTTTGAGTTTCCACGACAATTATTTGTAACTGAAAGTAGATATACCGATTTGTGAGCTCTAATTTCACCGCCATTGGGTTGAATATCTTTAGTTGAAAAATATATTAGGCTAGTTCTAGTAGTTTGACAAAATCATATTAACTTATAAACATTTGAATTTATATGCATACGTTATTTGTATTTATTTATTTACATAACCTTTTATTGTATAATTGTAGCGGCGTTTACTAGATATTATACACGCCGCACACCATACATAGGTTGTGAGGTGGCTGTGAACGAGCACTCAGGCGAGGCTTTCCCATGGGATTACAGCAAATAACTCGTGAAACGGACTTGAAAGGGTTGCCCACGCATTAGTGAAACCAGGGGCAGTATTGTAAATAAAGCTTCAATAGATTGCAATAACCACTTTCTATCAGGTGGATGGTATTCCTTATGTAATGTAAAGAATATATCGTCTCCTCATTAGGCTATTTGTTGTTGTAGGGACATGTTTTACTAACTTAATTGTTGAATATCTACATTGAATACTAACGGTATCAGTAATCACTTAAAATATCTACATTAAATAAAAGACCAGTTGAAATGTTAATTTGAGATAATCAAAGTTCACTTGTTTCTTCCTCGGCTGGGTGCCGACGGGCTCAATTTGTATTTGTATAGGGTCAATATAAAGAGATAAAATGAATAACAGTCATATGAGATGTACTCAGGTATCTATATCGATACCTTCGATCTCAAAGGACGTAAAGGACATAACATAATATGTCCTTTACGTCCTTTGAGATCGAAGGTATCGATAATGATTGTCTGGTACCATAGCGACGAGGGGAGGCACGGCAGAACATCAATACTCCCCTAGGTATTATAAAGTATTTTGGACATATTGCTTTCTATTATCTGCGTGGGTCGTCCAATTAGTCGCGGCATAATTTTGTTATTCTGATTCGCTGTGCAGGGTACTTACTTCTCTTACTTACTGAAATATTTGTTATAAGTTTTCAATAGGAATTAAGTATAAGTTCATATTTATAAATACATATATTTCTTCACGGTAATCAGAATTAAGTCGTGGAATTAACGTGGATTATATTTTTTACTACAGCACTCGTTTTAAACCGAAACACGGTATTGTGTAAAGTATTATCTGGAACATCTGCCTCTACGTTCGTACGCTCTCACGTTGTAAGAGGATTTCTATTACAAAGAAAATACACAATCACGCCTTTAGGGGTAAAGGGGTAGGCAGAGGCATATGTTGTACCTATGTATGCCAGATCCACATCTGTTGATTCGTTTTGTCCACACTGTCAATTCAATTCAATCTTACCAATTCCCCAATTGTTCTCATGCCGCATACAAAAACATCTAGTCAAATACGTGTAGGTGCTGATAGTGAAATCAGACCCTAATTGTTAATTATAACACTAATGCATGTTTCTGTGTTGCGTATTCGAGCAGCATACTTTCGAGGGTACTATAAACAAGTACAGTTTAGATTAAAGTACAATTTTTTTATTATTTAATCATAATTTATCTTAACAAATTATTGCGTTTTGTAGCGCTACCTGTTTGCCCTAGCACAAAAAGTGTATTTTTAATAAATGTGTAAATTATATTTTTTACTACAGCACTCGTTTTAAACCGAAACACGGTATTGTGTAAAGTATTATCTGGAACATCTGCCTCTACGTTCGTACGCTCTCACGTTGTAAGAGGATTTCTATTACAAAGAAAATACACAATCACGCCTTTAGGGGTAAAGGGGTAGGCAGAGGCTTATTATACCAAAAAAAATCTACACTAATATTATAAAGAGGAAAGATTTGTATAAATATCTTGTTTTTTGTTTGTAACGAATAAACTTAAAAAGTACTGGACCGATTTTAATAATTCTTTTTTTCATTACATAGCTACATTTTTACTGAGTAACATAGGCTATATTTTAATTTGTAAAAATATAGGGTTCCATAAGGTATTTGGGTTTTTCGGACAAAAAGTGTAAAAAATCAACCAGAACAGTTACTCATTTTGCTTACGCTGCCTAAACTATAAAAGATAGAACCACAAAATATCTACTAAAAAGTCCGCGACACACTATACCTATCTATGTCGAGTGAGGCACAACAACCATTTTTTTATTTAAAATATTGATTTTTTGGACTACTTTTAAAACCATTTATTTTACTTACGCTATTAATCCTTATCAATAAATTATTTCATTAATAACTAAGTGCAGTTTATGTAGATAATATTTGGTCTTGGAATAATCAAAATTAGACGTTTGGTTTTGAAGTTATGGCGAAATTAAATTATTACGATTTCTGCTGCACGGCGCCCTATCACGGGTCGGGGCTCCCGACCCCGATAACAAATCAGTTTATTTTGTTACCTGAAAATAATTTAACGTCAAATGTTGTTCATAGAGAAGCTCTACAATAATCGCTCAAGTTATCTATCCCAAAATAACGGGTTGCACTTGTTAGATTTAAGGTTCTAGTTATCTATATATCAAATAATAGGATCAATAACCACTATAAAAGTGCTGCAAGCAGGTAAAGGAATTCAAAAGTAAAACAATAAAACGGTTTGAACTATTTTATTTATTAAGTTCTTTATTAGTGTTTCGAACACTTCGTTTATTTTTAAACTACACTCCGTTTATTTTTGAGAACTATTATTTAGTGTAATATATATTTATTATTATAGCCGTTTATTTAGTTTTATCAATTATTAAACACAGAATTACAGTTATGCCATATATCCCACGTTATGTCTTAAAGCAGATAAACAAAATATATAACTTATAGATATTAATCATATTGCATCAGTTATAAAGCCCAACAGATTAGTACACATGGACCCACATAAAA
This sequence comes from Musotima nitidalis, assembly GCA_949126915.1. NCBI lineage: Eukaryota > Metazoa > Arthropoda > Insecta > Lepidoptera > Crambidae > Musotima > Musotima nitidalis. The sequence goes on along the minus strand of OX421443.1, from coordinate 414,135 downwards.
TCAAACAAACATTAATAACCATGTGTACAAACATTATATGACAGAACTACACTTACTAGTGTAACTATCAGTACAACCATTTGTAAATTACAAAGCATTTCATATATCTGTCCATAACACCAACTAAACATTAATCGTTGAAACAACAAGGGTACAACCGTGAAATAATTGTTAAAGATAATAATTTAATTTATTATCAACAATCATCACAACCATTACACCTTAAAACAAAATTACATTATGCCAAATAAGTATGTAGATTATTCGGCATAATGACTATACACAGGAACATAGCTTAAAACAATATAACACTGTAGATATCTACTTAACTTAGTCCGTAGTTCTGGAATCGACCCTCAATACTGCTTTTCTTACGATTACAACCTGTCTTTTATACATGTCACCGTAAAATTGTAAATAACGTTAAATTATAATCTATCCCGCGATATTGTAATCTGTCGAAAAATTGTGATCCGAAACAAACTGCTCACAATTTAACGCATTATTTTTCGATAGATTATAATCTATCAAAGACAAACCGTTAAATCACAATCTGTCGCGCGTTAAATTGTCAACTGTTTAAAGCCTGTCCATGATTGGCTGGTCTTGCCATCAAGACCAGCCAACCACTCTCTTATTTATTATTTAACTGCACTTCTTTAGGTTATCACAGGTCCGTTAACACTCCCTACAACTTATTATAATACAATGCGTTATTATTATTAACACGAAATCTGTTTTAAAACACTGTTTGTTTACATTTTACAACAAATGAATTTGACTAATAACAACCGAAGATGGTGACGACGGGCGGCTGAGCGGGGAACATGAAGTTCAACCAATCAGAGCGCGAGGTGCGTTCTTTCGCATGCCATTTTACAATCTGACGGTTTGTCTTCGATAGATTATAATCTATCGAAAAATAATGCGTTAAATTGTGAGCAGTTTGTTACGGATTACAATTTTTCGACAGATTACAATATCGCGGGATAGATTATAATTTAACGTTATTTACAATTTTACGGTGACATACACATCAAATCACATCTTAAGAATATCTCACGATAGGTGGCAGCACCAGTATACTTTCTAGTTTTGTTGAATATTACGATAATTATTGTGCTACAGTTAATCAAGTTCGATGAAACTCTTTTAAAAACACTTGAGGAGTTATTACAAACATTTACCTACAGAAGGTACATAAAACATTTATTAATAAATCGAACATAAACTTTTACCTCAATAAGATAGGAGGATAGCGATACCAACGTTTTGAAATATCAAACAATATTTTATTATTATATTTTATATTATTATATTATCATCAATATCTTGGAATCCTTTTGAAAACCATTTATAATATCTTATTAAGACTAATTTCTTTTTAGAAATTAGTAAACATGAAGTTTATATTAAAAAGTACTTTTCTTGATTATTTCAATGAGGAGTCAAGTATACGTCTTTTAATAATTTGAATTCAAGCTCAATGTAGGCAAAGGCTCGTAGTAGTAGTATTCTAATAATGTATTTTAGTATCATAATTCCCTGACACACTCTGGGACTGCCGGTAGGAGTGTAAACTTAGTATTAATTCAATTAAAATATTTGCACCATTAACAACTTTAACATCCACTGTCTGTGAATTGCCCTGGGAATCATTTTGCTTACCGTGTTTTTCCTGGGTAGGCATTTTGCAGCGGTAACCGACATCCACGCGGGCGGAGCCGCGGGTGACCACTAGTTATTTATATATAGCTTTTAAATAGCTAAATAGGTGGGCTTGAAAGAATTAGTCAGGTTGTAATATCTATAGGTCAATGCGATAGTAAAGTAAGTAAAGTAAAAAGTAAAGTAAAAGTAAACGACAATAGACCAGAAGTTCCTTTGACTGTCCAAATTTTTAAAAAAACACCTCACGTAATTAATGGACGTCCACGTAATTATTTTTGTCCGAACGGGTATATGACAGTGTTAAATTTAATATTTTGTTTAATTGTGATATGCATCGCCGAATCCAACATCATTTTAAATTCGTGACTTGAAATGTGTCGCAGTCATTTGTTAGGTGCTTTCAAATCAAATATGTATTATTATTCTTAATTTTATACCTATTTATATCGATGTTACCGGCCAAACCCGATTTTAGGACAAACTAGTATAGCTTAGTCTAAACTAATTTAGGTGGGTTGCAACTATTCTAATGAATTGTTTTTTAATGATAAGAAAAAAAATAACCTCAACCTAACCCAAAAAGAGAAGTCTAAGTATCTCTTAATTTTTTTTAATAAAAAACGGATATTTGGGTCACAGTACCAATAAAGTATTTAATTCTAAGCACTAAGGCACGTTAAGCCGTTGATCCCGGTTATCACTAAATGTGATAGTCGTTAAGCTATGTTAGAGGCCTAAATGGGCGGCTTGAAAAATTCTAACAGCAGGACGCCATACACCTGCCTCTGTCAATCCGCACTGGGTCAGCGTGGTGGAGTAAGACCTAATACCCTCACACCTTGGAATGTGAGAGGAGGCTCGTGCTCAGTAGTGGGACGTTAATGGGCTGAGACGATGATGATGATGACTATACTTTTAAAGCATAGATTAACTACCTACCCGAAAAAAACGATTTAAACTTTTTTAATAACTACGAAATATTCTTTTATAAACTTTTTGATATTAATAATTCTATAAAACGAGACGACACGCAACAACTTTTCATCACCATAATTCGGCAAATGTAACGGTTAATACATTAAGTAGGTAAGGGTACTATTATTTAGACCCACACAATACTATTAGCACAAAAGCGCAGATTTTATATTACACCCCTCTTTTTGCATTAAGGATTAAATTAATACTTTTGCGCTTATTCAGATACGCCAGATGGATACTGAATTGAGATTAAATAGGTAGATCAAAGCTAAGGGCCAAGGTTCGGACAATAGGATAAGAAAAAAATACTTTTTTTTAGTACATTTGAAAATCTTTTATCTTTAAATAGCATTTGTTTCGATAACTATATCGTAGTTTTGTTTGTATTTTCCCAGTAAAATGCAGAAGACGTGACTTCTATCAAATGCCTTAAACTCGACACACTTAACTTGGATCTGCGCTGTAATTAATTTCTATTGGGGTGAATAAATGTAGCAATGTTCTATTCAACGAGTCTTGTAAGTTTAAGTCGATGCTCCCGATTCAAAACTAAAAGTTACAAAAATTACACAAGGTGACTATAACTCAATAAAATAAAACTATAGCATTGTGTCCAGGAACTTATTATTAATTACCTTAATATATTTTATATTTTATAACACACCAAATTAAAATTAGGCAGTATTCCAAAAGTTTGGAACGCGCACGGAAATACTGTAACCACAAAACTGCAGTGTTTGAGCGGAAGTTAACTTTTAATTGTTATCTAATCATTTTGTTTACGAATTGTATCTCTTTGTCCCTAGTCATGGTCGCTCGTTGGGATTGTTTTCCTGATAGCTGTCGGGCTCATCATGTTCACGTACAAGGCGACGCAGTTCAACTTGCTGGGCTTCAACTTCTTGCTCCTGGCTTCGTTCGCTGGCGGCTTAAGGTGGACCTTCGCCCAAATGCTCATGCAAAAGTCCAAGCTAGGCTTGCATAATCCTGTGGACATGGTGTTCCACGTGCAGCCGTGGATGTTTGTCAGCTTGCTGCCGTTTATGATCATATTTGAAGGTTAGTGGCGAAGAAATCTATCTTGCTATGATAGTTGTTGCAATGATAATCCTTCTATGATCAAGCTCCCGCCCACAGCTAAACTTGAATAAAAGATTTTTACTTTTAATGTGGGAAGCAGCATCGTGCCTAACAACATCTGATCTGTAGAGACATAAAGTCAAGGATAATTTTTAATTCAAAAGTGATATCTTTAATATACATGACAAGCAAAATTTCGAGTATGACAGATACTAGCAAAAATTACAAGATATACAAATATCATCAAGTCCACTGCCGAACATTAGCCTGCCCAATAGATTACATTCTGTTAGGGGTATCTGGCCATAATCGCTACGCTGGGCAGGCGGGTTGGTGACCGCAGATCAAGCCAGTACGCAGGATGATGCTGCTGCCCATCATCCGGTGGCTTTCCTCTTCGTCGACTCTACGATGAGAGAGGGTGGCGCTATCTAGGCCGATACCACACGGCACACGATATACGAATATACTAAGCCGAAATATCGGACTTGGCTGCTTTATCATTTATATAATGTTTAGCGGACTACCCATTCTTCTTCACTGACGTCATAACAATTAAAATTTTCAGATTTAGCCGATTATTAATGAAATTTGCTGTTCATTTTGGTCTTTAGTTACCGCCACCCTGACTGCACATTAGCATGTATTTACATTGTCGCATATATGATTCATGTGACAACCGATTAGAATATTGTTTTCGCTTCTACAGACTAAAATATTTTACACGTATTTATACTTAAAGCCGAGAAAGGGATGTCAGGGGATCGACAATCTTCGATACCGTTAAAACTTTGCTGCTATGTTGTGGAAGCCTGCAGGTAAAAGTGAAGGCCCTAACGACAACTTAACTATAGAGACTAACAAATATAGTACATAGAGGGAACCATTCCTATGTCAGTGATGTCTTTACAGATTATTCAAACTTTTCTAGAAAAATTCGTTTAGGCGTATGTAAAATTTGATTGTCTTCTCTATTTATCATTAATATTTTTTTCGTTGTACCCTTTCTAATTCAGTGACCTCATTACAGTTTGAACTTTTCTCGAACATTCTGTTTGGGTATAGGTATAACTGATGTTATTGATCATTTTACCTGTTTATTTCTCGCGTTAGTCACCGCCAAGCAGGCGACACATTGGCGGCTTGTCGCTTATGAGGCGAGTGACTGCCTCTGTGACGAATATTACTTTCGCTTGAGCGAACTGAAATATCTTACACGTAACTAGATATAATGCTCTGAAGAGAATAATGCCGCCTTTAATGTCTCTGCTAAATAAATAAGGGATTGCGAAGGCGTCGTCAATCTTAGCACTATGCTCGGTAAATATATTGAAATATGAAACAATAAGCAATTTAAATGTTTTTGGTGAAATTTCACACCAAATATATCGTCAAACATTCCATAAAAAGGACTATTGTGTAGTAATTTTTGTCTTTTCTATTAAATTCTTTTAATATTTTGGTTAACATTTCCCTAAACTAAACAAACATTTTTATGAAAAAGAGATATGTCATACTGTAGGTATGTTCATAATTCATTTCTTCTACATAAACCAACTATTATAGTAATATCTGTTATATGTTAGTAATGTTAATAACATAATTAATCAAAATTAATGTTTTGTTTAGGTAAATTTTTAACAGAATATTAAAAAAGTTTTAACTATAAGTTCTAGTTCAAAATTGTTTTCTTAAACTATTAAGAAGCGCTCGTAGCTCTGCGGTGCTCGGTGGTCGGAAACGATCGCCGAAGTACAGCAGAGTTTACAGAGGTCAGTCATTGGATGGGTGACCGTTTGTGTGGCATTTGATATCGAGCGCTTCCGTGCTTCGGAAGGCACGTTAAGCCGTTGGTCCCGGTTATCACTAAATGTGGTAGTCGTTAAGCCATGTTAGAGGCCTAATGGGCGGCTTGAAAATTTCTAACAGCAGGACGCCACACACCTGCCTCCGCCAATCCGCACTGGGTCAGCGTGGTGGAGTATGACCCAATACCCTCGCACCTTGGTATGTGAGAGGAGGCTCGTGCTCAGTAGTGGGACGTTAATGGGCTGTGATGATGATTAATATTTCACCACTAACATTTCAATTGTATAGTGTTTTCCATACTCGAAGTACTTATTCATGTACCTAGTGCAGTAAAACGCACCAGGCTATCATCGTGATAAAAACTGCCTCTCTGCTCATCACTTTGTTACATTAAAAATGACGCAAATAGTATAATGGTTTACCCCCTTTTTTAGGCTTTGACTGCTTTAAGCACATGCAAGATGAATATTTAGAGAACTCTGCCACTCTCCTGCCGACGATCCTGAAAGTGTCCGTGGGAGCCACTATCGCCTTCGCCATGGAGATCAGCGAGTTTCTAGTCGTCACATACACCTCTAGTCTGACCTTGTCGATAGCCGGTATATTTAAGGTAAGGAATCATATTTTAGTATTTAAAGAAAAGTAATGTTTCTGATCGCTGTAAAAGTATCCTACAGAGGAGACCACGCAAAAAAAGCCCGCCTCAGCCACATAATTATACAAAACAGCTGGCAGGGGTTAGAAAGCTGATGATCGAGCTCAGTGGCGGCTTATTAGAGAAGCCTATGTGCAATAGGTTGATGATGATGATGAATATTTCTAAAGCGCTCGTAGCTTGCGAGACTAAGTGGTATAAAATGATCACCGAAGTTCAATCGAGTTCACAGAGATAAGTCGTATAAAATTCTAACGTCAGGACGCCACGTGTAGCCCCGGGTCAGGTTCAAGATGAAACATTGATGATTTTTAGTCAGTAAAAGTCTGTCACACTCTCCCGCTCCACCCAACGTCGGAGAAGGTAATGTGACGATTTACCAACCGAAAAAAAAAAGAACGCCACATACTTGCTTCCCCTATTTCGTATTAGGTCTGCGTAGTAAAGTTTAATCTGAATACATTTCACCATGGTTTGTTAAAGGAGGTCTGACTCCAGCTGTGGGACGATAATAGGCTTTCGGTTAACACGTATTCCGAGAACTTAGCGGATCATGAAGTCATTTATGCAGGCCGACATAAGTCATTGCACTTGTTTCTATGCTTACGATGCGGTGTGGAATATACACTTTTTTTTTTGTATTGTGTCGTCGATTGCATACCTTCTGGCAAGATGTGACCTCATCTCATAAAGAAATGAATTTTACTTTAAAAATATAGCTTAATGCTATCCGGTCGTAAGAAATATGATAGCCTTCTGGTGTTCCTTCAGTTTACACCAACACCAGAGGAGCTCAATGTGTGTCAAGCCCCGAAGCAGACAAACTTAAATCTTGAATTTGAACTTCATGTTGAAGTACCGTCTGTAGGTAAGCTGTTGTTAAAACCTTAGTAACACTCAGGCCACGTGTCATGCCTAACTAATTGAATAACATTTGTTGGTGTCTGATATGTTGATTATTGTTGCGCAGGAAATGTTCATATTGGTGCTAGCCGTAGAGGTGAGCGGCGATCAGCTGAGCGTTGTCAATGTACTGGGATTGGGCCTGTGTCTCCTGGGGATCAGCTCACACATCGTGCACAAGGTAACCCCATCTGATTCTCATTTTATTATCATCGCCCCAGCATTATCCCGATTGCCCTAGACTTAAGCTTAGGGCCCAGGGTCTTGTCACTGGTCTAACAAGTTTTGGCTGGATTTCAGTTATTTAACGGAGCCGTTTCCGTCTGTCCTTTTGATCGTCTGAACCTTTAACTATTTCTCTATCTCGATTGTAATTTTGCTCGTATCTAACACCTATGTATAGTTCACCTTTCGATATCCGATTGCTATTGATAAATATGGCGCGATGGCCATGTCCATCAAGGCGTTCTGAAGCTATGACGTCAGTATAGCAATTTATATTATTTTTAAATATTCGTTTTTGAAAAAAAAAATTCTTGTTTATTTATTAACAATGAAAAAAGATAATTTGGTGCGTAAAGCATCTAATGACCTTGCCACGGATTTCCGCTGCAGAAAACAGCCCCACCAATAAGGCAGACAGTTTAACTATTTCATCTCGAAGAAAATCAGGTTCTACTGTTAGAAATATTTAATTTTAGCCGCGATAGCCCAGTGGCGAGACCAACAGACTGCAATTCAGAGGGTAATGCAATCCATTTGGAATACATGTATTGAGACTGTCTTAAACATTCGTTCGGTCACACTGTGTGGCGACCAAGTGACGAATACTAATATTAATAATAGTAGGTATACATTTACAAGTCGTCTAATACATTGATAACTTATCTACAAAATACAGTTGACTTCAAATTCAGAGGGTCTCGGGTTCAAACCCTGGTTTGGTTGGTAACATATAGACAAAAAAACTTGTGTTTTGATCAGGTACTGTTCATCCGAGCGGTGGCTGGCTCCGTAAGCGCTGTCGACAAAGACGACTTCAAAGCTGTGAAGCGCAGTCGAACCTTAAAAGAAGAGCATGGGGAACCGTTACTCGACCAAAAATGGCAAAATAGCGACGAGAGCGATCTTGACACCAATGACGTGTTGTTTGAAGTATTACAGAGGCGGGACGGCAAATAGGTTGTTAAGAAGTCTTGAATGCGTGGTACGGTGAGTTAACATCTTGTGAATTACGTGTCGGTATCATCTAGCAAACATTTCACGCGAGGACGAAGGGTCAGCGCAGCATAGATATATTTTAGTAAACTACAACACAAATTGACATAAAATATATAAACGTTTAAATAAGGTTTTAAGACGATGCGAACATATTTTATTCATATTTAATATTTTCTTTCTTATTCCAATAAATACTCTCCGCTGCGCTCCTCTCAGTCTGCGTTGTTTCAATCGCCTAATGTAATTAACAGCCACAGGGTCGAGGGTCAAAATGGGGAAATGACGCCTCTCTAAGCGAATTTTTCTACCGCAATTGCCAACCCAAGGGAAGTTTGGGAAATTTTATATTTCATAATTACAGTTTCCGGTAACACAGGGACAAGTCAAGTCACGTCACATTAGCTTAAACCCTGTCTATGTGGAACAAAACGCTAAACTATTGGCACTGAGATATGGAAAACTGATTTGAACTGAAATTTTGAACGCGCTACCTTCTTGAACTGTATAATGTACCTATGATATAAAAATAAAGCATCGTGAAAAGTAAAAAAAAATTAATGACGCTTCTGACGTATCTACTGTGGTAATTTAAAATATTATTTGTTCCTTTGGATTTGTATTTTTCTACTATTTGCATATCACCATTTCAGAAGGGTTTCAGGCAAGAGTGTCTTTACTGTTAAGAACTTCTCAACAAGAAGCTTCTTGTTGAGAAGTTCTTCTTCTTGTAAGTAAAAATAAGATTTTGAACTCCTCTGTCCCGAAAAATAATAAATTTTCTACTTTCTGTGACCAAAGTCTTTCTGAGTTTCAGATGTTGTCATAGATACTGAATAAAAATGATTACTACAGCGAAACCTTTTTGCCAGTTAGACGAATTTGAGATCGTATTGTTATTTTATATTTACATAATAAGACCAATGCGATGCGATGCGACAGTAGTTTTAATACCTAAAGGTAAAGATACAGGGGTGATGCAAAATTTTGCTTTTGTAAACATGTATGTATCATTATAAATATAATAATATAAAGACCTTGATATATATGTATATTATGGATACATTCAATAATGCGTGTAAGTGTGACTCGCAGGTGACTCAATTCTGTATTCAATGTTTCGTTACGAAAAAGAAAAGTATTCATTATCGATGATAATTTTTAAAAAGCATTTCCTTCTTCTGTTAATATAATTTTTCAAAATAAATATAATCTTGCCTGAACATCGACATTTATATTGTTATATACGGACGCCAGAAACTTCCTTAACAAACATTGGTAACATTAAACACTTTTTGTAATTTGCGTTACCCAATTTGAGTTATGGACCAAGTATAAATTAATATTGTTGTTTATAATTGTGGCATACGTTGTAAATCTTGTGTCTTATTATTTTTTTCCATTGGAAAACTTCATATTTAATTAATTAAATAAGAAGCTTTCTGTACCCGTATAGCAGCTAGGACTAATTTTATATCATCATCATCATCATTTCAGCCATCTGAAGTCCACTGCTGAACATAGGCCTCCCCAATTGCTTTCCACGTAGATCGATTCTTTGCCGCCTGCATCCACCGGCTCCCCGCCGCCCTGACCAGATCGTCGGTCCATCGCGTTGGGGGCCGCCCTCTACTACGTTTGCTGATTCGTGGTCGCCATTCAAGAACCTTAACGCCCCATCGGTCGTCGGTTCTTCGAGCTATGTGCCCCGCCCATTGCCACTTCAGCCTGCAAACGCGTTTCGCTATGTCGGTCACTCTGGTTCTCCTACGGATTTCCTCATTTCTGATTCTATCACGTAGGGACACTCCGAGCATAGCTCTCTCCATTGCACGCTGAGCGACTTTGAGCTTCCTTATGAGGCCCATAGTCAGGCACCACGTCTCAGTCCCATACGTCATCGCTGGCAACACACACTGGTCGAAGACTTTCGTCTTGAGACACTGAGGTACTTTGGACGAGAAGATTTTGCGTAGTTTCCCGAACGCAGCCCAACCGAGCTGGATTCGACGATTGACCTCTTTCTCGAAGTTGGACTTACCTAATTGGACTTTTTGTCCCAGGTATACGTACTCGTCGACAACTTCGAGGGCCGAGCTTCCCACTATTACTGGGGTAGGCACAACATGGATATTTGACATGATTTTGGTCTTATCCATGTTCATTTTAAGACCTACCCTTCGGGAAGCTCTGTCGAGGTCTCCGAGCATTGTGCCCAGATCCACAAGCGACTCCGCTATGACCACTATGTCGTCGGCAAATCGAAGGTGAGTCATATACTCGCCATTAATGTTGATGCCGTAGTTTTCCCAGTCCAGTAGCTTGAAAACATCCTCCAGAGCAGCAGTGAACAGTTTCGGTGAAATGACATCACCCTGTCTCACGCCTTTCTGCAAGAGGATAGGATTCGTGCACTGGTCCAGTACTCGTACGGACATGGTGGCGTTTCTGTATAAACTCCTCAGAACTTCGATGTACCGATGATCAATGCGGCATCGCTGCAGGGACTGAAACACTGCCCAGCTCTCGATCGAATCAAAGGCTTTCTCATAGTCCACAAACGCTAAGCAAAGTGGCTGGTTATACTCCTCGGTCTTCTGTATAACCTGCCGCAGCGTGTGAATGTGGTCTATGGTTGAAAAGCCTTTTCGGAAACCGGCTTGTTCGGGAGGCTGGAAGTCGTCAAACCTTTGACCGAGACGGTTCGTGATGACCCGTGAAAACAACTTATAGACGTGGCTCAGTAGCGTGATTGGCCTATAATTCTTCAAAAGGGATTTGTCACCTTTCTTGAAGAAAAGGACAACCACACCACTGGACCACGCCTGTGGCGTACGTCCCTCGAGAATGACGGTATTAAAGAGCTTCTGGAGTACCTTAAGTACTGGTGTACCACCCGCTCTCAGAAGCTCTGCTGTCATCCCGTCTTCCCCCGGTGCCTTGTTGTTTTTTAGTTGTTTCAGGGCCATCCTAATCTCGTACAGGCTGACGTCCGGGATGTCTTCGGTGGTATGTCGAGTTAGTTTGGCTCTAGGGTCTTTAGCCAAACAAGTAGCGGGATCTTGCGTACTGGTATACAACTGTCCATAAAACCTTTCGATCTCCCTCATAATCTCAGGTCTCGACGTGACTAGACTGCCTTCGTTGGTCTTCAGCTGTGTCAACTGACTCTGACCAATAGACAGATCCCGTGCGAACACTTTTGAACCCCTGTTCCTCTCTATTGCATCTTCAATACAATTTGTATTGAATTTGCGAATATCGAGTCGCAAGGATTTCGAGATCCGTCTATTGATGAGCCGGTAAGAAGACGCTTCCGCTGAAGACTGCAATCGCATGTCTCGTCGCGCTTCCATGAGATTAAGAGTTTGAGTCGACAGTTTATTGGTTTTAGTTTGTCGGGTCTTATAATGTTTGGACCCGACAACGTGGACAGTCTCAACCAGCCCGCCGCTTATATCGTCAACGGTTACGCAGTGCTCTAGACCTGCGAAGCGATTTTGAAGCTCGAGCTGAAAGTTCTCGGGGTTTTGAATATGGGCAGCTGAGGGTCGGAGCGTAGACCTCATCAAACGGGACCTTTCAAGCTTTATATTAATATTCAATGTGCCCCTTACCATTCGGTGATCGCTACCGGTTTTCACCCTGGCGATCACAGAGACATCATTGAATATTTGTCGCTTAGTGGTCATGATGAAGTCTATCTCATTCCTCGTGAAACCATCGGGGCTCAGCCAGGTCCATTTCCTGTGTGGTGGCTTCTTGAAGAAGGAGTTCATCATAAAGAGGCCCTCCTTCTCCATGAAGTCAGCCAACCGCTGTCCCCTATGGTTCCTTCGCCCTATTCCAAATTGCCCCACTTTCTGCTCGTCACCGCTTCGTTGGCCTAGCCTTGCGTTAAAGTCTCCCATAACAACCGTGTAGTGAGTCGGTGAAGTATGAATGGCGGCAGAAATGTCATCATACAATATCTCCACGTCCTCGTCAGGGTGTGCCGAGGTCGGTGCGTAAACCTGAATTACCTTCAACGAATACCGTTTGGTGATTCTGAGTATTAGGTACGCTACCCTGGTCGACACACTCCGAATAGACACGACGTTGTTACGGATAGACTTCCGGACGATAAAACCGACACCACCTTGGGACAGGCGATCGCCCTCCCGGTGGTAGAGCAAGTTGCCGGACTTAAGGATTACCGTATCCTCTCCCTGTCTACGGACTTCGGATAACCCGATAATGTCCCAGTGCAACCGCTCTATTTCCTCCTCCAGCTCGTCAATCTTCTCGTCGGTCCTCAGTGTACGCGTGTTATAAGTTGCCAGGTGCAGAAGTCGTCGTTTTGGGTGGTAGCCGGATCTCTGCCGGTGATTCTTAGCACCCCCTGCCCCGCCGTTACCAAGACCGCTACCGTAATCTGGAATAGCGGGGCCGCCGGGGACTGGGGGCCGTTTACGCGTGTGTGCCATTTTCATTTGGGGGTATTTGCCCATAATCACCACGCTGGGCAGACGGGTTGGTGATCGCAGTTCCAGCCAGTACGCAGGATGACGCTGCTGCCCATCATCCGGTAGCATTTCTCTTCGTCGATTTTTACGACTCCCTATGAGATGAGAAGGGGTGACGCTATTCTAAGCCGGCGCCACACGGCACAATTTTATATAATTACTACTAAATAGTAGCAGACATATAAAATGAGGCATATTAAAAAAAAATTCAAACCTACAAGAAACAGGGTAATGCGTTATGTCATAGAACTCACGACCTTTGCATAACCGGTTCACTGCTCTAACCACTGAGATACTTGTGCTCCGACGGAAACTTCTTTGTAGTATTGATTTGCGTTCTAAGTCCGGTCACCGTAATAATATTTCGCCTTATAACGTAAATATAGCATTTTAAATTTTAAATTCATATCTATCTAATATGTTGTACTCATGCAGTACTTAGGTCTATGCATATGCATAGTGCATATTCCCCTGTTGTTTTTAATCCTGGTTATCTCGGGCGAGTCTTCTCCATTTTGGGAAATATCAAAACAAAAGAAGAACTTCTAAAGTCAGCCAAAGAGGCTAATCAACGTAATTATGATACTTTAAGAAAATAGTTTAATTTTATTTATTGTGTTGTTATAACGTGACGCCTGAGCATATTTCTACTGAAATATTATTCTGAAACTTTAAGTTGACTGGCTAAATAGCTTGTTTTATTTTATAAAAAAATTGATATATCAATTTGGAACTGTTCTTTAATAATAGGTACTATTAAAACTGTTAATTAATTAAAAGCCATAAGCAAGCATAATATTTGATTTAATATGATGTTGACAATTCATATCGCGGACAGCTTGTGATATCAGGTTATTTAACACAAAGTAATGTTACTTTATAGAGTTCATATCAAGTATCAAAAACGGTGACTTAAGAATTACGAGAATTTGTTTTAATTTAATTAAAATGGCTATTCTGTGTTACCTAGAAGTTATATTATTTGCTGGTAATGTTATTTAAATACATTCGTTAAATAAATTAAAATATTGGCTAGTGTTACGTATCTTATGTAAATTTGTTTGAAAATAATACTACTATAGTGTGACCGTATATTTCGTCTCGGGTAGTTTAGGGTGAGATGCAATAGCGGGTTATGTACATTTAACTGTGTACGTCATCCTATGATGAGTCTCTATAGACTCAAGATAAAATATAAGATATTTTGACTCGAAGCCATCTCTTATTCTATTTATTGCCTACCAGATCTAGCAAACGTTGTTCTGCCAAAATTACTAATAGTTGACATTTTATTAATTTTTAAAGACTTTTTTAATATAACCTTTTGAATCAGCTGACAGAAAAAACAAGGCTAATAAACGCCTAATCTATTTGATACTCTAGAACAGTTCTGGTATGATTCCTTTTGTGGCTATGACGAGGCGAGATTTAACGCTGTTTATGCTGTTAACAAACGTTTTTCGTTATTTAATAGAAGGCGGCACCGGAATTGATACGATCATATCTTAACTGTGTCGCACATCTGTATGCGGTTACCGCGTATGGTCACACTGTAGCAGCCAATTTTAAATACACATATTTTCATAGACTAGCACAATGTTCAGTTATGACAATAGTAACATTAAATGGACACTCGTGAATATAACCGATATAGATTATGATTATTTTCGTAAGGATATGCTCATAATAACAACTTATCAAAATGTCAATCGGGCGAAAGATGACATTTTAACATTTAAAGGACAGGTTAAAGTTTTTGTAAAATCAAGTAAAAGTAATTCAGTTGATAAAATTTCTTTACTTTTGTCCTAACTCTGCGGCTAGATTAAGCGATTGGCATTTTGCATAGTTTGCATTTTTAAATAACACGTTTTCAATTGAAAATTTTACAGAGTAATATATTTTTACAAGTGGTATATTGCAAAGCTTGATTTTATACATTACTGAACTGATATGAAATGAATCTTTGTAAATTTAGATGTAAGACCTAGAAACATATTAGTACTGATTTTATTACCAATATTACTTATTTTTACTTATGTCATACAGTTTTGTGCTAATAGAATACAAATAAATCACTTAAAACTAATTATTAGATATATTTTTTCCATAATGAATTAAAATTTTTCCATGTTTACTTATAATTTGTCTTAAATCACAGTACATATTGTAAAAATTTCTTTGTAACATTCCCTACTAATTTAAAATTTTTTGGTATGAAGAATTAGTTTTTTGTGTTTTTACATCACTTAAGTTGAATTTTTACTTTTAGCCTTAGAAATAAAACTTTTAGTAGGTACCAAAAGGTTTAGTAGGTAGTATAAAAATATTGTTGTGTTTTTTAAAATTAAGTTAAACTTATAATTACAAAAGGTAATTTTAATATTTCATCATCATCACAGCCCATTAACGTCCCACTACTGAGCACGAGCCTCCTCTCACATATCAAGGTGTGAGGGTATTGGGTCATACTCCACCACGCTGACCCAGTGCGGATTGGCGGAGGCAGGTGTATGGCTGCTGAATGTCCTGCTGTTAGAATTTTTCAAGCCGCCCATTAGGCTTCTAACATGGCTTAACGACTACCACATTTAGTGATAACCGGGACCAACGGCTTAACGTGCCTTCCGAAGCACGGAAGCGCTCGATATCAAATGCCACACAAACGGTCACCCATCCAAGGACTGACCTCTGTAAACTCTGCTGTACTTCGGTGATCGTTTCCGACCACCGAGCACCGCAGAGCTACGAGCGCTTTCATTAATATATGCGCTTATTTAATATTTATCGCATCAAAATATTGGAAGTAAATTATTTTCACTAAAAAACTTAAACGCACATTGGTTTAGATTTCTATTCTACTACTTAGTCGGATTTAGATTAGGTACAATTTAGTAGAAAACAATTTACTTCTCATTGTATCTAATTAAAGTTATTTCCTTATCCGGAAAAGAAGGCGATCGTAATTCAAGGTGTTCGCGCTCCATTAGGAACAGAAATCTTGCTGATTCTCTGCAGCTACAAACTTATTACTCACTAGTAATAGTCGACTAAACCTTACTATGAGCGCTAGTGAGGTACTTAATAATTATATTAATTACCTAGGGACATGATAAATTTGTAACACTATAAGGGACACGACGTCTCACAGGCTACTTATTTACTACTTACTTATCTTTTTAAAGTGGTCAAATAAAAAAATTCCAAGACACGCGACGACTGTGACATTACATGTCACTAGTTAAAAGTATATTTATATATTTATTAGAAAGTACAATCTCTGTACAGAGGCTGAATAATTTCATGATAAAATAGATCGCATGTTATTTGTATCAGTATTTGTCAAACTTTGTCATGTAGCTGCCGAGTATATTTCATTAAATCCCGGAAAATGACTTATTAAAGTTCATAATATGAACGTGTCACTTATTGCGAACCATTGAATGAACCAACAATACTATACAATATAAAATATAATATTATACAAATCAGAAACATAAACTGGTTTCAAAATTACCTTTTGTGATTATTTAAAATATTCTTACGAACATTCCTTTGAAATGTATGTGAATAAAGCAATCAATGTTTATTGAAAATAATTATTCAAAAGTGATTTTTCCAGTACATTGATGCATAGAATATGTTTGTCAGTCAATATTATAACGTATTAGTTATACAGCTGTGAGTGTTAATTTTGTACATATTTTATGTTATAAATATACCTATATATGTTATTGTATGATTACCGCAGCAATTACTACTATGTTTTGTTAAAATTTACTGTTAAAACAAAGACATAATGTGAATTATAACATTAAATAAGCTAGTTTTATTATAATTCCAAAACGCTTTAAAAAAATGAGTTTACAAAAATATTTTTGACGGTGCATCACATTATTGTTGTATACATTATTAATATTAAAATATTCTAAATTATGTACCTACCTCAGGCATTATGCACTTCAGAGTAATATATTGAAGTCTGAAGAGCAGGTCTCAAATGTACGTTGAGCGTCATAATGATAAGCATTTAACATCGAGTGTGAGCTCTATAGAGGCGAAATAGAAGGAGAATTCATGGAAAACATTTCTCTCAGGTAAAGATAAAGTCGACTTTTTCCGGTCAATCACATAGATTGACCGATATTGATTGTCCGAAGCACAGATAAATTGATTATTAACTTATGTGTTGACAGAATTTTGTGTCCTTTTATTACGCTTAGAAGAGTTCATCCTCGATTGCATTTATGGTAAGTATTTAAAGATAAATATATGAATTAAAAAAATATATTGCATTTCAATTTATATGTTGCCCTTGTTGAACCGCCTGCTCTCCACTCTACTAGCTTCCTCCTGGTTGACCAAATCATCGTTAGCGTCAGAACCCCTGGACCAAGTGAGATATTTTATGTTTGGAGACTATCAAGGTTCAATACCTTTTTGATACTATTTGATACCTAAATTAAATTATCTAGTACCTCGACGAGCAGTGAAAAAACATGAAAAGAATGTGGCCAGACATTCTGACGTCAGGTTGTCTCGACCACATTTTTTTCATATAGTTGGAGACAATATATCTGGATTATTTATTTGTAGATATTTAATACCTTTTTAATACCTTAACATATATATATTTTTTAAACTTTATGGCGTCCCAGAAAAATGTTACGGATGAATAAAATTATTGTGCGTGTGGTTTGAGGGCCCGTTTCTTGAAACTCTTCGAAAATATGCTTAGGATTTAGTGCTTACTTCAAAAGAATTGTGCAAGTTGAAATCAGATTTTGTGAAAGTCAGACAAGCGAGTTATGAAGTAAAAAGTTGGGCCCTCAGTTCTCATATAGAGGATTGAGGGCCCACCTGTACCGGACAAACTATGGATGCTAGAGAAAAAGTCTTTACGGCAAAATCTAGGCCTAAAGCCAAACAAAAATTGTGCAAACAAGATATTATCGCAGAACTTAGTCCTACTTCGTAAATATGACTTGCGCGTGTTGCGATGGAAATTTTTTGAAAAATCATTGAAATTATGCTTCGGAATTAGTGCACGCTATAAAATAATTGTGAAAGTCTAAATCAGATTTTGTGAAAGTCAAATAAACGAGTTACTAGCTAAAAAGTTGGGCCCTCAGTTCTCATAGAAGATTGATGGCCCACCTGTACCGAACAAACTACGGAAACTAGAAAAAAAGTCTTTACAGCCCAATTTAAGGTAACGCTTAACAAAAATTGTGAAAACTAAAAATTGCCGCGAAACTCTGTCTTTCTTTGTATAATATTCGTTCAAAGTGGGCCCTCAGTTCTCACACAGGAAATTTTTTTTTACGAAAATAAATTAAACTGTTAACATACAGGTACTGTTTTAAATCGGGCTCTTGGTCCTTAATTTCTCTTGTTTTCGTGTTACATATTTTATAAAATTTGGCTAAATAAATTTCGCTATAAGAAATAATAAAATTTAGTTTTATTTTTATGTTCGAAATAGGGTGACCACAATTGTATATTACAAGTGTTACATTTTAATTTTCATTCATCAGAAATAATAGTTGAAGCCATACCAATTTGTGAAATCACAATTTATAGTAAAGTTTGAGACATGGGCACTTATAGTTGGAAAAAACGTTAAGACAGCAGGACTCTTTTTAAATATCATTTTTTCACACATCCCAATATTGTTAGGAGCTGAAAAAGAATATGCACCGTACAAAGATTTAAAAAAATACTTACTTCTACACGAGGTATTCAAGAAATAACAATCTCGACTTCCCTGATTAATGACTCGTGTAAAAGTGGCTTGCAGGATTTTAGATTGTTTAATTTATGAATATGTGTGTCAATTTGGCTAGCCCCAACGAGATATTTTATATAAGGAAAATATATAAATGCTCTCTTATACATACATACAATTTCCCCGAAGGGGTAGGCAGTGGCAGTATGTTATACAACCACACTTCGGCAATATGGTTGTTGGTCCGAGGTAATAGTTGGCTTGCCGGGAACTTCTGTGTTTGCCAGAGCCCCGTCCGTTAATAAGAAGTATACTTGCAGGTTAGGTTGACTCGGACTCCAGAGATAATAGTAGAATCCCTGTACGTCTTTCGTATGTCTAAAATATAACTAATACTAAAACAATTTGATAAGTCTATAAAAATTTGTGTTCTGCAGTCAGAAGATTTGAAACAAAGAAGACAATAACTCTTTATACACATAGTATCTACACTGTGTGTGTTCCGTATTTTTATATTATGTATTAAAATAAGCCTGTGGGTTTTTGTCAGTTCTTCTCACAGAGCGGGGGCTCGGAACTGGCATTTAGATTCACTTACACTTATTTTTTATTTATTTGCATGTAAGTTAATCTAAGCGTCGTGATTTCAGTGTAGTAATATTTTTTTTTTTAATTTAAATTTTGTTTTGACGTTGTCAAGTGCTATGTAATAGTTTATGAAATAAAGAAATTTTTACTTCTAGAACTTTTTACTTTATAACACATGAGCAGACCAGTTCCCACTGCAAGGCAAACCACCTCAAGACAGCTTCTGTCGTCTTAGGGGCTGTTTCTAACGCTCAAAATGATGTACATAAGCGTATTCGTGACAATTTTCTCGACAAATTTTCAAAATATTTTGGTATATACGTAGTATATATATCCTTTATTGCACATTTAACAAAACAAAGAAACACATATACAAATTAAGCAAGTACAAAGGTGGGCTTATCTTTAAGAGAGATCTCTTCCAGACAACCTTAACAGGAGTGAGAATTTTGTATGTGGGATAAAAAAAAATATTACAATAGGACAAAAACAAAACAGTGACACTAAATACAAACAAATTAAAAAAAAAAATTAATATACAAATAAACTATAATATTATACACATACATATATATATATATATATATATATAAATAAATAAAGTACATATTTACAACTCTTAACTCTGTGATCAACTCTTAAGGAAGTTCTCCTTTATCTTCTTCTTAAAAGACATCACTGACAGACTCTCACGGATATCAGCCGGCAGCTTATTCCACAACTGCGCCGCACGGGCGGAATAAGACCTGTGAAAGAATTTGGTCTTCGAAAAAGGGTATACTAATGATTTAGTTATACAGGATCGTTTAGGACGGGATGATGAAGGAAGCTGGTTGAAGCGGGAACGCAAATAGTGAGGAAGCTGGGGATAATGGAGAATCTTGTAAAGGAGACAAAGGATGTGCATATCTCTACGTAGCCTAATAGGAAGCCAATTGAGCTTAGCACGATACTCAGAAACGTGGTCGTATTTCCTAAGGCCGAAAATAAATCGTATTGCAAGGTTTTGCAAACGCTCTAACTTGTTCAGCAGGTCCTCAGTCGCATCCAGGTAACAGACATCAGCATAGTCAATAATAGGAAGCAGCAAAGTATGGGCTAACATAATTTTAGTTTTGTGTGGAAGGAAAAATTGAAGCCGCTTGAGAGAGTGATACGAAAAGTGCACACGACGACTAATATCATTAATATGCGCTCTCCATGATAAAGTGCTGTCAAAAATAAGACCAAGGTTTTTCGTTTTAGCTGCGTATTCAATTATAGATCCATCATACATGACCTCAGGGAGAGATGAAGGGGAAAGCCTACCGAGCATTCCACTGCTACCAATAATAATCGCTTGAGACTTCAAAGGATTAACAAGAAGCCCAAACGAGTCCGCCCACAACTTGATAGCTCTTAAGTCAGCATTAATAGACTCAATGGATGTACGAAAGTCCGCAACATTGAAATGTTGGTAAATTTGTAGGTCGTCTGCGTATAAGTGGTAAGAAGATGTAATTACCTTAGTTAATTCGTTTATAAAAACTGAAAAAAGAAGAGGAGACAAAACTCCTCCTTGTGGAACACCAGCAGATAGAAGAGACCATTCCGAATATGCATTATCGCACCGAATTCGCTGTTCCTGACCTCGTAAGTAACTAGAGAACCACGCTACCACTGAGGGGGAAATATTAAGAGAGGAAAGAATAGCAAGGAGAACATCAAAATCAACGGAATTGAAAGCACTGCTGAAATCCAAAAGGACAACACAGTCAGCATTTTGTTATCCATAGCATGGCGAATCTCTTCTGTGACATTTAATAGGGCCGTGACAGTACTATGACCGGGCCGAAACCCGGACTGAAATGGGCTTATGAGATCGTTACATGACAGATAAGCAGAAATCTGACTGTGGACAGCGCCTTCAAGGATTTTAGATAGGAAAGGTAAAATGGAGATGGGTCGGTAGTGGGCACAGAATGTAGGATTTGAGATTTTCGGAATGGGCATGACATGGGCAAGCTTCCACTCACTAGGAAAGATATTGGACGATAGTGAAAAATTAATTACATGTGAGAGAATAGGCACAATATCATCTAGCAACAGTGTAAGCATTTCCCGACACACTCCGTCATAACCCACAGCTCTAGAAGAAATGGAAAGGATACTCTTTTTTATTTCCACCTCAGCAACAGTACGAAACGCGAAAGGTTTACAATTAGGAAGCGACATGCCAGATAGAAAAGAAATTGTAGCAGACTTCACGCCATCCAGTAAATTGACAGGGGCATTCGCAAAATGTTTGTTAAGATCATCAAGCTGCGGGGTATCAGCGCTTGAAGTATAGCTTTTACCAATGCCATGGGAGTTGAGAAATTTCCATGCTTGAGCAGGAGAAGTGTCTTCCAAAGAGGCATGAAAGTATTGACGCTTAGCATCCCTACATAGTGGACCCTAAATAGTCCCTCCCCACATCCATCCCTACATAGTCGTCGGTATAAGATCTACAATTAATTAGCACATTTTGTGGTTCTATCTAATGTAAAAGAATATTTATTTATTTATTTTATTTTTTATAGTTCAGGCTGCGTGTGAGTAACTGTCCTGGTTGATTTTTTACACTTTGTGTCCGAAAAACCCATATATCTTACGAAACCCTATTTTTTTACAAATTAAAATTTTGCCTATGTTACTCACTAATAATGTAGCTTTCTAATGAAAAAAAAAATTAAAGTCGGTCCAGTACTTTTTGAGTTTATTCGTTACATACAAAAATACAAATCTTTCCTCTTTATAATATTATTACATTGACTTTTTTGATAAGGATTAATAACCAAGGTACAAATATAGAGCCTTTTCAAGCGGCGGCATATAAATTAAATTTTTAGAATAAAAAACCGCTTACTGTGACGTAACTATAATATTTAGACATATGCTGTCGCGACACTTTTTGTAGATAATGATAAGTTCTGCAAAGTCGTAGTACATGATTTTGTTCTGTCATCAATAGTTTTAGTAGTAGTAAGGAATTTTTCAGGTCATTTTTTTACACCTTGGGTTACATTATTGGATTTTTAGTAAGGATCCCTAATTTTTAAAAAAATATAATATAGCCTATGTTACTCGGGGATAATGTAGCTTTCCAAAGGTGAAAGAATTTTTGAAATCGGTCCAGTAGTTTCGGAGCCTATTCGTTACAAACAAACAAACAAACAAATCTTTCCTCTTTATAATATTA
Organism: Musotima nitidalis; assembly: GCA_949126915.1. Taxonomy (NCBI): domain Eukaryota; kingdom Metazoa; phylum Arthropoda; class Insecta; order Lepidoptera; family Crambidae; genus Musotima; species Musotima nitidalis. The sequence goes on along the minus strand of OX421443.1, from coordinate 391,780 downwards.
TAGTATAGATAAAAATAAACACAAAAACACTTTAAACCAAAACGATAGACATATAAAAAAAACAGTACATTGCCGTTTAACCAAACGAATATTGTTTTCTTAGATTAAAAAAGTTTATCATATTTATTACATATAAATTTAATAGTATGAGTTTATTAACGTTCAAGGTTCTGTTATAAGGTATTTCACAAAAGATTACATTAGCTTTAGTTAAGTTCAAGATCATAGTTTAACTTGAAATAATTCTGGGTTTTTATCATTTATGCCACCCAGTATAATAACGAAATCATGCTTGCTAAGGCTTTTCATATCAGACTTTGCAGTATTTAAAACATCCACCATAGACGCATTAGGTTTTAAGAAGCTTAAGACTTGAAAATCCGACCCTAAAAGTTTACATAATTTATTTCTGAACTCTCTTCCCTGTTGATCGGCAACTATCAGTACTCGGTGCTGTATCTTGCTACATGTGGGTACAGCAGTATATCTGTAGTCGCTGCTAGGTGAAATAGTTGCGAATCCCTCTGTGGCCGTTGAAAGTTGGATGGGGCGAAAGGTATAGTGCTAGTTCGTGGTATTAAATAATCGCTTGGGTGTGCTGTTCAGACTAGTGCTAGTGTTATACGGGTATAGTGAAGTTCTCTGGCGCTGGAGGCTGACGAGGCTGCATTACTGGTGTTCGAGCTGCGGCTGGCCTCCCCTTAGAGGGGCCTGCCTGCGGCTGAATATCCCTTTTAACTTGGGGCTTAGCCCCGTCATCTTTACGTACGTGCTTTGGCGGCATGGCATCCACGTGGGTCGGAAATTCCACTCTCGGCGTTCAAACCTCCCTACCCATCAAGGTAGGGAGTATTAAACAATAAAAACTTAAATTGTGAGGCACTACGAACGGTAAAAGCGTCCTTTCGCGATAATTTTCACTAATAAGTTCTTAATTTGACTAATCACATGCAGGCCCGGCTGCTTGTGATAACGCGGCGTACACTTAGAAACTCCGGACTCAAAATGGCGGCGGCTCGACGCACGAGCGGAGCACGGCACGTCCGTACTGGTCGGGTTCTGAAGTAACACTCTAGGTAACTGATATGCCCTCCCCGACTGGTCTCCACCTTGTCGTGGTGGGGGGGCTGAGTACCTCCCGGTAGGGCGCAGGAGGCGCCAGGGAAAAGGTAACACCCAGAGACCGACGACTCTGGGTGCCCTTAGTACTGAATACCGGGGGAGAAACTAAGAGGGACCTGTGGAGGGCGCAGCGGGCGGGCCAGAAGGGCCCGTCAAGCAGCGCCAGGAGGGTCTTAGGCAGTGGGAGCAGGGGGCCCTTGCTGTCTAACCATAGACCCTCCGAGAAGTCGGCCACACACGCTATGGTCGCACAAGGAGATAGGAGGGGCGCGTCCACTGCGCCTCTCTGAGGAGGTCCTCCCGGTTTTGGTCCGGGGGACGTTGGCCGCAGGCGGGGTGCCAGACGCTGCAACCCAGGTACTGGCCCCCGCCTCTTTCTCAACAAGCGGCGGGCGTCGTCGGAAGATTTTTAGTGGGTATTACTGCTGGCAGTCGCGTCTGCCGGTGGTGAGTCCCACACCCCCTTTCGGTCCCCTTTTGGCCGGAAGGTAGTGCGTAAACGCATTTTGTTACCGACGTAAAACAAAAAAAAAAGAAAAAGGTAACTGATATGCAAGGTAATTAATAAGAGGCTTAGGGCAATACCGTGCTTAGGGGCCTAATTAGGGAATTATTTTGCGGGGGACAAAAGGGCAAACATATCGGATTCTGTAGCAGGTTGCAAAATAATGAAATAAAAACATGAAATAAACATTGCATTTATATTTTTTGTTTGAAGCTTTTGCAATAGTAATATTTTTATTGCTTTAAAAAGCTTATAGCAGAATAAAACTGTACGTGATAATATAAAATTATAATTACATTACTGTATTCTATGTGTCAAACCAGCAATGATTTATGGATGGGCACCGTAGGCTTATCAGGAAGCTCAGAGTCACAACGAATAATGGAAAGGGCAATGCTTGTGGTTTCGCTGCAAGATCTGAGAAATGTAGAGGCTCGTAGTGGAACTGATGTTACTAACATAACTCAGAGCATTAGCTTGCTGAAGTAACAATGGGGAGGGCAGATAGCATGAACTGACAGAATTGCCTCCCTTCGACAGGAAACGTAGCTTGAGACATCCAACTGCATGGTGAACAGACGACGCATTCATCATCATCATCATATCGTATGGCGTAGAGCTGCTTAAATCCTAATTTAAATTTCCAGTGTCAGTTGGCGTAGCTACTTCTCAGCAGCTGGAGTCAGAAGATGAAGTTCTTCAAGACCACAGGGAAAAGAGTACAGCCGGCAATCGTTTACAACATGGGCCATGGGCGATAAAATATAAAATAGTTTGTCTTACTCCTCTCATTATACTCCTCCCTTACGTCAGACTCCGTCAAAAAAAAACTAGTTACTTACTAGACTCCGTCAAAAAAAATCATTATTGTGGCGAAAACTATAAATTACATTTGCTTCTACGTATTACAATCTTTGTTTGTATGATCTGGTCAACGTGGCGGGAAGCCGGTGGACGCTGTCTCAACATCGATTGACGTAGTTACCAATTGGGGAGTCCTTGTGTATTACTGATATATATTATATTGGTAGTGTCTGTAATGCTAGTGTAAATAATGTTATACTGAATTATGCAGTGAGTGTAGGCATGGTAGTGGCGGTGCGGTAAGGCGCTTCTGAGTGACCCTAAGGAGCCCTTGTCTTAGCTAGTGGGACGGAGTCCGCGTAATTGGGTCATAATGATCTGAGGACAAAGGAAGACACGTATTATCAATATTTATAAGTAAACAGGATGTGATCAGGCTCGAGGAAACTTTTGTGTGCCTTTTATCGTTAATTATATCTCAATATTCTTTTGTGATTAATAACATCATAATAAGGTACCTATACCTATATAGGACCTACCTTTGTCCTACACGAAAGCTCTCATACCTCCGATATACAAGGAGGTCGATTACGATCACCGAAGTAAAGCAAGGTTCACTGACTTAGTTCTTGGATGAGTGACCTTTTGTATCGCTTTGATATTAAGCTCTATCGTGCTTGGAATGGCAAGGCAAACTGTTAGTCCCGACTATCACTGTACCGTTTAAGTCGTGTATAGACCAAAACATTCCTAACAGTAGCACGCCACTGTCTCATTCAATCCACACTGGTTTCGCATGGTGGAGACCTTAAATCCTTTTACCTTGGATCGTATTTGGAGGCTTGTCTTTTGTTCTGGGACGCTAATAGGGTGATACGGTGAATTTATTCTAAAAGGCTAAGTAATACATAAAGCCGTTTAGATAAGCCGTCTAATAAGAGGAATTAAGATCTTTTTCCACAACGCAGACCTAGTCTATTTTATTTTTCACTTCCATCAGTGGCTCAATTAGGTAAAAAAGATTCACATAAAGTGTGTAGAGATCCTCCCAAGATCTAAGGAGCCCAAGCAACACACACACACACATGCTCGAATGCAAGTGGAGCGCCTGCTGAACAACGGACGGGGCTCTGGCGATCATAAAAGCTGTCGGTAAGCGGCAATAGCCTCACCACCTATTACGTGGTTTCATCAATATAATTGGCAAAATGTAGGCGTGTGATTTGTCTCTGCCTACCGTTCGGGGAACCAAGCGTGATATGTATATATATAAGTTTCAAATAACATGATTCATTTCGATTAAAAAATAGTATAGAATATAGAAATCTATAGAAACCAAAACGATATACTGCTCTGTCAAGAAAGTACCGGGAAAAATTCAATAATACACAATGTTATTCATCCAGATTTATTTTATCACCTTCCAAGAATGCTCCCTCAAAAACGATACACTTACGCCAACGAATAATCCAATCATTAAAACATTTTTAAACGCTGTTTCCGGAATTTAGTTCAGTTCTTGCCGCGAGTTCTCCTTTATGTCCTTTACCGATTGAAAACGGGTGCCACGAAGTGGTAATTTGAGTGTAAAAAGAAAGAAGTCGGCTGAAGCCATATCTGGTGAATATGGTGGTTGCTTGTTGGTATTTGTTGAGTGATTGTACAAAAATTCGTTTACAATGATGGCCTTATGCAAAGGTGCATTATAGGAGTGCAAAATCCAAGAATTTAATTTTTCACAAGTCTGGCCTTTTTCGTTGAATTTGTTTTCTTAAACGCCACATAACGCTCAAATAATATTTTTTATTTACCGTTTGACCTTCCGGCAAGAATTCCGAGTGAACAATACCGCGATAATCAAAGAACACAGTCAACATGACTTTGACTTTTGATCGACTTTCAGTTGGAAGGCGCCATTCCGAAGCTTGTTGACTAGTTTGCATGTCAGTTTCATGAATGTTGGGTCGGTATTGACTCGTTCTAGCATGTCCTCAGCCGTTTAAAGTCCACTGCTAAACATAGGCCTTCCAATTGTTTTCTCTTAAATGTCAAATAATTTCTCCTTAATGTTATGCATTGCGCAACTTACACACAAAATAAGCCAAAGCACTCATTCTTAATTCCCATGTTCTTGGCACAGAATCAATTATAAATATGTTATCAAAACGATGGGTAAGTGAACTCAATCTGAATAATTTTGTCTTAAAATGAAATTTTCAAACTGTCAACTAGCGCAAAGGAAATAGTGACAAGATGTGTTTAAAAACAGAAATACGAAATCAATATGAAAACGTGAAACGGCATTTAAGCAGGCCGTCATAAGTGGATGCGCTTTATACCGTGCTTATTTTACGTTATAAAGCGCTTTAATTTTTTTATTGGACTGCATCGACTGCTTACCATCAGGCAGGATATAGTCATTATGACGTGTCACATTAAAAATAACTTTGTTTTAAAAAATCTGATACTATCCTTGGATATTTTCCGATCCCAACAGTAAACGCAATCAAAAGATAATTACTCATATTATTACAGAATTACGGAGAATGTAATGTATTCCTGTTTCGACGTTATGGGTTAGGTCAAATGCAATGTAATTTATAACATAATGTTTAGGTCTAAACATTACAGTTTTTGAGTTATTCGAGATCAAATTATTTTGTGAAATATAATAATAATAATAATTTACTCTTTATTATACACCATAACAAGGATTACACATAAAAACAAATAAAATTAAACAGGTAGGCATATACAATGGGCGGCCTTATCGCTTAATGCAATTTCTTCCAGGCAACCTTAAATGGACAGAAAAGTTAAGAACACAGAAAGGTACATCATGATGTACAATAATAATTGAAAACAAAATAAATAAACACAAAACAAATAATAAATTAGACTAACAAGGATAAAAAAAAACTACTACTAAAATAATACAAACAAAAAACCAGCTACAAATTTACAAATAAAATATAAACACAACATAAAATGAAAAACTAACAGAAATTAATTATTAAAAAAAAAACACATTTAGAATATTAAATTTTTAAGGAAACAGATGGTTATTAATATAAAGAAAGGTAGTGATCCTTGACTAACGTCTTGAACGAATCCAAGGATTTTGCTTTTCTTATGTTGCCTGGTAACGCGTTCCAGAGCCGAGCTGCATGCACAGTAAAAGACGAGCCGAAGAATTTGGTGGTGTGGGAAGGAATAGCCAGAATCAGGCTCTCGTGAGATCTGAGACTTCTACAGTGGGAATCACCAAGGAAATTGAATTTATTTTTGAGGTAAAAAGGAGTATTAGGATGGAAAAGGATCTTATACAAAAGGGATACAACGTGGTAATTTCTACGATAACATATTGGCAACCAGCAGAGCTTGGCCCGATATTCAGATATGTGGTCAAACTTGCGCAACCCAAAAACAAACCTTATACAAAAAATTTGGAGGCGCTCAAGCTTGTCCAGTTGGTCTTGGTTCAAGTCAAGGTAGGAGACATCAGCATAATCTAATATGGGAAGGAGAAGAGAATGAGCTAGCGCAATTTTGGTTGTAGTTGGAAGAAAGTGACGAAGTCTCATTAATGATCCAGCCGATGCAAACAACTTGCGGCTTACCTCCTGCAACTGCGGACCCCAATTCAAATTTTTGTTGAGATACACGCCCAAGTTTTTGACTCGGTCAGCAATAGGTATAACGGTATCATCATACGTAACAAGAGGCAAGCACGACCAGTCAACCCGGGACATTAACCTCTGGCTACCAATGACAATGACTTGTGATTTGTTTGGGTTTACTGCAATACCGTAGGCCTTGCTCCAATCCGATATTGACCTAAAATCCCTGTTAATTTTGTAAATAGCAGATGATAACTGTTCTGGAGGAGATTGTGAGAATATTTGCAAATCATCAGCGTACAGATGATAGAAAGAGCATAGAACATTTGAAATGGAGTTAATAAAAATTCCAAATAGTAATGGTGAGAGCACCCCACCCTGTGGTACACCAGCATGAGTATCACACCAAGAAGAAGAAACCTCATCGGTAAAGATACGCTGACTGCGTCCAGAGAGATAGCTGCGAAACCAGTTGATCACCGAAGGAGACATATTATATGAGCGCAATATGCCTAACAATATGTCGAAATCAACGGTATTAAAAGCATTACTAAAGTCTAGCAGTGCAAGCACTGTCAGTTCACTATGTTCCATGCCCCTCCTAACACTATCAGTAACACTTACCAATGCTGTGGTTGTACTGTGGCCTGAACGGAAACCGGATTGAAAAGGATTTAGAAGCTTGTTACTACATAGAAACACATTAACTTGATTGTAAATAAGACGTTCATGGACTTTAGCAAGGAAAGGCAATATTGAAATAGGGCGATACTCAGAAAAGGATTTTGGGTTGAATTTTTTTGGTAAAGGAATAATCTGCGCTCTTTTCCATGCAGTAGGAAAAACGCCACTAGTAATGGAATGGTTAAAAATATGGGAGAGAACTGGGAGAAGAACATTTAGGATGGGAAAAATCATTTTACGGCTTATACAGTCATCACCCACAGCATTGGAAGAAATTGACAGAAAGCTCTTCCTCACATCACCCTCCGTGAAAGGATGGAAAGAAAAATTTGACTCTGCTTGCACAGGCTGCCTTTGAATCATATCAAGTGTCAAAGATTTATTAGTTTTGTCTAGAGGAGATGAAGTAACAGAAAAATGATTGTTTAATTGGTCAATGTCTATGTCATTTAAAGCGATTTGTTGCCGCCGTCTACCTACCCCCAGAGTTTTAAGAAATTTCCAGGTTTTGGAAGCATCACCAGTAAGGACCGAGTCGTGAATGTATCTGCATTGCGCGTTCCTACACTGATTATTGCAGTAGTTGCGTATAGCAATAAATTTGTCCCAATTAGACAAATTTGGATTACGCTTATATTTAGACTTTGAAACCACCTTTTTCTGAATAAGTGCCTTAATGTGGTCCGTGAGCCAGGGTGCCGGTGGATGTTTTAACTTAACCATGCGTTCCGGGGCATGAACGTTATACAACTCAATGAGCTTTTTGCAGAAAATCTGCACTTTTCCGTCAACTGTATCACAACTGAACAGCGAAAGCCAGTCAATTTTACCAGCATCATAAAGCAGCTTATCATTGTCAATAGCTCCAAAATTGCGCTGCAAAAGGATTTTGGGCTTGACTTTGGGTGGACGAATCTTGTAAGAGAGAAATAAGAGGTCATGATGTGAAAAGCCATCTGCGGGATATTGGCCATGTCTGAAGACATGTGAAGGGGAGGAGACGAAAATTAAGTCTAGGAGTGATGGGGTAGTATTGGGAAGATTGTGTGTAGCATTCATAGGAAGTATTGACAGATTATTGGCATTGATGTGGCTATATGAAGGTGCAAGCGACTAGAGAATCGTTTCGAAAGAGGAAAAGTAATTAATTCTTAAGGAAGGACAATAATATAAACCTACAAGTATTTTGGAGTGGTTTAAGGAAAGTTCTAGAAATAAATGTTCACCAGCATTCGCAGGAGGAGGTTGAGAAGAAATATCAATTACAGTATAGGAAAGGTAAGAGCGGATACATATGGCAACACCCCCTCCACCTCCAACCGCACGATCATTTCTGACAAGCTGAAAGCCAGGCAGAACTGCATGTAAATTACTATGACTGAAGGAAGCAAGCAACTCAGAATAATGGGCAGGTATGCTTTGGGCATTAATATGAACTATGTTAAAATTTACAGCAGCATCCGAAAACGCGGCTTCCAGGTTAGATTCCAGTGAAGGAAAGCTTTCAAAACTGCAAGAACCACTACTAAACGACACAAAACTGTTACAGTCACTATCTGCTTCCATAATACTTAAAACAATCACTTACAAAAGAAAAAAAAAAAACGAATAAAAATTAGAAACAATAAAAACTATAAATAAGATATAACAAACTATGAGTTTCCCACCCACCCACAATGTTATCGATTACTGAATGAATAATTAGGAGAGAAACTACAAGAACATGCAAACAATGAAATAAGTCGCAAGAATAACCACTTCTACTTAATTGTTACAGCATCCAACAACTTATACAAAGGCATTTAATAAAACAAAACAAACAAAAAAAAAAAATTTACAAAAACAAAAACTCTGACTGGTAGGCCTAACTTGACCAAACCAAGGCTTATAAGAGTTGAATCCAAGACTGTAAACAAAACCACCTGACTAAAATAAATGTTGACAATTTACCTACATCTTCATCAATTAATTTACAGAAAGTTGTAGGTAGAGTAATCATTATGTGTTATCTCGAAAGTTTTTTGAAATTAGCAACAGTAGGCAAATCTGAGCAACCAATCAGGTCATAAATATATATTACAATACATAAGATAATAGAAATATACGCACACATAAAATAGCCAGTGTTACTTTTTAGCTGCAGCTGCCCGCTTTCCTTTCGGTGCAGCGGTAGTCTTAGCAACAGCAACAGGAGCTGGCTTAACAGGTTCTTCCAACTTATACAAATCCAGTAAAGTGTCAATTCGCCTACGATTGTTATCTGGGCCAAGAACATAGACAGTACCTTCCCTTGTCCAGCAGTTATTAATGCCATAGCGCTCACGAGCTGCCAAGAAGGTTTCATGCCGAGGTCGTGTAAGGAATTCAGAAATTGTTCTACCAGAACCCTTAAGCTTCGTTTTAGAAAACCATAGCTTATCTCTAATTAATGTGACATCTTGCAGTTTCAAGAGAATTGGTCTGGGCTTATTATCATTAGGCGACTGCCCCATTCGACGGCACTTCTTGATATCCTTAATTACAAATGAGTCGACCTTGAGGCTTTGTTTAACAACCTCACACACAAGCTGAGACACATCTTCATTCTTCTGTTCCGGAACACCATGGAGCAACAGCATGTCCCTGCGATTTTGTGTTTCCAGACAATCTACATGACGAGATAAGAACTCCACTTGACTCTGCAGGCCTTTCAGAGCTTCAATCATAAAAGATCTGAAACTTGAATATTCCACACCTGAATTAGATGCGGAGCAAGTACTTGGTTGATTAGCTTCAAAATTTGTCATTCTAGTGTTGAAATATTCCATCATTTGTGCCATAGATTGCTTGATGTGATCCATGATATAGAATAAGTTCACTTTCTTCTTGCAGCTTATGTATCAGAATGCCAATAACAGTGGGTGGGTAAGTATGCTATGCTAGCATGAAATAGCAGTCATTAAAATCTAGTTTAAACAATTGCAAATATTATTAATAATATAATTTAGTTATAAGCTTTTGAAACTGAACTGTACTTCACGACTACCCACAAGGGAAAAAAAAAATACAATAGCCTCAGATACAATACAACCATAAAAATTGAAAAACAAGGCTTTAAAAGTAGAACTCGACGCTTTGAGATTTGTACATCACTAATCAGACGTCCAAAGTCAAAAATTATACATAGTAATCACTAGGAGCCGATTTAGATACCCATCCTAATATCCCTATATCACATAAAAAATCTTAATGCCAAGATAGATAGATAGATAGATATACTCTTTATTGGCCAAGAAACTTAAAAACTTGCCAATCCTTGTTGTCTGAAGGCACCGAAATTTTCCTACGTTTAGCCTCCATTTATAATCCGTTACACGTGTTTATATAGGCCACTCCTTCGTCGGTTGAACAACACTGAGCTTCTCGAATAAATCTATTTTCGGATATAATTCACTTACATCAATATTTTGTACCTACAATGTCAATATTTTGTTTAAAGGCCAACCTTTACCGCACCCTTAGGGGGAGAGTCGTTAGAATTAGATGAAGAACTATTTTCATTTTGGATGACGTAATCAATATGTGGCTAAGCCAAATCAAAAGGAGAGATAAATACTGAGAACGAAGTATTAGTGTTAAATTCATTAATCACCTTTTATTTTATTTGTTCAGTAGTGCGGCGATAACCCCGTGGCGAAACCCATATACTTCGAATTACCTCTGAATTTCCTCGGGTTTAAATAGTTGCAGCAAGTTTTCTGCCTAGTGGCCACCTCAAAGATTATCAACAATGTGAGAGCGGCAATAGCCAAGTGGCTAGACCCCTTGACTTCAAATTTGAAGGGTCTCTGGTAAAACCCTGATCGCGCACTTGTGACTTTTCGTAGTTGTGTGCGTAATTATTGCTTGCTCTGTGTCTCGGAAAGCTATAATGCTAGAATATGATGATTCTATTTGTTCTGTAAGAAAATCTTAAAAATGCCTAAGCTGTTCTATCTGTCACCCTTCTATCTGTAAAAGGACTTGCTTATAACATATACCTTATTAGGTGACTGTTGAACTGTTTATTCATCATTATCATCATCACCACAGCCCACTAACGTCCCACTACTTAGCACGAGCCTCACATATCAAGGTGTGACGGTATTGGGTCATACTCCACCACGCTGACCCAGTGCGGATTGGTGGAGGCAGGTGTATGGCGTCCTGCTGTCAGAATTTTACGAGCCGCCCATTAGGCCTCTAACATGGCTTAACGACTACCACATTTAGTGATAACCGGGACCAACGCTTTACGTACCTTCCGAAGCACGGAAGCGCTCGATTTCAAATGCCACACAAACGGTCACCCATCCAAGGACTGACCTCTATAAACTCTGCTGTACTTTGATGATCGTTACCCACCACCGAGCACCGCAGAGCTACGAGCGCTTAGCCAACTATATAGATCCCTTTTAAATAGTTGTACGAAGGCTTCTGCCAAAACCAAATGGATATTATGTGTGAGATTATGTATATGTTAATTTCCGCTTACCCAGTTCAGTTAATATTTTGTCATTGAGGTACCGCAGAGTTACGAGCGCATCGCCTAAATGTTCATTGTATGAATTGTAATCATATTGCCGCTGTACCAATAAAAAATAAGGGACGGGCGACCTCTGATTAAGAAACGTGATTTATTATTCCATTGAATTTCGTAGGAAACCCTTCCTGTGCAATGGTAAGAAACTCTTACGAGGCTGTTCTTCTCGAGTTCCTAAGGAGTGGCGGCAGTTGCCAAACAATATTGAAACAAATATTCTGGAACAAAATACTTTTATATTGTTGGTATAAGTTTCAAAATAAAAAGTTGCTAATTACTTTTATTTTGTTTGTAAGTACGCGCGTTTGATGTCGAAAGGGCACGTGTGCCAACTCGATTCGCCGCTCCCTGATCGCGTGGGATTATTCCTGGATTTGTTATTGATTTAAGGATCTTTCTCAACGTGGAAGTTCGCGCATTCAAAGGATTTACGGGACGCTGTTATACTAATAAAATAATACTCGCACAAAGAACTGTTGACTAACATGGTGAAAGGCAAGTAGTAGTTCAGTACATATAACAGAATAGAGAATGTGTGCTAAATGTAAGTTTTTCTACAACAATAAAGATTACTTTGTTGAATCCTAGTAGGGCACTTCAAAAAGGATATATAGGCGTGACATTATGTATGTTTGTTTTTATATAAAGATTGTGAAGAATGTAAAAGCGGCGGAAGGCCAGTGGCGAGACACATAGACTACTAACTCAGAGGGTCTTTGGTTCAAACCCTGGTCTTTTGCAAAGTTAAGTGCATATTTATTGTATGCTCAATCATAACACAGAAATTGTAAAAAACAGATATTGGATAAATAATTTGTATTTGTATTTGTATGCTCCGTGCCTCGGAAAGCATGTTAAGCCGTTGGTAGCGGCTTTCATGTATATTTATGGCAGTCGCTTTAATAAAATCAGTGCCTTCTAACATCCTGATAGCTGGTTAACTATAGAATAATATTTCCCGCTGTGTTGCGGAGGTCAGACGGTAGTCGCTCCATGTAACGACTGAAATCTCATTACACCATTGAGCAGACCCTGGGTCCTAAGCTTAAGTCTAAGGTAAGAGGGAGAATGCTTGGATATAAATAGCAACACTTAGGAAAGTGTTGTATTTTCTACTTAGATATTTCACTAGCTAAGTAATATTTTGACAGTACTCCGTTAAGCGCTTCCTTTGACGAAAAAATGCCTAGCAAACCGTGATACTATACTCCGATACAAAGAAAACCAATACAAGTAAGAACTTAAGATTTGAACCAAGATGAAGATAAATATATTTTTTTTTGATGTAAGTCCGTACCATACACCCGACTCGTAAGTGCTTACCAGCAACTTAGTGCCGTTCTTGTGGTTAAAGTCTGCTCATGGCACTCGCTCATCTTAACTCAACACTGCATCGTGATATCTCATATCTTTCCGTAAAGTATCTTCTTGTACAGTTAGTTATATAGTTGGCTTTGGGTGCTAAGCGCCATTTATTTTGGAACACGCCCTAACGCTCTTAACAACAGAGAAGTGAGCCGACATTTATGACGCTGACTATATCGTGGGCTTCAAGCCAGAGAGGCGAATAAGCTATACTAACTTTTATTACTAACTTTTTTTCTAATGTATGTGCTTAGTAATTAGTATTTTTTAAGGTATTTTACCTATAATTAAAAAAAAATGAGGTTGTTTATATCGATAAAATTTCAAAAAATTGACGTAATAAAAAAAATGCATTTTTTGCACCTGCCCCTCTGTCTTGAATCCCGCGATATGCAGGTAAAAATAAATCTTAGCACATGACTTGCACATGGGATGAAATTTTGCACTTAATAAAATAAAAGTTGTTGAAGAGAGTGTTGGAGAAAAGAATGTTCTTTAAGATACAATTTGTGGTTTATGTGTTACAAAGACTTACAGAGATCAACGGAATGAAAACGCTACACTATTGTGAAGAAGTTAGGTTTTTTTAAAGTCTTGTACTTTGAATGAAGTGGTATTTAAGATTGTACTGTTTGTATTTAAAGGTCTAATATATAACATTCGTTATCTGAGGTCTCAAATTATTTGAGGAAGAAAATACTTAGGCATAATTACTGAAGCAGTAGTAATTCCTTTAAAAAATATTTACGGCTAGAGGGAGAAAAAAAGCTTAAGACCCAAATAATTGAAAAATATACCTCATATAATTATTTTTTAACATATAGAAAAGAAAAGTTTTGAAGGAGTCTATAACTTAGTAAATCACCAAATTACTTGATTGAATGTTTCAGACACATATTTTATATCGAATTATGAATAATTACTATTTTATTACTTTTGATGCTAACCTATAACAGTAAATGTTTAGTTATTCACTGTCATAGTATATTTTGTACATAAAACGCAGAACATAGCCGTTTTGTTAATTGTGGCCTTATCTACGTATGAAAAAGAAGGAGCCGTAACGGAGTTTGTGTCCTTATTCTACTTGCTTATAATTAATTTGCCCTTTTTAAGTAGTTTTTGTACTTTAAATTAGTTCTATTTTACCTAGTATGTAATAAACGAAGTCATGATAGATTTTGATGTAATTTATATTTAAAAAAAATATGTCGTATTATTTACACAGTATGAGCTTTTAGGTCAGTAGAGGCTTATTTCTTGGTTTTAAAGCGTTTTACTTTGGGAAAATCTAATAAGTTTATAAAGATGTCACGACAGACTAATTACTTTAAACTAATTTATAAATTTTCTATAAAAACACCTATTAATTGTATTGTCGATAGAAATAATTTACCAGCATTTTCAGAAATTAGAAGTGGCTTAATGGCGATTGTAGTCTCAACATTTTCGATAAAAAAGAAACGCCATGCATTTTAGGACCGAAATTGGGCGCTTTCTAGTGTAAACAACGGAGAATAAGGAATTAAGGGACATTACTATTTCAAATATTTTTTTTTTTTTAAATTTTTTTTTTAATTCTTAAATACTATTTTAGATCAACTACAAGATGCTAATACATATTATTAAAACAAAATATCACCAATTTCTTTATCATGTTTATTAATAGACACAAAATGGCTTCTCCTGAAAAGTTACTCTTTTGCAATAACGCCCCTTTTAGTGGGATATGACGATATATGGTTTATACATGAGAGTTTACTATCGAGTTAGATCTTAGCCCCAAATAATTTTAAGTGTTAGTATATTACTAACCCTTAATATGCAATATGTGACTTCACTAAAAACGTGTTTTATCTGTCTCATTTGATAAAGGTGACCGGTGACGTCATGTAAGATTCGTGATAGTGTCCACTGAGTTCCAACAAAAGTACCACCGAGAGACTTTTCTGGACTGCATTATTATAAGAAGTTACAAAAAAAATTTATGAAATGAGTGAAATTGCAAAAATAAAAAATGTCCAGATCGCAAAAAGTCATGCTATTCCATTGAAAATTATATGCCATTAAAGCTTGCGTAATATAATTAATTTTCTTGATGGTCAAAACTGCGCTCTCTATCCTACTGTGTTCGTTCTTCATCGACGCGAAGTACTGAGGGCGTAGTGACGGATGTGAAAGCCGAGTCCGAAATAGACTTGTATTACCAAGCATAAAGGTGTGTACAAATGTCTAAAAGTTACTTAACACTTTGGCTTTGGTACGCAGTGTGCTTGTTTTTTGTCGGCGTTGAACTTTGATTGGTACATGAATTTCCACCACCCTAGCAGTGACCCCTGCTAGACCAAAAGATAAGTACAAAGATCAGCTTTATTTACCCGTTACCATGCAACGCTACCCTGCCCCCCTCATCAGGCGTCCGAAAGGTGGGAGGCCACCCCACGTAATAATGTTCGCCCTTTCTCGACATGGTCATAGTGGAAACAAAATACGTACGATATCTTCACACTTACAGACGCATCGAGCGCGCCCAAACGTATGCGTCGTCGCACGCATACACTGACATGATTTATCACTGTTAAGGGTATAGCGAAAAAAGTCAATCGTCTAAACGGCAATTCGGCTAGGTCGCAATTGACCGTACCCGCAAGCCTCTAAGTTGAGTACCATCCGACTTTAGTCGTGCGGCAACCGGCCACAGGCGTTTACTCACCGCATATAGAACTGTTTTTCGCAAAATTTACGAAGTATGGGTAAGGTATATGGGTTACTCTTATATGGGTTCTTCAGTGGGTGAATTCTCCGGGCATCTGTCCGATAGCCGGCAAAATTCACTTCGGGTACGCGACCCCGGACTACACGAGCTGCAAATGTCACACTTCCCTATCCCTTCCGTGACAGAAGCATCCATATACCCTCTTCCTCCACTATTGACCACTCCTTATTCCTCTTCCTGATACCGGCTGGAGGCGGTATATCCCAGCTCAACTGACACAGTTAAGCTACCTGGCCGTTGACAGGCAGCAGTGTCAACGGTGCGAGAAGCTGTGTTTCTGCGATCGCCAACCCGCCTGCCCAGCGTGGCGATTATGGGCATTCCCTCCTAATGATACGCACAATAAATAAATGGCCCCGTGTTCCCGGTCGCCCTGCTGGTCTTAGCCAAGGCGGCAGTCACGGTGACAGCAGGGCAAGGGGTGCGAAGAATCTCCGGGCTATGGTAGGCCGCCCATCCCAACTGACCCTGGCAACGTTTAACGGACGCAGTCTAAGCTTGACGAACATCTAGCGCAGTTGGAAGTGGAACTGGAAAAAATAAGGTGGCATGTCCTAGGGTTGTGTGAAGTCCGTAGAGAGGGCGAGGACACTGTAACTCTAGACTCGGGCCACCTTATGTATTACCGCGAAGGCGATAAAACATCCCAGGGTGGCGTAGGGTTTCTCGTTAATAAGACTCTCATTAACAACGTTCTTGAAATCTCCAGTGTGTCGACCAGGGTAGCGTACCTGATACTACAACTATCCGAACGATATAGTTTGAAGGTTATTCAGGTTTACGCACCGATCTCGGCACACTCGGATGATGAAGTGGAGGAGATGTAGAGGACATATCCAAAGCCTTGCACAACACCCGCAAGGCCCACTTCAACGTTGTTATGGGGGACTTCAACGCTAAAGTGGGAGTCCAAAATTGCGGTGAATCACGAGTAGGACTACATGGTTATGGAAGCCGGAATCACAGGGGGCAAATGCTCGTCAACTTCCTGGAGAATGAGGGGCTTTTCCTGATGAACTCGTTCTTCAAGAAAAAGCTCCAAAGGAAGTGGACGTGGCAAAGCCCTGACGCTGTGACAAAAAATGAGATCGACTTCATCATGACGGATAAGAAGCACATATTCAGAGATGTCTCAGTTATCAACAGGTTTCAGGTTATCAATCTGATCTGATCACAGACTTGTTCGAGGCTCTCTGAACCTCAAGCTTGAACGAAACCGTCTGATGAAGTCTACGCTCCGACCCAATCCGCTTCAAATCATGGCAGGCTTCGAGGAGTTCCAGAGGATACTCGGAGAGAGATTTGCCGCATCGGAACCCACGGAGGACGTAGACGAGACCCTACACAATCTGGTGGAAACCTCTCAGCGTTTGCGAGGGCATCAAATTTTGTCAAAAGCGGTGTAAAGGCAGGAAATCCAAACTCTCGGAAGAGACCCTAAGACTGATGACAGCAAGGCGGGAAACTACCCAGCTCACTTCGTCAGAAAGGTCAGACCTAAACAAGCGCATTGCGAAGATGGTACGGCGAGACCTTCGGAGCTTTAATACTCGCCTCATTGAAGAGGCGATAGAGCGAAACCGAGGGTCCAAAGTATTCACTCAGCAGCTTGGAAGGAGCCATCTGACGAAGCTGACGACGCACGAGGGTAGAACCGCCTTGACGAGGTCGGAGGTCTTTGCCGAGATTGAGGATTTCTACGGCCGGTTATACGCCGCACATGCTCTTTGTCCTCAGCGTGAAAACCATGATTCTCGAGCCACCCTGATACGCCACTACACCGACGAACTGCCAGACATTGACCAAGACGAGATCGTACTGGCTCTGAGACAACTAAAAAATGGAAAAGCCCCTGGTGAGGATGGAATTACTTCAGAGCTTCTGAAGGCTGGAGGAGCTCCGATACTTCTGGAGCTGCAGAACCTCTTCAGCTCTGTCTTTCACTGTGGGAGAACTCCAAAGGCGTGGAGCGGAAGTGTAGTGGTTCTCTTTTTTAAGAAGGGCGATAAAACCCTTCTTAAGAATTATAGACCCATCTCACTCCTGAGCCATGTCTATAAGCTGTTTTCTAGAGTTATAACGAATCGTCTAGCAAGAAGACTCGACGAGTTTCAGCCACCGGAACAGGCCGGATTTCGCAGAGGATATGGCACCATAGACCACATACACACAGTAAGGCAGATTATACAGAAGACCGAGGAGTATAGTCAGCCTCTGTGTCTGGCATTTGTGGACTATGAGAAGGCCTTTGACTCTGTTGAGATCTGGTCGGTTCTGGAATCCTTGCAGCGGTGCCAAGTAGACTGTCGCTATATCGAAGTGCTGAGATGTCTTTATGAATCCGCCACTATGAATGTCCAAGTACAGAACCAGCAGTCTAAGTCTATCCAGTTTCGCAGAGGGGTGTGACAGGGGGATGTAATATCCCCGAAACTGTTCACAAGCGCGCTGGAGGACCTATTCAAGACGCTGGACTGGAAAGGTAAGGGCATTAACATAAACGGTGAATACATCTCGCACTTACGATTCGCTGACGATATAGTCTTGATGGCGGAAACTATTAAAACTCGTTGGATGTTCGCAACAGACAAATTTTATTATAAAGAGAACAATGGTCATACATTCCAAACTTATTATAATACTTACTCACTAGATGGTGTTAGTAGTAGGTAAAAGATGCTAGTAACTTTATTTTGATACAAAAAATACATTCCTATTTACTAACAGAAACGTTGGAGGAGCTGCAACAGATGCTGAACAGCCTGGCATCAGCCTCATCAGTCTCGGCATGAATTTGGATAAAACCAAAGTCATGATCAATGCCCGCATTGTTCCGAGACCTATTGTCGTGAATGGCCACCTACTTGAAGTTGTTTCCGAATATACCTACCTCGGGCAGATTCTGCAATAAGGCAAAAACAACTTTGAGAAGGAAGCCAAAAGGAGGATCCAACTTGGCTGGGCAGCGTTTGGGAAACTCCGTCGAGTCTTCCCGTCACCTATACCACAATGTTTGAAAACGAAAGTTTTCAATCAGTGCGTCCTACCTGTTATGACCTACGGTGCCGAAACGTGGACACTCAGAGTAAGACTGATTCGCCAGTTCAAGGTCGCTCAGCGAGCTATGGAGCGTGCTATGCTCGGAGTCTCTCTGAGAGATAAAATCAGAAATGATGTTATCCGACAGAGGACCAAAGTCACCGACATAGCATACAGGATTAGCAAGCTGAAGTGGCAGTGGGCTGGCCATATCTGTCGAAGGACCGACAACCGATGGGGTAAACGAGTTCTTGAGTGGAGACCGCGACTTGGCAAACGTAGTGTAGGACGTCCACTCGCCAGGTGGGGTGACGATTTGCGAGCGGTCGCTGGCAGATGCTGGATGCGGCAAGCCGAAGACAGGGGAAAATGGCGCGATTTGGGGGAGGCCTATGTCCAGCAGTGGACTAGTATAGGCTGATGATGATGATGATGATGATATGGGTTACTGATTAAAAAAAAAGACCCGTGTAAATTTCACCTCTTAATTTCGCCTGTCCTCATGTAAGCTTCGCGACTGGGCTTTTTTTTTTTTTTTGGGATGGAAAATCATCAAATGACCTTCTCCCGCTGTGGGTGGAGCGGGAGAGTGTGTCAGACTTCTACTGACTAAAAACCATCCGTGTTCCTTCTTGAGCCTGTAACACCAGGGCCGCGGTAACCCTTTCGAACAATCCCGCAACCCCGGCAGGTTCGCGACTGGGCTGCTGTTTGACTTTGCAGTTTTGACGATTAAATAAACTACAAGTGACAGCCCTACGTATTAGGCTATTATTACCTACCAATAGCTCGAGCTCGAGTTGTCCTACTTATTTGTTTCTACTATGACATGGCTTTGTGCTCGCAGTTCTCGCTATCGATTTGTTTCTCTCATCTATATTTTTTTATAATATTCCCCTCTCCCCTTACCTCTCTTGCAGCTCACTTATAGAAAAGTAAATTTACTCACATTTTAAAAAATTCAACGCTTAGGCAATTATGCTTATATTATAGGCGCTAAGGAAAAGGTATCAGAAATTGGCGACTCTGGGTGCCCTTAGTACTGATTACGGGGGGGGGGGGGGAAACTGAGAGGGACCTGTAGAGGGCGGGCGTGCCAGGAGGGCCCGTCAAGTAGGGGGTCTTGGCTAGTCAGTCGGGCACAAGGACCAAAAAATTTCTTTAATTTTGTTTGCTGTTATATATATTCATATTATATCATACAATCATATTTCAAAATCGTGAATTAATCTGATCTACATAAGTTATGAACTCCCAATCACATAAAAACCGTGGTGGTTTAAGTGAGTGGCTTATAACAAAAATTTTATGTTAATATATTTTGTACAATACATTAAAAAAAAATTATGTCTGAGAATCACAATAAATTTGGTTTTACATAGGACGTTATCCGACTAAGAACAAAGGTTACCGACATAGCCCAAAGGATTAGCAAGCTAGAGTGGCAGTGGGCCGGTCATATATGCCGTAGGGCCGATAGCTGTTGGGGTAGACGTGTTCTACAGTAAAGACCGTGTGGGTGAGCGCAGTGTGTGGCTAGGTGGTAAAAGTAAAAAAAACATTATTTCATAAACTATTGTAAAGCACTTGAAAAACGTCAAACCAAAATATAAATTTAAAAAAAAATCTAAATACTAATACAATGAAATCACGAAGCATAGATTCAAATACATGCAAAGAAATAAAAATTAAGTGAATTAAGTGAAAAGAGCCAGTTCCGAGCCACCGCTCTGTGAGAAGCACTGACAAGCTATGTGCTCTTTTAAATTATCAATCAAATATAATTTAAATTAACAATACAAAACACACACAGTAATTATTTGAAGATATTGAAAGGGTCCTCAGAAGCCGTAACCAATAAAGGAACAGCACTAAGAGAACCTTCCATCATAATGAAGTAAGTATGTAATGTGAAACTGAGCTGAGCCTGTCCAATAGGGAATGGTCACGACGATGATCTGATTAACTTTTTATTATAATTTATACAAATACAAGTTCGAAATGTTAAGCCGAAGCTTGTTTATTTGACAAGTAATCACTAAATAATTTACAGCATATTACCTGAGGTCTCAGGTAGGCATAATTTAATTTTATTGTAACGATAGTTACTATCTAGGAAAAGTTACTGACAACTAAATGTTATCGTGAAAAATAAGAAAGTTTTACTAAACAACTTCGGATTCATCGTTTGGCAGTGTTAAATATGAGGCGTCATTTTATTATAATTTTCTTACCCAATATTTCTACAAAATACTTCCTAGCTCTTTAGATGGAAGTCGCGTGTTTTTATTCTGATTGATGTCAAAAAAAATTCAAGTAATAAAAATAAGGTACTCTTTTTAGTGAAATGTGTAATATTAGACTTTTTTAATGAAATAAAATTTCTAGACTTTTACAATTAATTTAATCTTCTTATTTTATATATGCCTATTCGGCGATAATCGGACCAAAATTAATATCTGCTTTGAAAATCACGGAATAAAAAAAGCTAAGAACTGACTTAGTGACTTTATGGTATTTTTTAAGAATCATGATGAAAATATCTAAAAAGAAAATGAAAATATCGTGATGTAATGAATGAATTAATGATTAGTATGTCGTATGATTTTAAAGTGAGTTTTCAAAAAGAGACTAACATTTTCTGACGACATAAACATTCAGCGGTACCTAATCAGAACAGTCGAAAGTGTGGTTTTAGTATTTCGTTACAAATAAAAAATATAAATATCATAAAGTCTCACAAGACGTCATGACATTTTTTTAACATGTAGCATGTCGGAGCCACGAGCGTGTCTCATAAAATACATGAGCCCAATATAATCTCCATGTTTAAGGGTTTTGACGAGGGACTAGCCACCTGTTGCGTCCACCTCCGGGAGTTTCACGAAGAACAAAGTAAATCGAGCTTTCCTTATCGACTAACTTTGATCTTGTTTCATTTCAGGAAACCGATTTCAGACTCGTTCTTCCTTCAAACTTTCTTCACTTCTGATCGTGTTTTTTCTTTTTGATAAAAATTAATTTGTGATGATTATGAAGTGCTCGTAACTTTGTGTTACTAGGTTGGAGACAGTTTATGCAAACTTAACTTTGTTTAGGTAACCATTTGAGTTGCAATTAATATCAAGTGGAACTGGAAATGTTTATTTTAGTCAATAGTTTGATGTCGTAAGATATTTCAATGAGTGATACGATATTTCTACAATGTTTTGTTTATCTACACTAATAGGCACGAACGAATAGGCTCAAAAACTACTGGACCGTTTTTTAAAATTCTTTCACCATTCGAAAGCTACATTATCCACGAGTAACATAGGCAAAATTTTATTTGGGAAAAAATTGGGTTCCGTAAGATATTTGGGCTTAACGGACACAAGGTGTAAAAAATCAACCAGAAAAGTTACTTATTTTGCGTACGCTGCCTAAACTATAAAAGATAGAACCATACAATGTTCAAATTAATTGTAGATCTTATAAATATCTACAAAAAATTCCGCGACACACTATACCTATCTATCTCGAGTGAGGCACAACAACCATTTTTTTATTTAAAGAATCTAGCGCAATCGTTCTGCACACGCTGAATGGCATTTTAAGTATTTACAAGCATGCGCGGGCCATAGACTGTGTTGAAATAAGTTAATTTGCGACAGGACTAGGGCCTCCACCAGAACTTCCCGGATCCCTACTGATAAAAACTCTCGGATTCCATATAGAACCTTCAGCCTGTAAAAAGCGTTACGAGTTTTTGATTTTATTTCATTGAGAAACCGCAAGCCCACCGGTACTGAAACGAGGCAGTCTCTATTAAGATTAATGCAAGCACTATATTCACAGATACGCATGTATCGCGTTGTCGCTTTGTCCCTCACCATGTATTTTGATTCAGTTGGGTTCAGTACAAGATTATTACAACTTGCACAACTAAATACGTCCCTATTAAGTTTTGTCTCAAGAGTGTCCCCAGGATTGAATGATATATGCCATAGTTGTGTGTCATCTGCATAAAGAAGGGACATTGAATGCTGTATATTTCGCAATAGATCTGCCGTATAGATGTTGAACAGAATAGGACTCAACATTGACCCTTGGGTCGTACCTCGAGACAAAGAAATGTTTGGGATATATTTTTATTATAGTTTCTATATTAAATATCTCACAAATGGACTAAACTCTGCTCGAAGCCGCGAACGTGTTTCATACCTAATAGAAAATAATTAAAGTGTCTGGAACAATTCCTAGGAACAAAATATCAAAAATTCCTCATAAATACCTGAAACTGCTCATTGAAGTTGCTTTTTCATTTAAACTTTCTGGATGTTTGTTTTGCTAACATGACCTGCCATCCTAATAAGAGCCATTGCATATCAGACCAAGTTTAATTGGCCAGTCGTTCGCAGTCGCATTTTCTATGTGAAATGAGCCGGGAACTTTGTATAAGCATAGGTGACATAGGTACGAGTAGTATGTAGATCATCTTTTTGTAAAACAAAATATTTGTAAAATCATCATCATTATGTCAGCAATTAGATGTTCACTGCGGTACATGACCTCCTTAATTGTATTCAACGTCGAGCGATTAAGATAAAAAATTGCAAAATCTAATTTCTTATAATCTGCTTTAAAGTTCTGCCGTCAAAAATATCTAACTTAACAAATCTTTTAAAGGTCAATGTGTGCGATTCTACAATAAAATCCCAAGCAATATACAGCAATTAAGCCTAAGTAAATTTAAATTAACAATAAAACGCAAGCTGTCTTTAAAGGGATCTATTCTATCAAAGACTATATGGCATATAAAAATGCTTGGGATTAAACTGCCGATTCATATAGGCTATTCTAATATGAATGACTCAAAACATGAGTAATGTTATATTATATTGCATTGTATAGCTTCACAGACAAATGAAGATTGTAACAACCAATTGATAATTTAAAAGAACATAGCCTGTTCTTGCTAGTTCTTCTTACAGAGCGGTGGCTCGGAACTGGCACTTAGATTCACTTACACTTAAATATTTTTTATTTTTTTAATTGTTTGGTTGCAAGTGAATCTAAACTTCGTGATTTCAGTATAATTATATATTGATTGTTTTTTTATATTTGTAATAAGTTTTGACGTTTTCAAGTAGGTACTATATCGATGGCAGCAAAGTAGAAACGGACATCTACAAAACACTTACTTTACAGGAGAGCACATTTAGTAAAAAATTGTTGCCATTTTGAGAGTTATGTATGAATTAACATGAAACTTTCCATAACGTATTAAAATAATCAGATTTATTTATTTTTGAACATGTTTTGTCGATATATCTTTTTTTCTTTCAAATAATGTAGATGAACGTTTATACTTCGTAAAAACTTCGACGTATAAAAAGACTACTACCGGAAGTCCGCTTATACGTCGGAATCAAAAGATCGCTTATTTTAATAAAAATATTTTATATAAAATGACAGAATCTCTAGGAGTAAATTTTAAGGATATTTTACATAAACTTAACTGCCTTAAAACAGATTTCAACTATCATAAACTGAAATATTCTAGGTGTCTTTATTTACAACGCTTACTCTTTTTCACATAGCTTTGTCTACGTCTAATAATGCAATACCTTTTGGTTTCCGAATTGTATTTTTTAAAGTGATATACATAACCTAAACACAAGAAATAAGCATAAACTAGTTGTACCTGCCACTAGGCTCCAAAAAATTAACAAATCTTTTAAAGGTCAATGTGTGCGATTCTATAATAAAATCCCAAGCAATATACAGCAATTAAGCCTAAATAAATTTAAATTAACAATAAAACGCAAGCTTTCTTCAAAGGGATATTATTCTATTAAAGACTATATGGCTGATAAAAATGCTTGGGATTAAACCGCCGTTTCATACAGGCTATTCTAATATGAATGACTTAAAGCATGAATATTGTTATATTATGTTGCATTGTATAGCGTCACAGACAAATGAAGATTGTTACTAACCAATCGATAATTTAAAAGAGCATAGCCTGTGAGTTTCTTGCCAGTTCTTCTTACAGAGCGGTGGCTCGGAACTGGCACTTAGATTCGCTTGCACTTAAATGTTTTTTGTTTTTTTAAATTATTTGGTTGCAAGTGAATCTAAGCTTCGTGATTTTAGTATAGTTATATTTTATTTGTTTTTGTTATTTTTTTATAATTTTGACGTTTTCAAGTACTATGTAATAGTTTATGAAATAAAGTATTTTTGACTTTTGACTTTTGACTTTAATAAAAAATCGTCGCACTGTTTTTATTTAATTTATTCATAATAATTATTGGCCATAATAATCAACATTTCTTCAAATAAACTATTTTAATTAATATAAAGAAACGAAAAGAGATCAAAACATTATAGAAATCATGGTACCTTGGTGGGATTAAAATTTGTTGACACAAAGACATTAAATCCTTGTATTTAGCCCCACCATATAGTTTCGCAAGTTCTTTGTGTATAATTAGCCGTTTTTCTGCTTTTCCTTTTGAAACTATTAATGCTTATTGCTGATTTCTCGTTCAAATCGTACTTATAAAGTATTTTATTAGGATTTTTTGAGTCTACCAATATTTCGCGAACTTTATTCCATTTTACTTTGTCTCGATCTTCATTTTCACTCCATTTGTGCTGATTAAGAGTAGCCTTAAAATCTAAAGTATAATTCTGATTTATTTCTACGACTTAACAGGGCTGATTTGCTCCAGCTCACACAGGTATACCATTGCGGTGAGAAAATCATTTTGTTTTGTGATGATCGTTCTATCAGTGCGTGAACACTGTCGCCCTCTTACTGGGTATGCTCTTTAACTAAAAATCTACGACAAATGTTAATACCAAAAGTTTTGGAAACATGCATATACGTAGCAAAAACAATGCGGTTCCGATTCTGCCCGCCACAATTACCAGACCACAACAGTATGTCTTCTATTCCTTGTTGCACTTTTCTATTTATAAATTTAAAAAGGCAGCTGACCACTTCATGTAGCAAATAGCTTTATTAAGACCCATATCAAAAACAATGAAATTATAAATAGATAATTTTCTGTATAATAAAATGAGCTGACTTTAACAATTAAGAATTTTTTAAAAATCAAATGTTACGGCTACAACTTTCGAGCTGGTCTGAGATTTTTGTTTGTTTTGTGTTTTTAATTATCTTATTTACAATATGCATAGTTTTGATCTTCTGAGTAATTAAGTGGGTTATTTTTATATGATATACATTGATCACATAGATCCTTTTTTGACATAAAAAATTCTATATTCCAATGGGAATTAACAATTTATCAAATTTGAAATCGAAGATATATCTATCTGTACGCCTTTTTTGATATTACCTTTGTATTAAATTTGTATTTTTAATGAATTTTGTAACTAATCTGGGTGCATGATAACGGAGACAAATGACAGATGTAATTTTTTTCGTTTCTGTGATTTGCGGATGTTCCGGCGTAAAGACGGTTAAATTCAAATGTCCGTATCTACTGCGGTGGTTTTGAAAATTCAAGCGCAGATATCTTTTTTTACAATATCAAATTTCTTAAAATACTTTGAAAAATGAAATCAATTTTATTCAGAATTGTAAAGAGGGTTGGTATAAGCTTATTTTTACAAAAAAAGAAAAATGTGAAAAATGTAGATGTCCGTTTCTACTTTGCTGCCATCGATATAGTAGTTTATGAAATGAAGAGTTTTTGAAGTTTAAAGTTTTACACACACAATCACCATCATAGATACTGTGCAAACTATCAGTGCTAACAAAAATATTTGGCAGGCAATTCGGCTTTAGAATTCTTATAAGGCGTAGTTTTCCCTGCTCCTCAAACCTTAAGCGTAACCGGCGTTTGAATCAGACTATATACAGAGAGATCAGTCATGAGTGGATGCTTGGATGTACTCGTGCTAATCGATTTGAACTGAATCAAATGCTGACCTGATGTTTATTATACCTACCTTATGGTATTTAGTAATTTAGAAAAATTACTACCATTGTGCGTTTAGAATATTGGTAAGAATAAGTAAGTTTTATTTACTTACCTTTATTTTTACTTTTCCTTTTTTTTAATTTACGTTTTAAGACCTACATGGCATTCGGACGCGTAAATAAAAAAACACAAACAACAACAATTTTTACTTAACTATGTATTACTTTTTGTTGCTATCGTACTCAAATATGACTTGAGCCTATGCTAGAAAAACATTATTGTTGGAATTGGATTTAATATTGAAACACCTAAGGGGGTTCTTACAAAACAAGATCTAAAGTATATAAACCCAAGTTCTAAACTAATACTGTCACTGTCTTAATTTTATCCGATGTCTTCAGTTTGACGACCGATATGACGTGAAGGTGCCTGCACTTCACTCTAGGGGTCGTGAGTTCGATTCCCACCCAGGACAAATCTTTGTGTGCATGAACATGAATATTTGTTCTGGTCTGAGTGTTTTCCTATGTATATTACGTATGTATTTATAAAAAAGGTATTTAAGTATGTTTATCCGTTCTTTGGTATCTATAACACAAGTTCTTAGTGATACTTATCTTGGAACTATATACTTATTTGGTGAGATTGTAAGAGAATATTTATATTTATTTATATTTATCAAAGAAATTGGACAGCTAGGTTTAAAGCTGTTTTAACTTTAAATCTTGTTTTTTAATAAGCCCCAAAGGTTTTCATTACATAGCTGTCTCTAACACAATCCCCAGTCATTGTTTCTGGATGGGGTAGTTAATCCTAGACGCGTTCGTACACACGCTGTTATTGTGGCTGTTACTGACAGGCTAAAAGGGAGAAGCGTTTTTTGCCTTTAATCGCATGATATATGTCCTAGCGCGCTACCGAAAATATCACGAACAAGCTACAGTACCTCGGATGCCTCAGGGAGTACTAAAGCCGATTTCCATCAACTAAAAACGCGCCAGCCAATTTTCACCAATTATTACTTGTGCGTGGTGTAACTATATCATCTAGGGCCTGAGGCAAATTTTTAGGTGGGGCCCGTGGCCAATTCTTTTTAATTTTTATTTATTAGGAAAAAACAACAGTCACACAATATATATTATAAGCAACACTTAAAACAAGTGTACAGCATATGATTCAAATGTATTATATAATTGAAATACACGTTCTTCAGAATACAGGAGAAACACAATTAAACAGGTGTCTTTAATGGGGCCCTATCAGTAAAACTGTCATGTTGTCTTAGTGTAATTTTAATAAACAATTTAGGTAGTTATCCAACAACTAATAACCATTTAATTTTCACGAGCATGGGTTTATATAATTATATTCTTCAATAAATCTATCTCAATATCTGAATTCATACATCTTATTTAAATTAAATTGATACATATTATGTCATTGTAAATATTCTAACCAATGGATGCGTTCTAAATATTATGAACCATAACTTATGCACTGTTATTTTATAAACTAGTTTATAAATATTTAAAAAAAAAATACTTTCTGACAACAGATTTAACAATGTATGACACACTAATTATATAGAAAAACATTTAAAGCTTTTCATTCCGACTTAATTAATTTTCATCTGCTAGTACCGACTAATAAAATAATAAATCTGTCAACAGACAGTACAAGAGAGATGAGTAAAATGGTTTTTATTTATATACATATAAAAACAATCGAAGTATGGTTTTACTGAAATCACGAAGCTTATATTTACTTACAAGAAAAATAATTTTAGTTTAAGTGAATCTAAGTGACAGTTCCGAGCCACCGCGCTGAAAGGACTGGCAAAAAAACACACAAGCTTATGCTCTTTTAAATTTATCATAAGGCTAGATACTTTAATTACCATCTTTATTTGTCGGTGACGCTATATAATGCAATATAATATAACATTAACACAATTCATGTTTTTAAGTCATTCATATTAGAATAGCCTGTAGGAAACGGCAGTTTAAACCCAAATATTTTTATCTGCCATATACTCGTATTTGATAGAATAGTATCCATTTGAGAACAGCTTCCATTTTATTGTTATTTAAATTTAGTTTATTTATTGTAGAATCGCATACATTATAGCTTCATGAATAATAAAAACAAAACAGAAACAATATAAATACGCGAGGGTAAATTCAAATCAGACATGGGGTGGGGTTAGTAGCTAGCTAGACGGATAAAGGAAATTCCTACAACAAGTAACCAGTAAAAAAAAATATTTTTTTATTCAAGTTTGGTTGAAGCGCTCGTGGCTCTGCGGTGCTCGGTGGTCGGAAACGATCACCGAACAGTAGAGTTTACAGAGGTCAGTCCTTGGATGGGTGACCGTTTGTGTGGCATTTGAAATCGAGCGCTTCCGTGCTTTGGAAGGCACGTTAAGCCGTTGGTCCCGGTTATCACTAAATGTGGTAGTCGTTAAGCCATGTTAGAGGCCTAATGGGCGGCTTGATAAATTCTAACAGCAGGAGGCCATACACCTGTCACCGCCAATCCGCACTGGGTCCGCGTGGTGGAGTATGACCCCACACCCTCGCACCTTGGTATGTAAGAGGAGGCTCGTGCTCAGTAGTGGGACGTTAATGGGCTGAGATGATGATGAAGTTTGGCTCAAAAGAGCTCTTATGAACGTCAAAACAGTTTCTTTTAGTCAATAGTATTAAAGTTTATTTTAGGCTCATTAAACACCTCTTTGCTGAACTGTATATTAATTTGCCTATACCGGTCACCCATCCAAGAAAAGATCGAAGCTCATAATATTCAATTATTTACGATAATTTAATATAATTTACCCTAATTTGTACCCTCATCTGTCGAAACAGCCTCGGCCGATGAAACCTTGGTAACCATCGATCCAAATCAGAGAATTGATATGTCTGACGCCCACGTCACAGTGTATTGTGACCAGTAAAATTACCGAGTAGACATCAGATAATAAACAAGTCCTCAACTGATCGAAGCAAAAACAACAACTAACAGAACGCGTCGTTCCATTGCCATGTTAAAATGTTTTTATTTTTTGTTTTAGATTTGGACTTACTCGTTTAGAAAATTTGGCAGTGTCAAGTAATAAAACAAATCAAGTTATTTGCAGCGTTTCTGTCATTCAGATACGGTCGAAGTCAAGTATAGCTGCTGATCCATCTTACAAAGTCGAGCGGGTCAAGTTAAAGCCATGCCCCAGTACAGTAGTGGGGACTTTACTAGAGGCATCTATGGCGTTTTGAAGTTAACACGGAAATATCACAATTTACTGCATTGTAACAAGTTGGCTACTTAGAGGACTTATTAAGCAGCTTGAAAAAGGCTAAAACCAGGCACCACACACCTACTGCCGCCAATTCGCACAGCATTCGCGTGGTGAAGAAATAGATAGATAGATATACTCTTTATTGACCAAATAACTTAAAAACTACAGATTACAATGAATATTGAAACACAATAGCCAATCTAGGCGGTATTATCGCTAAAAGCGATTTCTTCTAGACAACCCGACGCAAAGGAGAGAACAGGAAAGCAGTAGGCAGAGCACAAAAACTTTATAACGAATAAACACTAAAACTATTTGTTAAATATGAATAAAATACACAAATATACAAAAAAATATATATATACACACATCATACAATACAATACATAATATAAAATCTATATGTAATATAAAAAAAATAATTATGCAAACTAATCAGACATATTTAAAAAGTAAGACTTCACACTGTTCTTAAAAGAGTTCATTGTCTTAGCCTGTCTAATGGAAACAGGTAAGGAATTCCAGAGACGAATAGCCTGAAGGGTAAAGGACTCATGATATTTTTTGGACACATGCGCGGGGACATCAAGGCATAGGTTATCAGAAGAACGCAGATTACAGGAATGAGTAGAGGATATATAAGTGAAACGAGATTTAAGGTAGGGAGGAGTGCACGGCTGGAAAAGAACGGAGTATAACATGGAAAGGATATGAGGTCTCTACGACGAAATATATGATATGAATCCCTCTCACCTTGGATTCTAACAGTCGGCCCGTGTTTAGTAGAGGGCGTATCTGCTTAGTGGAAACTGAGTCAAAATAATACTGCAAGAACATCAGATCTTAATATGCAGCTCTCTCAGGCATTAGCAACTTGAGTAGTACCTTTTTTTTTGTTTTACGTCGGTAACAAAATGCATTTACGCACTGCCTTTCGGCCAAAGGAGGACCGAAAGGGGGTGTGGGACTCACCACCGGCAGACACGACCGACAGCAGCAATACCCACAAAAAATCTTCCGACGACGCCCGCCGCTTGTTGAGAAAGAGGCGGGGGCCAGTACCTGGGTTGCAGCTTCTGACACCCCGCCTGCGGCCAACGTCCCCCGGACCAAAACCGGGAGGACCTCCTCAGAGAGGCGCAGTGGACGCGCCCCTCCTACCTCCCCCTGCGACAATAGCGTGTGTGGCCGAGTTCCCGGAGGGTCCATGGTTAGACAGCAGGGGCCCCCTGCCCCCGCTGCCTAGACCCTCCTGTCGCTGCTGAGCGGGCCCTCCTGGCCTACCCGCTGCGCCCTCCATAGGTCCCTCTTAGTTTCCCCCCCGGTAGTCAGTACTAAGGGCACCCAGAGTCGTCGGTCTCTGGGTGTTACCTTTTCCCTGGCGCCTCCTGCGCCCTACCGGGAGGTACTCAGCCCCCCCACCACGACAAAACTTGAGTAGTACCTAGTCTAAGTTAATACAAAATAATATACAAATATGTTTGGCTAATATCGGCCCTTTTACGGCAGGCAGGAGCTTAAGTACAGAACAGGACAGATACTCATGCAGTTTTGTCCACCCGCCACAAATTCAGACGGTTCACCGACGACCGATGGGGCGTTGAGGTTATTCAATGGCGACCGTAAATCGGCAAACGTAAGAGAGGACGTCCTTCCACCCTATAGACCCAATGATCTGGCGATAGAACGCCGGTGGATGCAGGCGGCTCGGGATCGTTTAAAGTAGAAATCTATTCTTTGTTTAGCAGTGCACAACATATGTCTGAAATGATGCAAACCAAATCACTTGGGAAAAAAAGTGATCGTGAAAAAGTGACCTCTTAAAGCAACAAATTATATAATTGTACTGTAGCTGACTAAGTGTTAAGATTTTTTACAGAAATGTAATAATAATTGCTGCTAATTGAAAAAGAATATCTACTGATATAAATTTACTTCTCTCCCCGCTTTTACGAGCTAACAAAATGGCTACCTGCCCACGTTGTAGGACTAAAATAAATTACATGAAGAATATTATCAGATAATGACGAGTATAAATAAATAAATAAATAAATATTTTCTAACAATTACACCAATCATTTAGGATAAGTACATCCAAGATAAGTATCATTAAGAACTTGTGTTATGGATACTAAATAACGGATATACATACATAAATACTATTTGTTTTTGTAAATAAATACTTAATATACATAAGGAAACGCCCAGACCTTGATTGGACGACCTTGGAGCGGAGAGCGGGTATACTCGCCACCACGCCATATCGGTCGTCAGTATGTGTTGGTTAATGATAATTTATTTTAGGCGAACCAAAGGGCACCCGGTTAGACGACAGAGCTTGTTTATGGCAGCGCATTATAGTTTTGGTATCACAAACTGCTGGAGTCTGGATGGCTGTATTTATGTGAAGTGCCATGACGGGGAGCGTCATAGAATCTCGTCTGAGTCGGACTTGACACGTCTGTGTAGTTATTCCCGATCGAAGAACGACGCAGCAGTTCCATCTGCTGAAAGTAAGGTTGCAGTCACGAAGAAACCAAAACGTGCGGTTAGACTAAAATATGTTTTCTTTCTTTATTGTTCATTGTTCCGTTAATCGCTTTAACTATTGATATATCTCTACCCCAGGGTCTTCAATGTCGGTACAAAAACTTTGAGACTATGATAATAAAATAAGCCAACTTATTTAAGATAGCAGTCGCCCGCGGCTCCGCCCGCGTGGATGTCGGCTACCGCTGTAAAATGCCTACCCAGAAAAGACACGGTCAGCAAAATGATTTCCAGATCAATTCACAGACACGGACACTAACATCGACGACGACGCAGTCATTATCCGCAGGCTGCGTAGATTGTCTTTATGTGGATGTTGAAGTTGTTAATGATGAAAATATTTAAATCTAATTAATACTTAGTTTTTACTCTTACCGGCAGTCCCGGAGAGCAACCTGTTGTTTTGGGATAGATAACTAAAGCGATTATTGTAAATCTTCCCCATAAACAACATTTGACATTAAATTATTTTTAGGTGACAAAATAAACTGATGGTCGGGAGCCCCGACCCGTGATAGGGCGCTGTGCAGCAGAAATCGTAATAATTTAAGTTCGCCATAACTTCAAAAACAAACGTCCAATTTTGATCATTCCAAGACCAAATATTATCTACATAAACTGCATTTAGTGATGAAATAATTAATTTTGATAGGGATTAATAGCATAAGTAAAATAAATGCGTATAAATATAATACAAAAAAAAAATCTAGATTTTTAAATAAAAAAAGGGTTGTTGTGCCTCACTTGCCATATATAGGTATAGTGTGTCGCGGACTTTTTAGTAGGTGGTATAAGATCTTTAATTCATTCATACATTTTGTGGTTCTATCTTTTATAGTTTAGGCAGCGTACGCAACTGTTCTGGTTGATTTTTACACTTTGTGTCCGAAAAACCCAAATATTTTACGGAACCCTATTTTTTTCGAAATTATAATATAGCCTATGTTACTCAGTGATAATGTAGCTTTCTATTGAAAAAAGAATTATTAATATCGGTCCAGTAATTTTTGAGTTTATTCGTTACATACAAAAATACAAATCTTTCCTCTTTATAATATTAGTATAGATTACATTGACTCCCCCCCCGTACCACCCCAGTGACGCTTACATGGAGCCTACATCGCATGCTGGCTAGCTGAGCGCGGTGAGCGGCACCACGCGACTTTTTTCTAATACTTGCATTTTTAAACTCGTGACATCTTCCTAATGAAATGTCCGAATTGAATAATTCAAAAAGTTATAAAAAGGTATTGAAGCCGTCTTGAATACAAAGTATTTTTTTTTTATAAGAATTAATACCAAGGTACAAATATAGAGCCTTTTCAAGCGGCGGCATATAAATTAAATTTTTAGAATAAAAAACCGCTTACTGTGACGTAACTATAATATTTAGACATATGCTGTCGCGACACTTTTTGTAGATAATGATGAGTACTGCAAAGTCGTAGTACATAATTTTGTTCTATCATCAATAGTTTTCGCTGCGCACGCTATGTAAGGAATTTTTCAGGTCATTTTTTTACACCTTAGGTTACATTTTTGGATTTTTAGTAAGGATCCCAAATTTTTTTCAAAATATAATATAGCCTATGTTACTCGGGGATAATGTAGCTTTCCAAAGGTGAAAGAATTTTTGAAATCGGTCCAGAAGTTTCGGAGCCTATTCATTACAAACAAACAAACAAATCTTTCCTCTTTATAATATTATTATATTATATTATATGAAGTATAGATGGTCATCGACTAATACCTTTATCTCCTAGGGACGTACTTCTTAATTTAGTTTTTTACACTACAAGTAGTTTACTGACTTGCGCGTACAGATGTCACTAGGTGGTCATAATACTTCTAAAATGAATAAACACAAAGTTTATCTATAACACAACTGAAACAGTCACTTCTAATTTAGTCATGTTATATGCCAAGCAAATTGGCTGCTTATGGAATTTTCTTCCATTTAGTAGAATTATAAGAGAGAAAATAACTAATTTGTAAATAGATTTTTATCCCAAAATTATTTTATGTTTAATTTGAAGTTCATTTTTTTTGTTTTTCATACTATTGTCTTTTTAAAAAGTAAAAGTAAAAAAAATATTTATTTCATAAACTATTATACATAGTACTTGAAAACGTCATGATTACAAATGAAAAAAAAATACAATCGAAATAATTTATACTAAATCACGAAGCTTAGATTCACTTACATGCAACAAAACAATTTAAAAACAAAAAATAATTAAGTGTAAGTGAATCTAAGTGCCAGTTCCGAGCCACCGCTCTGTAAGAAGAACTGGCAAGAAACTCACAGGCTATGCTCTTTTAAATATGTCCATTAGTTTGGTACTAGAATTACAATCTTCATTTTTCTGTGAAGCTATACAATGCAATATAACATAACCTTAACAATATTTATGTTTTCAAGTCATTCATATTAGAATAGCCTGTATGAAACGGCAGTTTAATCCCAAGCATTTTTATCTGCCATATAGTCTTTAATAGAATAGTATCCCTTTGAAGACAGCTTGTGTTTTATTGTTAATTTAAATTTTTACCGTGATTAGATCTATTGAAGACTGTGAGAAACTACAAAACGATTTAAATCGTCTTAGTTTATATTGTATTAAAAATAAACTTCATCTTAACGTAGATAAATGTCGTACTATATCATATACACGAAAAAAAAACCCAATATTATTTGACTATAAACTTCACAATAAAGCTTTAATTAAGGTATCTGAGGTGAGAGATCTTGGGGTTACTCTGGACAGCAAATTAATACTTTCTTCACATGTTGAAAAAATTACAGCAAAGGCTTACAAGATGTTGGGGTTCATTTTCCGTCAAAGTACCGAATTTAAAGAATCTAGTACCTTGGTGTTACTTTATAACAGTCTCGTAAGGTCGCAACTGGAATATGCTTCGACGGCGTGGAACCCCCTACACTTGGTTTATGTTCAGGCTTTAGATAAAATACAAAATAAATTTACTAAACGAATGATGTATAAATTTAGTGATTTTCGCAGTGAGGACATTGTGCCTCTTTCTGTGCGGCGCGAACATAGGGATCAGATGTTGTTGTTCAAACTGTTACATAATCACGTCGAATCGCCATATTTGCTGAGTGTATTATTTCTAAATTGTCCTAGACCAAATCTGCGCTCTTGTAACACTTTCAGCCCCACAATTAGTCGTGCCAGGTACGCGGGAAACCGCTTTGGGAATAGAGCAATGAACATCTATAACTTGAAGTACCGTCACATGGATATCTTTATATCCAATATTGCGCAATTCAAAAGGAATTTGCGTAACACGTAGTCCTATTGATATATGTATGTAGAAAAATATTTATACATTTATATGTATATATATATATATATATTTATGTATGTTTATATTGTGTATGTGTATTTAAGTTTTAATATATTTTTTAGTTTAATTACCTGAAATACTTATTTCAGGAAATCAATTTAAGTTGTTTATGTTTTCTGTGGAAACTGTTTTGGTATTGTGTGCTATTTACTGTTAATTACTTTTGTGTTACTTAAATACTGTATGTTTTCCCTTGTGATTTAATAAAATAAAAAATAAAAATAAAATAAAAGCTATTCAACTTTGGAACTCTCTCCCTACTGATATTAGGTTGGCAGAAAGCAAGCCTACTTTTAAAGGGTTGCTCAAGAAATACTTTCTTGAGGAGTTATCATCCGATTGAGTCTACATATCATAATTACTATTAATTTTGTGTATAGGTATATGTAGTTTATTAATAACACATATTTAATTCTATGTAAGTTTATATGTTTTCTTATTCGTACTGCCTCATACTTTTCTGCTAACCCAAAGGTTAACTGGTAGAGAATGCCTTGCAGCATTAAGTTCGCCTTTTGTACATTTTAATTTTAATTTGTGCGATAAAGTTTAAATAAATAAATAAAAATAAGCTTCAAGAAACATTTAAGCATATTTGATGTTGGTATTTTTAGAAAGGAGGTTTAGCTTGTGTATCGATTGGACTGTCGCCGAGTTTTACTAGGAGGGGGGAGGAATAACTTAAAGTTTTGACACCCGTTATGGCGTGAAAGCCAATATATCTGCTCTCCGCTCCAGCGGTCTTGGGTTCGTTTCCCACTCAGCACAAATCTGTGTATTCTTAAACATGAATATTTGTTCTGATTTCGGTGTTTTCTATGTATATTAACTACGTATTTACAAAAAAAGAATTTACACATTTTTATCCGTTATTTTGTATCCATGTCACAAGTTCTTAATGATACTTAACTTGGACCTAAATACTTCGTGTGATTCTAGGAAAATTGTTGTTAATATATTAAAGTAAAGTAACACCTAGTAAGTATTGTTTATTGCCTAGACTACCTATTTTATAAAGCAATGTAGTTATATAGCCTCTTTAGCTGTATGTTATTATGTAGGATACTATTTTTACTTAGTACTTTTACCTTACTGTTGTTACCTTTAGCACCAGATACCTGTTAATTGATCGTTGTCTGCCAGCCTGAGCTAAAGGCATATACAAGAAGAAAAAACATACCAACACTTCCCTAATACCCTTGGTTGGCAAACAATTAAGATGTGGCCTGGGAATGGGGGCCTGGGAATGTTCTGAATAGTTATAGCAAATATGCCACTAATGACTTTACGGTAATGAGCATAATTTTGTACCAATATTAAAATTAGTAGCACTCGAGACTGATTATCATGTACCTATAGAATGGCTTGAATTAGCTTGTAGGCCGGACTGCAGCAAATTGTTTACTTTAGTATAATTTTATCGTCTTAAAGTAATATCGTGCCTTACTTATACGAAACAGAATAAATCGAAAAATTCACCCAATGAAGTTAGGTTCCTAAATTATTTAAAAAAAATTTTTCTTTTTGTCGATTATATTCATGACCATCAAGTTTGCATACGAAACTTTACTTCGATAGCAAACAAAGTGTAAGCACTCGAATCACGTTTCAACTCAAACAAACATATATTTTCTTAGAATACACAAACCGGAACCGAAAAATTCAGATATCAAGTTTTTAC
This sequence comes from Musotima nitidalis, assembly GCA_949126915.1. Lineage (NCBI taxonomy): Eukaryota > Metazoa > Arthropoda > Insecta > Lepidoptera > Crambidae > Musotima > Musotima nitidalis. The sequence goes on along the minus strand of OX421443.1, from coordinate 354,472 downwards.
GAGCGTGGACTTTGTTTCTACTATCAAAGAATCGTTGACACAATATTATGTCATTTAAGTCAAAAAACCTCCGCTTTTTGGGTAAACTAAGGGTAAAACCGGATAGTGTATCAGTAATCTCAAAACCATATTCAAAAGAAATAAATAAACCTATTTTATAAAATACGCTATTAGTGCAAACAGTAATGAAATCTGTTCGCAAGTTATTGGTAAACAGACGCATGCCAGACTTTATTGAAAATTATATTTATAACACTATGTATATTAAGTATGTATGTACTTAAAACACCCTCCGGGTCAGCTCAAAGCGCTTTTGTTGAGAGTGTTTAAAACCTCGGTGCAACATTTAATGGACACAAGTTAAATTATTATACCCTTTAAGCTAGGGACAGTCAGTGTCTTCCGGCTTTGTTACGCTCCTACTTTTTGTCTTTTTAAAAGATTTTTAATTTTTATAATTATTTGGTCGTAGTTTCGATTCCTTTGTAACGCATCCTCACACATTTCTGGTTGAATGGAGTGAGAAGATGATAAATATTATGAACATGACCCCCCGCGCTTCGCTCCTCAGGTCGAGGGTTCGATTCCCACACAGGACATGTCTTTGTGTGCATAAACATGAATATTTGTTCTGGTCTGGGTGTTTAACCTATGTATGTTAAGTATATATTTATAAAATAATGTATTTATGTATGTTTGTGTCCGTTATTCAGTGTCCCTAGCACAAGCTCTAAATGTTATATTGGAACTGAATAGTTGTTTAGTTTTCAGAAACAAAAATTGTTATAACTATTTAGTAATCACATATGTAAAACTATATTAAAACTTATTAAAAGTCATTTAAAACTTCCACTGTCCAATCCTGTCTTAATAATAGAACTATCATTAGTCGCTACCAAAAATCTGACATGTAATACTTTATATGTAAGTACGACGCCACGCAGTTGTTCGTCAGAACCCTTTGTTTTGTTTAACGTATTGCTTCCCTTCTGAATTTGTTTTGCGTAACCCTTTTGCCGAGCCCTTTCCTCAACTTTTCCGTTAAATCGCGAGTTTCAACTTTTTGAAATTTGAAGACATACAAAAATTACTTGGGAAACGAGACGTTCTTAAGAAATAATTTTCCTATATAGGAAAATTGCTTAACCCATCTTTATGCCGCACAAACAAGTACAGTATTGTTAAATATGATAAATGAATAAGGCGGTATTTGTAAAGACCACTTATTTAGGAAAAGAGATCTCTTTACAAATAGCTCGTTTTTTGTAAAATAAAAATTATTCAAATGTTGGCTATAGATAGAGAAAAGAATATAACACGAAAATAGCTTCAATAGGTTTCAATACTGCTACTTGGTGAATCATTTGTATTGCCTATTCGGCAGTACTCGGTTCATTAGTTAAGTAAGATAACTGGGCACTATTGAAGTTTTTGGTCAGGTATTAATAGTGAAAACATTACACCAATTTTCTATACCATCACGCCCTTACCTATCCTCTACAGAACTCCTTATTCTGGCCTTAGAAATGACTCCATATTGAGTAGACTACCAAAAGCAATCTAAACAAAAAAACTAATTTTTCTCTCTCTTTCCACGCCGCACACCCAGGTTTTATAGTAGTAGTAGCTCTCATACACTATAAGGTGCGCTCTGTTTGTTTACACAGCATCGATTGCTTTATTTTTGTTAGGGTGTGATTATTATGACGAGTCACATATAAAAAAAAACGAGAGAATTCTTTTAATGTCTAGCATTAAAAATCTCGCACTTCGATAATTACATTCCATACATTTTACTACTTAGATACAGAATTATACAAATGGCTATATATTTTTTTAATGTAAAATTATTATTAGTTATTTTCTAAAAAGAAAATAATTTTTTTGAAAGAATTTTCTCTCGTTTCCATCTTGGAAACATATAAAAAATATTTATAGAAACACAGCACAACAATCCCAGTGAAAGGTTTTTTTCAAAAAATTGAATTTTATCATATCTCTGCAATTAAACATCTTACGACATGCGGGTCGCTTTGAAGTACTATAAAATTTTAAATCAACATACAAAGGTGAGTCGAGCTGGCGGGAGACAAAACTAACCATGACGATTTTCTTGCCCGTTCTTTTGCGATCAAGCTCCCGCCCGCAGTGAATGGGCGCGCTAGTTTTGAAGTTTTGACCTTCATATGAGCTCTATTGAGCCAAACTTGAATAAATGATTTTGACTTTATAAAAGTAACATTAGAGTATGACAAAGGTAAAAACACATAATAGAAGAAGCCTCACCACTCAAGATTTTTAATCTTAATTTGTGTTCATACCTTAGTGAAGTCACTAAGGTAAGTCACTAGTCGATATCTATTATTTATATGTCCCTTCTTTCATAAGAAAGTATTGTTTATTGCCTAGACTACCTATTTTATAATGCAATGTAGTTATATAGCCTCTTTAGCTGTATGTTAGTATGTATGATACTATTTTTACTGTTGTTACCTTTAGCAACAGATACCTGTTAATTGATCGTTGTCTGCCAGCCTGAGCTAAAGGCATATACAAGAAGAAAAACATACCAACACTTTCCTAATACCCTTGGTTGGCAAACAATTAAGATGTGGGGGCCTGGGAATGTTCTGAATAGTTATAGCAAATATGCCACTAATAACTTTACGGTAATGAGCATAATTTTGTACCTACCAATATTAAATGTAGTAGCACGACGATGAGTCGGCTATCCGTTAAATCAGGCAGGCCGTGGAACGCGTATACCTGCCGTACATACTTTGCCATTCAAAAATTGTGTACGCCGAAGCGTTTTTTAAAAAAGTTGCTCAAATAGGCTCAGTAGTAATTCATTCTACTTTTATAACTATCACTAAGGTCATAAGTGTGTTAATATTTATAGGTAAGATTATTCAATAGATGTAGTTGTAAGATTGAAGATTTACATTCATTGTCCTGCTAACATTACACATGTGACTTACAATGAGATTCGGTAAGCATTTCGCGGAGATAGGCGTGGGTCAAATAAAAACAATCCTAAACTAACATTTAGGTGCGAGAAGCCCGAGATTGTGGTGGATTACAAGCGATTTGGCTGAGGCTTAAAATACGGACTCCAAGCATACTCGTTCTAACGAGGGGACGCCCAATTCCGAGGCATAGCAACAGGTGACGAAAGAACAAGGTTTTCAGCTAAAAATATGGGTAAATAAAACTCCTACATCTTGTTTTAAATCCAGTCCGCAAGCAAGGGGCTTGCTTATTTAAGATACAGGCAGATTTTGTTGTTTGATTTAAACACCAGTATTCGCATTAAAAATTCTACTTATCTTGGCTTGTGAGAAGAGTCCTGTGTCTAGTAGTGGGATTACGTAATATTAAAAATCAATTCCAAAATTCGTGCGCATGTCTGGTGATGTAAAAGCTCTTCTATTTTTATTATTTTTTCTGTTTTCAATAGGAAGGCTTATAAATGCAAAACATTATATCCCACATGCGCCTTAAGATTATGTCACTACTCTTTATATATCAGGGCGCACCAAGCGGATTATTATAATAGTTAAGTCAAATTGTTTGTTTGGCACATGTACTTTGATATTTCAATTCCATTGATACAACTAGTAATTTCTAAAAAAAAATCATCATCATCTCAGCCATCTGACGTCCACTGCTGAACATAGGCCTCCCCAATAGATTTCCACATAGAGCGATCCTGAGTCGCCTGTGTTAGATTTAAGGTTCTAGTTATCTATATATCAAATAATAGAATCAATAACCACTATAAAAGTGCTGTAAGCAGGTAAAGGAATTCAAAAGTAAAACAATAAAACGGTTTGAACTATTTTATTTATTAAGCTTTATTAGTGTTTCGAACACTTCCTTTATTTTTAAACTACACTCCGTTTATTTTAGAGAACTATTATTTAGTGTAATATATATTTATTATTATAGCCGTTTATTTAGTTTCATCAAATAGTAAACACAGAATTACAGTTATGGCATATATCCTACGTTATGTCTTAAAGCAGATAAACAAAATATATAACTTATATCAATCATATTGCATCAGTTATAAAGCCCAACAGATTAGTACACATGGACCCACATAAAATCAAACAAACATTAATAACCATGTGTACAAACATTCTATGTCAGAACTACACTTACTAGTGTAATAATCAGTACAACCATTTGTATATTACAAAGCATTTCATATATCTGTCCATAATACCAACTAAACATTAATCGTAGAAACAACAAGGGTACAACCTTGGAATTATTGTTAAAGATAATAATTTAATTTATTATCAACAATCATCACACCTTAAAACAAAATAACATTATGCCAAATAAGTATGTAGTTTATTCGGCATAATGACTATACACAGGAACAGCTTAAAACAATATAACACTGTTGATATCTACTTAACTTAGTCCGTAGTTCTGGAATCGACCCTCAATACTCATTTTCTTACGATTACAACCTGTCTTTTATACACATCAAATCACATCTTAAGAATATCTCACGATAGGTGGCAGCACCAGTATACTTTCTAGTTTTATTGAATATTACGATAATTATTGTGCTACAGTTAATCAAGTTCGATGAAACTCTTTTAAAAACACTTGAGGAGTTATTACAAACATTTACCTACAGAAGGTACATAAAACATTTAGTAATAAATCGAACATAAACTTTTACCTCAATAAGATAGGAGGATAGCGATACCAACGTTTTGAAATATCAAACAATATTTTATTATTATATTTTATATTACCTATATGTTATTATATTATCATCAATATCTTGGAATCCTTTTGAAAACCATTTATAATATCTTATTAAGACTAATTTCTTTTTAGAAATTAGTAAACATGAAGTTTATATTAAAAAGTACTTTTCTTGATTATTTCAATGAGGAGTCAAGTATACGTCTTTTAATATTTTGAATTCAAGCTCAATGTAGGCAAAGACTCGTAGTAGTAGTATTCTAATAATTTATTTAAGTATAATAATATAATTTCCTGACACCTGCATCCATCGGCTTCCTGGCGCCTTGACCAGATCATCGGTCCATCGCGTGGGAGGCAGAAAAAAAATACACAATTAAAAAAAATATATCAAAGTCCAAATGATTTCTCAAAGTTTGGCTTAATAGAGCTCCTATGAAGGTCAAAACTTAAAAATAAGCGCGCACATTCGGCTGCGGGCGGGAGCTTGATCGTAAAGAGCGGACAAGAAAATCGTCAAGGTTAGTTTTTTCTCCCGCCAGTTACAAGAAAATGTACTTAGTAGTAAAAAATATTGACAAGTTTAAAAAAACCTGTGTTCTGCAGTCACGGCTCGCTTTTGTAATTGTAAGCCCTTATTTATAATTTATTATTATATAGAGCTCACCATATTTGCACTCAACTCACTATACTATATTACATACACAATGCATAAATCTACTTCTAATATAATAACTCAAATACATAGATCACAAAACACTCATAAAATCACGTAAAACAATCACTAAAGTATAAATAAACAAAAAAATGTTGTACCCTTAAAACGATGACACTAATATTAATATGTAATTTACTTAATACCTCAAATTCCACAATTGAGCAATAAAGGTTACGGAAAAACTAAAAAAAATGCAGTAAAAAGACAACGTATTTAGTTCCAAGATAAGTATCATTAAGAACTTGTGTTATGGGTACGAAATAACGGATATTAAACATGCATATATATTTTTTTTAAAACATTCTTCATATACATAGGTAACACCTAGACCAGAACAAATATTCAAATTCATGTACACAAATATTTGTTCCGAGTGGGAATCGAACTAACGACCTCAGGAGCGAAGTGCACGTATACTGGAATACACGCCATATCGGTCGTAAAGAAATTTTTCCTATAAATTTTATATGCAGCACAAACTTATTATTTTTGCTTATCCACTGAGTGCTTACTAAAAGTACATTAAACAGGAGCAACCCATTGCAGCTTACATAATTAATATGCTGTATAAAAATATTAGCGCTCGTAGCTCTGCGGTGCTCGGTGGTCAGAAACGATCGCCGAAGTACAGCAGAGTTTACAGAGGTCAGTCCTTGGGTGGGTGACCGTTTGTGTGGCATTTGATATCGAACGCTTCCGTGCTTCGGAAGGCACGTTAAGCCGTTAGTCCCGGTTATCACTAAATGTGGTAGTTAAGCCATGTTAGAGGCCTAATGGGCGGCTTGAAAAATTTTAACAGCAGGACACCACACACCTGCCTCCGCCAATCCGCACTGGGTCAGCGTGGTGGAGTATGACCCAATACCCTCACACCTTGATATTTGAGAGGAGGCTCGTGCTCAGTAGTGGGACGTTAATGGGCTGTGATGATGATGATGATAAAAATATTGATTGATATAACTTGCTAATTGATTTTGAAATGTTTGCGTACCACAAGTTGCTGATCAATTAGCTATATTTGCTCACAGATTATACTTTTCTGCTTAATATTGTGTTAATATTGGTAAAAAAAGAGTTCTGTCTCCCTTTTTTTTTTCAAATCTTGTGACTGCAGAACACAATTGTTTTAATATTATGTATTTTAATTGTAACTGGCGGGAGAAAAAACCAACCTTGACGATTTTCTTGCCCGTTCTTTTACGATCAAGCTCCCGCCCGCAGTAAAAGGGGCGCGTTAGTTTATAAGTATGACATTCATAAGAGCTCTATTGAGCCAAACTTGAATAAATGAATTTTTAATTTTTTAATTTTAAAAAAGTACGAATACTGTGCTAACTTTTAAATAACACCCAAAAACATTTACAACACGCAAATATTTATATTTTATTTTCAAGTAATTTCATATATTAAAATTAAAATACATTTTATGTGTTATTAAGTTATGTCTTAAGAACAAAACTAAACCAGTTTTCAATCTTGCTTATTAGCATTTTAAACCTCGAGTTTAATAATGAACAGCTTTGATTACATTTTGCTATTTGTCTTTCGCTTCTCTATATTTAATGTCCATCCTTTGTTGATAAACTATATGAGATGCCTGAATTGCTGCGAACATCCTTTCTGTGGATACATCTCTATAAAAAGCGCTTCCCCTGAAAGGCTGCAATCAATGTGGTAAAGATATAAGTCAATTTATATTATAAAAAAATTATCAATACATAAAGCATATGCGTAATTAAAAAAATCTTAAAAACCAGTATATTTTAGTATATTCTTTAAACATTTTTGTTTTAATAACTAGATCAAATACTTGTAATATTCACGTTGATAATACTAATTCTTTTAAGCCCCAAAGTTATTATACGTATTTTTTTCTTTTCTTAGACCATATAAACAGAAACTAGGCGCCGTTTGTAAAAACAAAATCAGTGTATTTAAATTCTTTGTCGTTTACGTACTATATATTAACTATGGCTTTGAAATACTCAGCACACTTCCTTTAACTATGAACCCGTTAGCAACGGACATCCTCTTGTTGAAAGCTCAGCTCAACATCTAACCTTATCATTTGTTCAATAACCAGATCTTGCTATGTTGTAGAGAATTTCGTGTGCAAAACCTTTAGGCAACGCGCGCCACTTGTTGAGTCGTTGTTTGAGACCGCCAAAAGGATTTTTATCAAACGAATCTTCTGTTTACAGCCATTCACGGCTCATTGAAAAATTATCATTCGTCTCGTATCTTACTACGAGTAGAACAAATGGTACACATCAGTTTGTTAAATAATATTCAGAGCATTTTATTCAAAGAACAATTTATAACTGGATGATTTTTTGGTATTTTCATGAATAAGAACTAGTTTTCACGAAAAAAATACACACGTTTAGTAGATACAGAAAATTTCATGCAGGATATAGAAGCGGCGAACCATTGCCTTGTTCAACCTGCCAAACATTGAATTGAGTTTATATATGTTTACATTGATCCCATTATCGAAAGGACCTAGCAAACTCTATACCAAAACTCACCATGATTGGTTCTATTCTGATAACAAGCTAACTTTCGCATTTCTTTTTAATGTGTTTAATATATTGAATATTATATTTTTTAAATTTAATATATTGAATATTATATTTTTTAAAGTTAATATATTGAATATTAGCTGTTTAAATATTTGTGAGCCAAAAGCTCTATAGGGTTAATTGATTGTTAGTACTAAATGTTGCATAAATTTCTTCATGAAAATTACTAAGAAAAAATCCTTTGTTTTCAATAGAGAAGAAGAACAAAGAAAGAATATATCTATAAACAACAAATTGTGCTCGAGACCCAGATTTCCCAGAATAACATTTTATTATTGATCGCCCTAGATGAGAATATTTCCCAGAATGGTTGTAAATGGGGGCAGCGGGAGAGAAAATCAAGAACAACCGAACTAAAAGAGCTCCTGCACTAACATATTTTTAGCAAAATCCTTTTTCTGTCCCACGATATAAGTGACGATTATGTACAGTCGCTGTATCAATGAAGGGGAAGGAGGTACGGGTAATTTTCAGCCTAATTCTGATTAGCGTCGTAGAGTAGCGTCGCTGTCTAGCCCGGGACCGATTTTTTAAAATAAATATAAAGACATCGCCCTAAACTAATCAGAGTTTGTACTAAACAAGGGATTATGTTATTATTATAACATTTTCTTGTGTACATAGATTCTTATGAAAGATAGGAACACAACCAGATGCTACTTTTAAGCTTGGCGTTCGAAAAACACTATTTGATTGTTATTAACAGCGTTCACCACGGTTTAAACAAACTTTACTCTAAGACTGCGTTTTTCGAAATTTATAGTAACAATGAAAAATTTACAATACAATCTTATAATGTACCTACAAATTAGCATAGATAATTTTGTTAACTAGAAATGTATCGAGATTTTCTTTGCTTGACTAAAAATCAAGGGTTTCTGAAATCTATCAAGATACCTCAATATCCGTTTTTAAAACTTCACCTTTAATGCAATATAGCCATTTTAGCGTTTTCGTTAGGTTTCAAGGAGCTAAGTAAATAATAACAAGTCAGTAGGAGATTAAAGTGAAACTTAATTTCTTTAAAAAATATTAATTGTAAGCTTTCTTCAAATAACACTTTTCACAAAAAAAGCGACGTGTGATCAGACAGATTTCAAAAAATATTAATATTTTATACGTGTCTAACAAGTATTAGATGACGTACGGTATGGCAAAGGAGAAGCACGCTTGCAGGCCCCCCCTTTCCTGACCCTCCCGCCGCCAACCACCCTCATCCCCATTCCGCCTGTCGTTCGTTCCACCTTTCATTCCGTCGCCGGACACCAGCGGCGGTGTGGCGGCAGACGTACGTTTGGGTCGCAACAGTAATGCTTGCGATTGTGCCGCGAACTATATCGGGGTCTAATTGTGGCTCTTCTCAATATAAAAAACGTAGCGTTTTTAATTATATTACTTTTAATTATCAGACAGGCAGTTAAGACAAAAATATTTTTTGAAATATTTTCTGGCATTTTTGCGGTTTTGTTTAAAAGTCGATTGGAAGCAACAAGTTGAGTGTTTTGATGGCAACCACGTTTGTTTTTGCAAGAAGTTCAGCGCAGTTTTCTTTTATATGATTTCTTTCTACAAATTATAAACATTATGACTTCAAAAAAAACTTTTTAAAATTTTGCCTCGAAAAAATGTGTTGAGGTGAAGTTGTGGAAAAAAACATCCAGCTGCGTTTTATTTTTCAGATAAATTTACTTCGCGACATTTTGCAGAGCCGATTTTTCTGTTTACGTCTGTTATTTTGTGAGTAATAAATCATTATTATTATATTTATATGATAAATTCTGTTCACAAGTTGAAGCGAATCATTCATTTTTCATCTTATTGCTGTGTTGTTTAATTTTTTAAATATAGGTAGGTGTAGATTTTATTTCTTGTTTATGTTTTTTTTCAAATGTGTTTTTTAAGTCAAATTTTGTTTCATGCTCAGTGTTTTATATTTATCTGTATTTTTTTATCATTTTACGTTTCTGAACTGCGAATTTTACAATAATTTGTTTGAATTGGCTTCTGAAAATATGTTAACAAAATTATAGAATGTGTCACTGAAGTTATTATTAATTAATTGAAATCAGAGAACTTTTTTATTTTACAAATAATTTATGTTTATTTCACGCAATTATTAATAAAATCTATATTTCAATACAAAATTAAAATAACATAGACGTTACATAAGAAAAAAAATTAAATAGCAGATTTTTATGTTTATGTAAAGGCCCTCTTCGGCATCGCAAAATTCAACTTTGTTAAATTTCATTTACATAGGTGCACCTAATATCCGTTCTTGGTTTTTATAATTTGTTCAAACTTTTCCAAATATGTACCTATGTAGCGAAACGCTTTTTTTGGCGTGGCCATTTAGCGTGGAAATTTATGTAAAAAAAGATGACATTATGATACTTGATAAATAATTTATTAATGATATGATGTTAAGCCGGAACAGGAAGGAGAATTTAAATATTTTTAATTTCATTTAGCAGAATCGACAAAAAACTTAAGCTACATACGTGTATTACAAACTGGTAATACACGTATATAGGTAGAAATAATTAAGTAAATAAATACCATCATGCCGCGGTAACTTTCAAAAGACCAATTCAACTTATTAAATGTTTGTATGTGTATATTAGAATAAAAAGTCAACCAGATCATTGTCGTGACCATCCCTTATTGTACAGGCTCAGCTCAGTTTCACAATACATACTTACTTGACTGTGATGGAAGGTTCCCTTAGTGCTACTTTATTGGTTACAGCTTCGGGGGACCCTTTCAGTATAATCAAATTTACACTATGTGTGTCTTATAATAAAAATAATTTAAAAGAGCATAGCCTGTGAGTTTCTTGTCAGTTCTTCTCACAGAGCGGAGGCTCGGAACTGGCACTTAGATTCACTTACACCTAATTTTTATTTATTTGCATGTAAGTGAATCTAAGCTTCGTGATTTCAGGGTTGATATAATTTTTTTTTTCATGTATATTTTGTTTCGACGTTTTCAAGTGCTATGTAATAGTTTATGAAATAAAGAACTTTTTACTTTACTTTACTTTAAATTTTAACCTAGAGGATCGCGTCCAATCGCGTCCAATACGTAGAAATACAGTACACATGCCCAGATAGTAGTGAAATTAAAAATATTAGGTCTAAAGAAGCAAAGGTGTCCAAATCAATCACCCAAGGAAGTGTAATGGCCTGTCTTCTATTTCTTATTTATATTAATGATTTACCAAGCATAATTGACGAAGCTAGTATATTGTTCGCAGACGATATGTCAGTTATATTGCCTGCCAAAGATGAGCTGCAACTAAATGAGAAAATAAATACTGTAATAAATAAAATATTATCTTGGTTAAACAATCACAACTTAGTTATTAACTTTAATAAAACTAAATTAATGGTCTTCAGACCATATCAAAAGAAGCCACTACATATCAATTATTCGATAAATAACATAAACATAGAATTCGTAAATACATTCACTTTATTAGGATTAAGTATAGATAGTAACCTTACTTGGAAAAGTCACGTTGAAAGCGTATCAAATAAATTATCGCGATTTATATATGCATTAAATGAACTAAAAAGATCAACCGACACCAACACCGCCAAGACTGCATATCACGCGTATGCACACTCATGGCTACGCTATGGTATCGCGCTCTGGGGTAACAGCACTGATGCACCAGAACTTTTCACCTTGCAAAAGAAATGTATACGGGTACTGGCAAATATAGGACCGATAGAAAGCTGCAGGCCATTCTTTAAAGAATATAAAATTTTGACCGTCCCCTCTTTGTATATTTTAGAAACATGTAAAATTGTTAGGCAAAATATAACTATGTTTGTTAGTGTAGATGATAACTACACAGGAACTATAGGACTAAGAAAAAGAAATAAACTACGTTTACCAACTAGTACGTTGGCTATATGTCAATCTGGACCATACTCCATGGCAGTGAGACTGTACAATGCTCTACCTAAATATATTAGAGATACTGATATTTATGATACATTTGTAGCGTCTCTAATAAATTTTTTAAATGATAAATGTTTCTATAAGGTAAAATAATACTATACCAAAGTGCAATGATGTTAAATTTTAATTCAGTAAATAATTGCAATTTTATTTTTTTATATCTATTAAATATGATTAAATAAGTTGGTATATACCAAAGTGCAATAATATTTAAATTTATTCTTAAGTCTAACCTGATAATTCCAACTTTAAATTTAATTTGTATGTTTTAATATGATTTAATAAGTTAGTCTGTACCAAAGTGCCATAATGTTTAAATTTACTGTAATGTTTCATGAAAACTTTATATAATGATGGTATAGGGTAGTTGTATGAATGATAAGTTTGTTTTAAATATCTTATTTTGATTTCATTACATTATATACTTATAATTCTTAGCATAATGCGTTATTTTGTTAATTTCATAAAAAATTTACTTCACTATAATTATAAGCTTATATTGCTATGCCCTTGCAGGGTACATGTACTGTACTAAATTAAATATTTTATAACATTGTATACCTAAACCACATGTAGCGCAATAAACGATTTGATTGATTGAACATGCTTATTAAACTATTTCGTTTAGTCATTTGAAAATCTAGTTTGGAAAATAAATCTACAGTTAAGTTTGTCTCTGAAGTTAGAATTTCAATGTAAATTAGAGAAAATCAGATCTGTTTTGAGCTAATACTATCTACCTTAAACTTTATGCCGAGTACTGCATAACTGCATACAATGTTTTGAAGAAAAGTTGAGATTCTGTAAGTTAAACTTTACTGTGGTAACGCATGCGGAGTACCAAACCAGAAGGTTTGGTACTCCGCATGCGTTACTCCCATTCCATAGAAATCCCATTTTGCCATGCAGTCTCCTTCTATAAATGGATCAATGAAGTGAAAATGAAATCAACATTTTTGTCTCAGCGCATTCCTGCGCATGTCTCAATAAAATGGCGATGACTTAAATAGAGGTTAATCCACTAAGATACCCTAAGTAGCTACTCTATTCTAGCCAGAACCGTACGTGCCAAAAGAAGAATAGTTTAATTCTAAAGATTAACAAATAATATACCACATGATAGTAATTTTGTGTTTGCCTATAAATAGCCAATTTAATTAAAATCAATAGTTTCTAGGCTTCCCAGAAACCCCTCCCATTTTGGACATGCGCAGTAACGCAATGACTATGTACTAATTAAGTCCCTATAATTATTCAGTCTGTGTGACACACATGTTCGGGTACCGGTTGTGAGAAAATAATGAAAAATAACAGTGAAATTTAATTGTATTTGTAGAATAGGTAAGGTGCTTTTTTATATTTTTAGTACTTTAAGATAGACATTAAGTGTTATATTTCAATATGCCGTTTAATAAATTAACTGGCAAAGAAAGTGCACACGAGTAGAACTTTTTAATTTTTTTTAAATAATCATATTTACTTATATTTCAGTACTTTTTTATGAATAAAAATTATATTTTCTATTGTATTTTTACATACATATGTAATAAATTGCTTTAAATACTGACCAATAACTTATCTAGATTAATTTTACTATTTACAGAATCTCATATCTTGTTACCCACTTATTTTTACATAGTATTATTATCTTAAATTAATAAATAGCTTTATATTTTTACTACAGCTTTTGAGAAAGTTATCTTTTTAAAGTGGGACGATAGCATGTAAAATATATGAAATTAATAAAGATCGATTTTAAGACGGTGTTGTTTAATGGTGGCCATGTTGTTTCCGAACAAAGAGCTTTCAGAGGGCGCCTTTTGCGCATGGTTTAAATATTTTCAAAATGGCGCTTGTTGCGAGTGGCTGTAGCTTCTTTAGAAATGGCGCTGTTTGCATCTATGTCTAATAGAATCCAGCATAGTAGTAATCAATCAATTTAAAATTCAAAGAGCCCTTAGCACCCTCAAAATTTTTAATATGAAAACTTTTTGTACATAGCCGCGAATTTGGCCGGACGACCACGATAATTTACGAACATTCGAGTTTCGGGGCGACTGAAAGTTTCGGCCATTTTTTGGCCTTAAAGCAATCATGGGTGTGGCCAGGTGAAGTAACGCATGCGCAAGTGCCAAGCCTTCTATCTCTCTCTACCTTGGTCCCGACCCTATTGGTCTGAAAACAAATCAATTCTGTAGATGTGAAAGGGACATATTTTCATGGCCGTTTTCTGCGCAAGTCTCAACGCCATGACGCCGTCAAAAGTTTACCAATAAAGTGGTCTCTACACCAGTCCAATTGCAAGTCGATCCGCGCCGGGGAAGTACGTGTTCAAATGTACTTCATTATGTTACCAAGTCCAACATTCACATCAGTAGCAATGGTGCTTCCATGTTGTATAAATTGAACACTAACCGAAAAATATAGTGCAAATCCGCGGAAAAAAATGTTTTGTGTGAAATAGGTACCTACGTTAGTGTTTTAACATATTTTTACAAATTTAAGGTCTCTTCTATCTATGCATCGATTTTTTATAATTAGAAAGTTACTAATATAATTATTATAGAACAAAGAATTGTTAACTTATATTTGTACATGGACTTTGCTTTAATGTGTTTTTACATAATACTATTTTACTATGCTTATAAAAAAAAGTAAAAAAATATTTATTTCATAAACTATTAAACATAGTACTTGAAAACGTCATGATTACAAATGAAAAAAAAAACAATCGAAATAATATTACACTCAATCACAAAGCTTAGATTCACTTACATGCAACAAAACAATTTAAAAACAAAAAATAATTAAGTGTAAGTGAATCTAAGTGCCAGTTCCGAGCCACCGCTCTGTAAGAAGAACTGGCAAGAAACTCACAGGCTATGCTCTTTTAAATATGTCTATTAGTTTGGTACTAGAATTACAATCTTCATTTGTCAGTGAAGCTATACAATGCTATATAACAATAACCTTAACAATATTTATGTTTTCAAGTCATTCATATAAAAATAGCCTGTATGAAACGGCAGTTTAATCCCAAGCATTTTTATCTGCCATAAAGTCTTTGATATAATAATGTCCCTTTGAAGACAGTTTGCGTTTTATTGTTAATTTAAATTTATTTAGGCTCAATTGCTGTATGTTGCTTGGGATTTTATTGTAGAATCGCACACATCGCTTAAAAATAATCAGCTTTTTGAATATAATAAATACAATTGACTATTATTTACAATTGCTAATATTTTCATTACAGTTTTAAGAAAGTTGATAATGTACAGTGAGACATGAAATACTTTTATGGTTTGCCTTTCAGAGAATCTACCGATCATAAAAAATTACTGTTTTATTTTTTACTTTATTATTGTACACGATAGCGCCAGAATTAAACTACCTATGTCTTTATTATTTTAGTTAGAACAATGAATTCTCAGCATTCAGGCCAAAATACCATACCGGTCGGGCGGGCGGATCCTCGACTACGAAACACTGTTTCAGCATCGTCTGAACCCACTGAAGTTTGTAGAAAATATGTTTGGGGTATTTGCAATACACATTGGCAATGCAAATACCGTCACGAGTGCACAAGAGAGGAAATGACCTCGATAGTAAAATTTTGCCGTAACTATCAAAATCGAAATGGATGCTCGTTACCAAATTGTACATATTTGCATACTTCAAAAGAAGAGGAAAATTTATTTCGCACTACTGGGCAGCTTCCGAGGGTATTGATAGAGAGACACGCGGCTATGAACGCTGTAGCCGCCGCAGCTGCCAACAGTAGTTTGCCGATTGTCAAAGGAGTGCCGCCGCCAATGTTCTTGTCGCAGCCACCACCTATAGCCCTACAAATGGCCATGCCCGCGCCGCCATTGCCACACCCGATTGTTATTCCTCCTCCACCGCCGCCACCTCCGCAAACTGACACAATCACAGTCACTACTGTTTCACCAGTGGTCTACTCAGGTATAAATAATCAATAATTTTAAACATTTATTATCTGAGAAATGCATTATTTAAATTACCAATATTTTTTAGCACCACCACCATTGCAGAGTATTCCAGGGGCTCAAATGAATCTGCTACCTCTACCACCGCTGTAAGTTAAGTTTTAACATTATAATATCAATATCACATTATAATATATCTTGTTCTTAACTACTATTCCGAGTAAAATGTTACTTGGCATGTGAGACCGGACATTCTAGGTACAATTTTTTTACATGCTGCTGACAGCAACTGCATTTGCTGTATTTGCATGATGGTACTTTGCCACTTAGCATCTATTTCTATGATATCACTCCCAACAGTGGCAAAATGCAGCACATGCACAATTTAATAAAACAAATACAAAAACTCAATTATACAAATACAGTCATTAATTACACTGGTTAACAAAATTTTGTAACAAGACAGGTATTTACTAATCATGAATTACCTACCTACCCTCATTTTATCGCCGGATTTATTTTGATTCCATCCGGTCTAGTTTTTGTGTTACAGCACCCCGGGTAGTAACCCATAAAATTTAAAATTAACAAATTTTGTTCCACTTTGCATTCAGTAATTTTATTTATTAGCAAAGTATAGTGTTTTTTCTGTGTTTTTAATATCATATAATGTCGAGTAAGTTTAAAGTTGATCCTGACAGGTTTTGTTACATTTGTGGTAACTTTACTTTTAAAACTCAGAAGGAATTTGACATCATTAGTAAGTAAGTTTTGTGAAGAGTATTTTGGCTTTGCCATTAAATTTATATTGGATAAAATTTTATATAAAGAACACGGAAAGTTTGTGGAGATTTAAAGGTGATTGTCCTAATTTTAGGATTAGAATTAGGGTACACAAAATACTGTTGTTTTATTTGTGAGTGAGACAGCAGAGATCGAAAAAATCATTATGTTAAGAGAGATTGGCCTAAAAGGAAATCTCTTACTCCAGGACAAAAATATATTAAAACTCCTCCATTAGTCCGTACTAATGCCTACTAATGTTTACTGTTTACTGTACATTAAACAGTAAACATTACTAATGTTTGCCTAATAATGTATTTTACCACCTTTACTTGTAAAACTTGGATTTATTAAAAACTTCATGGAAGCTATGGACAAAAAATAATGGACAACAACCTCCTTCTAAAATAGGTGGTAAATAGAATTTTAATAAAAAATAGAAATAGAGAAGAAATGTTTTTAGTGTCCCAATATTATATTAATATTTGCAATGATTCTAAATTACCTATATGTATAATTTTTACATTATAAAAACTGTGTCCGTACATTACATATATTGACATGAAATTGTGCAGCAGCGATGAAATTATTAACCATTAGTAAATAGCTGATTTCTAAAATGATTTTCAGTCTGCTCAAAATCTTATCATGTTATTAAAATTGGTGCCAGTCAGAAGAAGTTACTATGCAGAAATATTATTTACATATGATAATACCATGCATTGTCCTTGAGTTTCAAACCTGGGGTAATTAGTCCCGCAAGGATAAAACTAATATTTTCAGTGAGGTTAAATTATACAAGTGTAAATCAGTAAGCTATATGGAGCAACCCAATTCATGTATGTGCACATATACCTGCAGGCTACCACAAACATTGTTTATAATGCTTACACAGCTCTAAAGTTAAGTCTAAGTTAGTTAGTTCGCAGGCATAGCCCATAATCAATGATGCTCCAGCAATGTGACACATCTCTTATAATCCAATTTCCTTCTACAGAGACTTTTAAGAACAATTCACAGAATTAACAATTTGCCATACATACAGTCACGCCTGTTTCCCCAAGGGGTAGGCAGAGGCATACTATATGCCCACATTTCGCTAATTATATATTAGGTACCACTTAATAGGTGGCGCGCCTGTTATCGCTCACAAGGCACTGTTATGTTCGCCAGAGTCTCATACATTGATCGGCAAGTGCACCACTTGCAGGTGAGGTTGGCGTGGACTCCTCAGGTCTTGATAGGATCCCTATACACCTTAACAATTTGCCAAAACAGTTATAATTATAATATAATTAAAATTTTATTTCAGGTTCGATGCTAGCAGACCACCTCCAAATATTCCCAATAGAAGTTTAAAAAGACATAATATAGATGTGGAAGGTAAGCTTTAAAATATATTTGTTGCCATTATAATAATATTATTATAGCTTGAATTTAGAGAATAGTTTTCTACAACAACATTATACAAACTATAATTTATGACCCCACCCAATAATATTCCTAATAACAATATTCCTTTAAAGAGACATGCAATAATTTGATCAAAATGGATTGTAGACATGCTTCATGTGAACAATCTACATATCTCATTGCCATCACTTCTCATTTTAGAGTTTGTGGCAATGTAATTTTACCAAGTCTTTTGCTTCTATGATTAGAGAAAGAGAAACATGGCAATTTTATAGAACTATTTTCCACCCTTAAAGACTCGGCGCCCCCTGGTAACCGCTCTTCCAAATCACGAATAATAATAAGTTATTCGTAATTCTGAACAAATATAATTGTGGACTGTATTCAAATGCAACTACGCCTGCACACAGTATTCAGTATGTGTATGTGAGTGGTAAACAAATACCCATTATTATCTGAGAAATGCATTATTTAAATTACCAATATTTTTTAGCACCACCACCATTGCAGAGTATTCCAGGGGCTCAAATGAATCTGCTACCTCTACCACCGCTGTAAGTTAAGTTTTAACATTATAATATCAATATCACATTATAATATATCTTGTTCTTAACTACTATTCCGAGTAAAATGTTACTTGGCATGTGAGACCGGACATTCTAGGTACAATTTTTTTACATGCTGCTGACAGCAACTGCATTTGCTGTATTTGCATGATGGTACTTTGCCACTTAGCATCTATTTCTATGATATCACTCCCAACAGTGGCAAAATGCAGCACATGCACAATTTAATAAAACAAATACAAAAACTCAATTATACAAATACAGTCATTAATTACACTGGTTAACAAAATTTTGTAACAAGAAAGGTATTTACTAATCATGAATTACCTACCTACCCTCATTTTATCGCCGGATTTATTTTGATTCCATCCGGTCTAGTTTTTGTGTTACAGCACCCCGGGTAGTAACCCATAAAATTTAAAATTAACAAATTTTGTTCCACTTTGCATTCAGTAATTTTATTTATTAGCAAAGTATAGTGTTTTTTCTGTGTTTTTAATATCATATAATGTCGAGTAAGTTTAAAGTTGATCCTGACAGGTTTTGTTACATTTGTGGTAACTTTACTTTTAAAACTCAGAAGGAATTTGACATCATTAGTAAGTAAGTTTTGTGAAGAGTATTTTGGCTTTGCCATTAAATTTATATTGGATAAAATTTTATATAAAGAACACGGAAAGTTTGTGGAGATTTAAAGGTGATTGTCCTAATTTTAGGATTAGAATTAGGGTACACAAAATACTGTTGTTTTATTTGTGAGTGAGACAGCAGAGATCGAAAAAATCATTATGTTAAGAGAGATTGGCCTAAAAGGAAATCTCTTACTCCAGGACAAAAATATATTAAAACTCCTCCATTAGTCCGTACTAATGCCTACTAATGTTTTCTGTTTACTGTACATTAAACAGTAAACATTACTAATGTTTGCCTAATAATGTATTTTACCACCTTTACTTGTAAAACTTGGATTTATTAAAAACTTCATGGAAGCTATGGACAAAAAATTATGGACAACAACCTCCTTCTAAAATAGGTGGTAAATAGAATTTTAATAAAAAATAGAAATAGAGAAGAAATGTTTTTAGTGTCCCAATATTATATTAATATTTGCAATGATTCTAAATTACCTATATGTATAATTTTTACATTATAAAAACTGTGTCCGTACATTACATATATTGACATGAAATTGTGCAGCAGCGATGAAATTATTAACCATTAGTAAATAGCTGATTTCTAAAATGATTTTCAGTCTGCTCAAAATCTTATCATGTTATTAAAATTGGTGCCAGTCAGAAGAAGTTACTATGCAGAAATATTATTTACATATGATAATACCATGCATTGTCCTTGAGTTTCAAACCTGGGGTAATTAGTCCCGCAAGGATAAAACTAATATTTTCAGTGAGGTTAAATTATACAAGTGTAAATCAGTAAGCTATATGGAGCAACCCAATTCATGTATGTGCACATATACCTGCAGGCTACCACAAACATTGTTTATAATGCTTACACAGCTCTAAAGTTAAGTCTAAGTTAGTTAGTTCGCAGGCATAGCCCATAATCAATGATGCTCCAGCAATGTGACACATCTCTTATAATCCAATTTCCTTCTACAGAGACTTTTAAGAACAATTCACAGAATTAACAATTTGCCATACATACAGTCACGCCTGTTTCCCCAAGGGGTAGGCAGAGGCATACTATATGCCCACATTTCGCTAATTATATATTAGGTACCACTTAATAGGTGGCGCGCCTGTTATCGCTCACAAGGCACTGTTATGTTCGCCAGAGCCTCATACATTGATCGGCAAGTGCACCACTTGCAGGTGAGGTTGGCGTGGACTCCTCAGGTCTTGATAGGATCCCTATACACCTCAACAATTTGCCAAAACAGTTATAATTATAATATAATTAAAATTTTATTTCAGGTTCGATGCTAGCAGACCACCTCCAAATATTCCCAATAGAAGTTTAAAAAGACATAATATAGATGTGGAAGGTAAGCTTTAAAATATATTTGTTGCCATTATAATAATATTATTATAGCTTGAATTTAGAGAATAGTTTTCTACAACAACATTATACAAACTATAATTTATGACCCCACCCAATAATATTCCTAATAACAATATTCCTTTAAAGAGACATGCAATAATTTGATCAAAATGGATTGTAGACATGCTTCATGTGAACAATCTACATATCTCATTGCCATCACTTCTCATTTTAGAGTTTGTGGCAATGTAATTTTACCAAGTCTTTTGCTTCTATGATTAGAGAAAGAGAAACATGGCAATTTTATAGAACTATTTTCCACCCTTAAAGACTCGGCGCCCCCTGGTAACCGCTCTTCCAAATCACGAATAATAATAAGTTATTCGTAATTCTGAACAAATATAATTGTGGACTGTATTCAAATGCAACTACGCCTGCACACAGTATTCAGTATGTGTATGTGAGTGGTGTGGGAAATAATACAAATATTAGATTTAACAAATTAAACTTCGGTTTATTGCACGATTACGAAAAGTACAATGACTTGACAATTAATACAATTTACGCATAGACAGTGGCGCTGATGGTGGCCAAAAATAGTATTACATTTATTTTTAATTTGTAGCAATGGCGATGTTTACATTATTCCAATATCCTCTCTTAAACATAAGCCCATCTTGGATGAACAAAAAAACAGCTTGGAGTATGTCGTTGCTTTCGTGAGAGCATCCGCAACCATCTCATCAGTCTGTATATAGCGAACTTCAATTGTCCCTTCCAGTACTTTGTCACGGATAAAGTGGTGCCTCACGTCGATGTGTTTTGTTCTGGAATGGTAACCATCACTACCTGAAAGCTTTATAGAACTTTGATTATCACTGTAAATTACCATAGATTTATTTATCATCTGTGGCCAAAAACATTCTTGAAATTGTTTCAGCCATAAAGCTTCCTGTATACAAGATGATAATGACATATACTCTGCTTCCGTAGTAGACAGAGCAACAGTAGGTTGTCTCCTTGAGTTCCAGCTGATTGATCCTCCCTGAAAAACAAATGCATAACCAGTGCAGGAGCGCCGATCATCTTCTGAGGTAGCCCAATCAGCATCACAAAAACCATGAGCCATAGTCTCTTCAGAGTTCTGCTTATAAGTCAGCCTATAATCTTGAGTGCCTTTCAAGTAACGCATGACACGCTTAAGAGCAACCCAGTGCTGCGTTTCGGGCTTGCAATTATATTTGCTTAACATATTAACAACAAAACTAATATCAGGCCTGGTTACTTGTGAAATATATAATAAGCACCCTATTATCTCTTGATAAGGAAATTCTATAACATTTATTTCATCTGTATTTCCTTTTCTACTCAATTTTGTATTAGGTTCCATTGGGGTTCTGACCGTCTTACAATTGGACATACCATATTTTTGTAATACTTCTAGTATGTACTTTCTTTGGTCCAAGTATATTACTCCTCTCTTCCTGTCTCGTTCTACATGAATACCAATGCAATAGCTCACATCTCCAAGATCTTTAATTTTAAACTGTTTATGTAACTGTTCTTTTATATAACTTTTTGTTTCTTGATTATTAATAAATAATAACAGATCGTCCACATAAACAGCCAGGAAAGTTATATTTTTTTCATTTTCAATTCTGAAGTAAATACAGGGATCTAGCTTAGATTGGGATAGACCCATTTCTTTCAATGTGAAATCAATCTTTTTATTCCATTGCCTGCTGGCTTGTTTTAAACCATACAATGATTTTTTTAATAAACATACATTTTCTTTTTGATCATTTTCATACATGGGTGGCTGTCTCATGTAGATTTCTTCTTCTATGTCACCTTGTAGAAATGCTGACACAGCATCCATTTGACATATGTCTAAATCATGTTTGACAGCCAAAGCAAACAAATATCTCAAGGATGCAAGCCTTACAACCGGTGAAAAAACTTCAGTGTAATCAATTCCTGGTTTCTGAGAACAACCTTTTATTACAAGTCTTGCTTTGAATTTTACTATGTTTCCATTTTCGTTTGTCTTTGTTTTGAAAACCCATTTGCATGGTATGGAATGTTTTTTATCTGGCAGAGTAGTAACTTCCCATGTGTTATTGTCCAACAGAGATTTGTACTCCTCATCCATTGCCTGTTTCCATTGTTTGGCATTTGGACCTGACAAAGCTTCTTCAGCAGTCAGTGGATCTGGAACCTGCGTAACACACATGTAATTATTACCTTGCATTTTTTGTCTCTTATGTGACCTTAGTGTGATGTTTCTTTGAAAGTTGTTATCATTATCATCATCATTATATTCATCTGTATCAGGATAATATGTTTCGTCATCAGTTCTCCTATTCATAATACAACTATCAAATGAGGTATCATTACTAGATGATGATGTGATGTCTAGTCTATTGGGTGAGCTATCATCAACATTTATTGTGTCTTCTACTGACAAATTATGTGAGTCATTTTCAGTAGGAGTAGGGATAGGGATAGTAGCATATTGTGGCAATGAAGTAGGCATTTTCTGAGTGATATTTTCACTGTCATCACATTTTTCGACGAATGTCGCATCTCTGCTGATTACCACTTTCTTACTATCCGGATCAAAGAATCTATATCCCTTTGTATTCTCACAGTAGCCTACAAACACTAATTCACGTGATTTACGGTCCCATTTTACACGATTTTGCTTAGGAACATGTACCATGGCCTCGGAACCAAATATCTTCAAATGTGAAATGTTTGGTTTCTTACCATTCCATTTTTCATACGGTGTTACCTCAGCCAGCACTCGTGACGGGGATCTGTTGATGATATAGGCTGCAGTAGCGACTGCCTCCGCCCAAAAAGATTTTTGCAGTTTTGCTTCAAACAGCATGCACTTAGCACGCTCCACCAGCGTTCTGTTCATTCTCTCCGCTAGCCCGTTTTGCTCCGGTGTATATGGAGTGCTGGTCTGATGTCTGATGCCAGAAGCTGCTAGAAAATTAGATAATTCTTTATTACAATATTCTTTGCCATTGTCGCTTCTTAGAATTTTAATTTTCTTTTCTAGTTGATTCTCTACTTCAATTTTAAATTTTTCAAACACTGATTTAATATCCATTTTATTTTTTAGAAAGTAAACATATACTTTTCGAGAGTAATCGTCTATGAAATACTTTCCACCACCGGCGGACGGAGTCTCCATCGGACCACACAGATCTGTATGAATTATCTCAAGTAATGCATTTGCTCTAGAACCAGAATTCGGAAATGGTAATCGTGTTTGTTTTCCTTCACAGCATGATATACAAATAGTATCAATTTCTTTGTTACTTATAGCAATACCCTCTGCACACATTTCTAACCTCTTCACGTCTGCCATATTTAAATGCCCCATTCTCTTATGCCATGTAGTTAAATCTGACTTACTTTCAGTTATCACAGCATATGCATTACCAGTAACAGTATTGAGTCTGTACATGTTATTGGTCAGCCTCGCCGTTGCTACTAAATTCTTATTGACATTGTATATATTACATCCAGTATCAGTGAATTCCACTTTACAGCCACTCTTTGTTAACTGACTGACCGATAGCAGGTTTGCACTCAATTTAGGAATAAATAAAACATTTCTCACCTGGATTTGACATTCATTTCCATTTAACTTGGTTTGTATATTTACATTACCCATACTTTGCACGGAGACTGCTTCACTATTTGCCACCATTATTTTTTGAATCGGAGGTAGTTTTATATCATACATCCAGTCTGAGCGTCTTGACATGTGCATTGTAGCGCCTGAATCAATATACCAGTCATCCTGATTCAATGTGCTGTAAGCTGAAAAAATTGCTGAAAAATTATTTTGATTACTTTTTTTTGAATAATTTTTTTGTGATGTGCACTGATTTTTGAAGTGTCCATATTCGTTACAATTGTAGCAACGGGGGCCTTTTCCTTTTGGCTTTGCACTATTCTTAGAAGTGTGTTTGTGCTTAGTAAAGAATGCAGAACTTTCAGATACTGTGACTTCCTGTAAAAGTTTTGTTTTTATGAAATCTGATGATATTTTGATGCCAGAACTTTCCAGCCCCATGATCATAGGGTTATATTTGTCGGGTAACCCTGCCAACATGAGTGTTCCCAGCCATTCATCTCCAACTTCGAAGCCAATGTTCCGCAATTTATGAGCTGTACTCATAATTTTATTCACATACTCTTCAATACTAGGACAGTTATCAAATGAAGTGTTGATTAAATCCTTCAGTAGGCCAACTTTTCTAGACAGCCCGGAGTCTTCAAATGCACTTTGAAGGTTTTGCCAAACTTGTTTCGATGACGTAGCATTTTCTATATGCACGTAGTTAATTGGTTCGACCAACAAAATTATCTTTGACTTAGCTTTAACGTCTTTCTTCGGATCGACCTCGGTGCCAGGATCAACACATTCCCATAAGTCATCCAATTCCAAATATGACTTTACTGCGAATTTCCACGTTGAATAATTTTCCCGGCCGGCTAATTTCTCAATTTGTAGGTTAGTCGTAGCCATTATTCACAGAGTGGTTCGGATGCGCGTTTTATGTTACTGTACTTAAAACTTTGCAATAAATATTTAATTACTGATCTAATAAAGGTATATGAGACAGCCCATAACTTGTGGGAAATAATACAAATATTAGATTTAACAAATTAAACTTCGGTTTATTGCACGATTACGAAAAGTACAATGACTTGACAATTAATACAATTTACGCATAGACAGTGGCGCTGATGGTGGCCAAAAATAGTATTACATTTATTTTTAATTTGTAGCAATGGCGATGTTTACATTATTCCAATAAGTGGTAAACAAATACCCATTATTTTGTAAGATATTTTTATTCATCCGTATTTTGCTGGGAAATCCGCCATAGCAGCCTTCTCCGCCCACCAAGGCTGCTGCTACTGGGTACGACTTAAAAACATATCAATGGCTATGTAATAAGCCAGAAATTGGTATTTTAACAGTGGCCGGTCAATTCATTTATGATAACCTGGTTTATGTACATAAGAATACTGATCAATTTAGTAAGAAAAGCTGTGTACATAACCTAAACACAAGGAATAAGCATAAATTAGTTGTACCTGCCACTAGGCTCCAAAAGATAAACAAATCTTTTAAAGGTCAATGTGTGCGATTCTACAATAAAATCCCAAGCAACATACAGCAATTGAGCCTAAATAAATTTAAATTAACAATAAAACGCAAACTGTCTTCAAAGGGACATTATTATATCAAAGACTTTATGGCAGATAAAAATGCTTGGGATTAAACTGCCGTTTCATACAGGCTATTCTAATATGAATGACTTGAAAACATAAATATTGTTAGGGTTATGTTATATTGCATTGTATAGCTTCACAGAAAAATGAAGATTGTAATTCTAGTACCAAACTAATGGACATATTTAAAAGAGCATAGCCTGTGAGTTTCTTGCCAGTTCTTCTTACAGAGCGGTGGCTCGGAACTGGCACTTAGATTCACTTACACTTAATTATTTTTTGTTTTTAAATTGTTTTGTTGCATGTAAGTGAATCTAAGCTTCGTGATTTAGTGTAATATTATTTCGATTGTTTTTTTTTTCATTTGTAATCATGACGTTTTCAAGTACGATGTATAATAGTTTATGAAATAAATAATTTTTTACTTTTTTTTTTACTTTTAATTTAAATTTATTTAGGCTCAATTGCTGTATGTTGCTTGGGATTTTATTGTAGAATCGCACACATTGACCTTTAAAAGATTTGTTTATTTTTTGGAGCCTAGTGGCAGGTACAACTAATTTATGCTTATTCCTTGTGTTTAGGTTATGTATGGCCGTGTGGCGCCGGCCTAGAATAGCGTCACCCCTTCTCATCTCATGGGGAGTCGTAAAAATCGACGAAGAGAAATGCTACCGGATGATGGGCAGCAGCGCCATCCTGCGTACTGCCTGGAACTGCGATCACCAACCCGTCTGCCCAGCGTGGTGATTATGGGCAAATACCCCCAAATGGAAAATGGCACACACGCGTAAACGGCCCCCAGTCCCCGGCGGCCCCGCTATTCCAGATTACGGTAGCGGTCTTGGTAACGGCGGGGCAGGGGGTGCTAAGAATCACCGGCAGAGGCAAATCCGGCTACCACCCAAAACGACGACTTCTGCACCTGGCAACTTATAACACGCGCACACTGAGGACCGACGAGAAGATTGACGAGCTGGAGGAGGAAATAGAGCGGTTGCACTGGGACATTATCGGGTTATCCGAAGTCCGTAGACAGGGAGAGGATACGGTAATCCTTAAGTCCGGCAACTTGCTCTACCACCGGGAGGGCGATCGCCTGTCCCAAGGTGGTGTCGGTTTTATCGTCCGGAAGTCTATCCGTAACAACGTCGTGTCTATTCGGAGTGTGTCGACCAGGGTAGCGTACCTAATACTCAGAATCACCAAACGGTATTCGTTGAAGGTAATTCAGGTTTACGCACTGACCTCGGCACACGGCATTTATATAGAGAAAAAAGTACTTCAACAGATTCAAATTTTATTCAATATGTTAGAAATTATTCAAAATTGTTCAAACTTGTTTGCACCACTGCTAAGTCAATGCATCTTAAAAATAAAATTATGAATTCCAAAAATAAAATTAAAGCTACATGGAATGTCATAAACCAAGAATCTGGAAAATACAAGAATAATCATAGCATGATAACTCTTAAAGTCGATGATAAAGATACTGTAGAAGAAGAAGAGGTGGCCAACGCATTTCGGAATTTCTTTGTGAATATACCATTAGAGACAACTCAAGCACTTGACTCCTCTACTCAGCGTGCAGTCTTTCTTCTTGAAGACAATGTACCTCTTTGTAGTGAATTATTTAGTTTTAGACATATTGATGGCTCTACAATAGTTAATACTTTTAATACAATAAATTTAAAATTAACTGAGGATTTATGGGGAATCTCAACCAACGTTATTAAATCTATCATTAATATTATTGCTCCTCAGTTGGCAGTTATTTTTAATCAATGTATTGATGATGGTTCATTTCCAAGTTTAATGAAATACAGTAAAGTAATACCTCTTTTTAAAGCTGGTGAGAAGTCTGATCCTACTAACTATAGACCAATATCAGTACTCCCAGCTCTTAGTAAAATATTTGAAAAAGTTATTTTTAATCAATTACTTTGTCATTTCTCTCTGAATTCCTTATTTCATTCTCAGCAGTATGGTTTCACTAAGAGTAAATCCACTACAGATGCTGGTGTAGCCCTAATGAAGCATATATTTGACGCCTGGGAGGACAGGCAGGATGCGATTGGAGTATTTTGTGATCTTTCGAAGGCATTCGATTGCGTTGACCATCCGACTTTGTTAGCTAAATTGACATATTATGGTGTTAATAGTAATTCTTAAAAATTAATTAAATCTTACTTGAGTGACAGAACTCAAAAAGTAGTTATTAATAGAGTCGAGTCTTCTGGCGCGCCATTGCTTATGGGAGTTCCACAAGGTTCGATTTTAGGCCCTTTATTGTTTCTAATTTATATTAACGATCTACCTTTCTATACTAGAGATCTGTGCGAAACAGTTTTGTTTGCTGACGATACGTCTCTGATATTTAAAGTGAACAGAGGCAAGGATCATTCTGACGTGATAAATAATGCTCTTGCGAAGGTTTTACATTGGTTTACGGTTAACAATCTATCTCTTAACGCAAGTAAAACTAAATGTATAAAGTTCTCATTGCCTAATGTTACAAAAGTCTCAACTAACTTGAAAATGAATGGCAAGAATATCGAGTTATTAAATGACACAAAGTTCTTAGGCATCAATATTGATTTTAAATTGCAGTGGAACCCCCATATAATGGATTTGTCCGGAAGGCTTAGCTCAGCATGCTATGCCATCAAAAAGATAAGACTCATAACAGACGAAGAAACAGCTAGATTAGTTTATTTTAGCTATTTTCATAGCATTATGTCATATGGTATGTTATTGTGGGGATCTGCTGCGGACATACATAATATATTTGTACTACAAAAGCGCGCCATAAGAGCTATCTATAATCTTAAGTCCAGAGATTCTCTTAGAGAGATGTTTAAAAGAATTAACATATTAACGGTTGCATCTCAGTATATATTTGATAATATAATGTATGTTCGCAAAAACATTAATACATTTGATAAAAATTCAAAAGTACATAATTTTAATACTAGGAATAGAAATAAGCTCTCTCTGCCAAATTGTCGACTTCACAAAACAAAAAATTCATTTTTGGGTAATAGTATCAGATTTTTTAATAAAATTCCGCAGGAAATAATTGATCTACCATTGGCAACTTTTAAAACTGTAGTTAAAAAGCAGTTTCTTCAAAAGGGGTATTATGCTGTTAATGATTACTTATCGGATAAACAAGCTTGGGCTTAACATTTTCAACTTGTATGTGTATATTAGAATAAAAAGTCAACCAGATCTTTGTCGTGACCATCCCTTATTGTACAGGCTCAGCTCAGTTTTACAATACATACTTACTTGACTGTGATGGAAGGTTCCCTTAGTGCTACTTTATTGGTTACAGCTTCGGGGGACCCTTTCAGTATCATCAAATTTACACTGTGTGTGTCATGTAATAAAAATAATTTAAAAGAGCATAGCCTGTGAGTTTCTTGTCAGTTCTTCTCACAGAGCGGAGGCTCGGAACTGGCACTTAGATTCACTTACACCTAATTTTTATTTATTTGCATGTAAGTGAATCTAAGCTTCGTGATTTCAGGGTTAATATAAATTTTTTTTTTCATGTATATTTTGTTTTGACGTTTTCAAGTGCTATGTAATAGTTTATGAAATAAAGAACTTTTTACTTTACTTTACTTTACACCTTGACGAGGACGTGGAGATATTGTATGATGACATTTCTGCCGCCATTCATACTTCACCGACTCACTACACGGTTGTTATGGGAGACTTTAACGCAAGGCTAGGCCAACGATGCGGTGACGAGCAGAAAGTGGGGCAATTTGGAATAGGGCGAAGGAACCATAGGGGACAGCGGTTGGCTGACTTCATGGAGAAGGAGGGCCTCTTTATGATGAACTCCTTCTTCAAGAAG
This sequence comes from Musotima nitidalis, assembly GCA_949126915.1. Classification (NCBI taxonomy): domain Eukaryota; kingdom Metazoa; phylum Arthropoda; class Insecta; order Lepidoptera; family Crambidae; genus Musotima; species Musotima nitidalis. Next base: position 324,629 of record OX421443.1, on the reverse strand, counting down.
CCACCACACAGGAAATGGACCTGGCTGAGCCCCGATGGTTTCACGAGGAATGAGATAGACTTCATCATGACCACTAAGCGACAAATATTCAATGATGTCTCTGTGATCGCCAGGATGAAAACCGGTAGCGATCACCGAATGGTAAGGGGCATATTGAATATTAATATAAAGCTTGAAAGGTCCCGTTTGATGAGGTCTACGCTCCGACCCTCAGCTGCGCATATTCAAAACCCCGAGAACTTTCAGCTCGAGCTTCAAAATCGCTTCGCAGGTCTGGAGAACTGCGTAACCGTTGACGATATAAGCGGCGGGCTGGTTGAGACTGTCCACGTTGTCGGGTCCAAACATTATAAGACCCGACAAACTAAAACCAATAAACTGTCGACTCAAACTCTTAATCTCATGGAAGCGCGACGAGACATGCGATTGCAGTCTTCAGCGGAAGCGTCTTCTTACCGGCTCATCAATAGACAGATCTCGAAATCCTTGCGACTCGATATTCGCAAATTCAATACAAATTGTATTGAAGATGCAATAGAGAGGAACAGGGGTTCAAAAGTGTTCGCACGGGATCTGTCTATTGGTCAGAGTCAGTTGACACAGCTGAAGACCAACGAAGGCAGTCTAGTCACGTCGAGACCTGAGATTATGAGGGAGATCGAAAGGTTTTATGGACAGTTGTATACCAGTACGCAAGATCCCGCTACTTGTTTGGCTAAAGACCCTAGAGCCAAACTAACCCGACATACCACCGAAGACATCCCGGACGTCAGCCTGTACGAGATTAGGATGGCCCTGAAACAACTAAAAAACAACAAGGCACCGGGGGAAGACGGGATGGTACACCAGTACTTAAGGTACTCCAGAAGCTCTTTAATACCGTCATTCTCGAGGGACGTACGCCACAGGCGTGGTCCAGTGGTGTGGTTGTCCTTTTCTTCAAGAAAGGTGACAAATCCCTTTTGAAGAATTATAGGCCAATCACGCTACTGAGCCACGTCTATAAGTTGTTTTCACGGGTCATCACGAACCGTCTCGGTCAAAGGTTTGACGACTTCCAGCCTCCCGAACAAGCCGGTTTCCGAAAAGGCTTTTCAACCATAGACCACATTCACACGCTGCGGCAGGTTATACAGAAGACCGAGGAGTATAACCAGCCACTTTGCTTAGCGTTTGTGGACTATGAGAAAGCCTTTGATTCGATCGAGAGCTGGGCAGTGTTTCAGTCCCTGCAGCGATGCCGCATTGATCATCGGTATATCGAAGTTTTGAGGAGTTTATACAGAAACGCCACCATGTCCGTACGAGTACTGGACCAGTGCACGAATCCTATCCTCTTGCAGAAAGGCGTGAGACAGGGTGATGTCATTTCACCGAAACTGTTCACTATCACTGCTGCTCTGGAGGATGTTTTCAAGCTACTGGACTGGGAAAACTACGGCATCAACATTAATGGCGAGTATATGACTCACCTTCGATTTGCCGACGACATAGTGGTCATAGCGGAGTCGCTTGTGGATCTGGGCACAATGCTCGGAGACCTCGACAGAGCTTCCCGAAGGGTAGGTCTTAAAATGAACATGGATAAGACCAAAATCATGTCAAATATCCATGTTGTGCCTACCCCAGTAATAGTGGGAAGCTCGGCCCTCGAAGTTGTCGACGAGTACGTATACCTGGGACAAAAAGTCCAATTAGGTAAGTCCAACTTCGAGAAAGAGGTCAATCGTCGAATCCAGCTCGGTTGGGCTGCGTTCGGGAAACTACGCAAAATCTTCTCGTCCAAAGTACCTCAGTGTCTCAAGACGAAAGTCTTCGACCAGTGTGTGTTGCCAGAGATGACGTATGGGACTGAGACGTGGTGCCTAACTATGGGCCTCATAAGGAAGCTCAAAGTCGCTCAGCGTGCAATGGAGAGAGCTATGCTTGGAGTGTCCCTACGTGATAGAATCAGAAATGAGGAAATCCGTAGGAGAACCAGAGTGACCGACATAGCGAAGCGCGTTTGCAGGCTGAAGTGGCAATGGGCGGGTACATAGCTCGAAGAACCGACGACCAATGGGGCGTTAAGGTTCTTGAATGGCGACCACGAATCAGCAAACGTAGTAGAGGGCGGCCCCCAACGCGATGGACCGATGATCTAGTCAGGGCGGCGGGGAGCCGGTGGATGCAGGCGGCAAAGAATCGATCTACGTGGAAAGCAATTGGGGAGGCCTATGTTCAGCAGTGGACTTCGAATGGCTGAAATGATGATGAATAATGATGAGGTTATGTACACAGCTTTTCTTACTAAATTGATCAGTATTCTTATGTACATAAACCAGGTTATCATAAATGAATTGACCGGCCACTGTTAAAATACCAATTTCTTTAAACTTTTCCCTTAGTGAATGTCCACACGGGAGATTATAAATTGCTCGAATAGCCCTTTTCTGCAGCACAAAGATTGTTTGAATGTCTGCGGCACAACCCCACAGAAGAATACCATAGGACATAACACTATGGAAATAGCTATGATAAACTAGCCTAGCTGTTATAACGTCTGTTAATTGGCGAATTTTCTTTACCGCGAATGCTGCAGAGCTAAGTCTACTCGACAATTCACCAATATGTGGGCCCCACTGTAGCTTAGAGTCTAAAGTAATCCCTAAAAACTTGGTAGTATCCACAAGGGTCAACTCATCCTCGTTTACCATAATAGTAGAGTTTGCCTGTCTGACGTTAGGCGTCACGAATTTAATACATTTCGTTTTAGCCCCATTTAATAGCAAATTGTTAACGTCAAACCAGTGCACCACCTTCGAGATCGCACTGTTTACTTCGTCTAAATTCTGATTTCGTTTTAACTTATACAATAATGATGTATCATCAGCAAACAAAACTATTTCGTGGTTTTCTTTAACAAAATATGGCAAATCATTAATATAAATCAAAAATTATATATAAAATAATCAATTTTTTTTATCAATGCTTCATGAGGAACACAGTCAAAAGCTTTGGACAGATCGCAAAAAATGCCTAAAGCGTCCAAAGAATTATCCCATGCATCAAATATATGTTTTAAAAGCTCAACACCTGCATCGGTTGCAGAGCGACCCTTAGTGAATCCAAATTGTTTTGAATGCATTAATCCATTTTTATTGAAAAATATTAACATCTGGTTGTAAACAAGTTTTTCAAAAATTTTACTAAATGTAGGCAGCACTGAGATAGGTCGAAAATTTGTTGGGTCTGTTGTACTGCCCGATTTATAAAATGGAATGATTTTACTTTCTTTCATTAGATCGGGAAATTTGCCGCAATCTACACATTTATTAAATATTAGAGCCAAACTGTGCGCCACCGAAACAATTATAGGCTTGGTAACTACTATGGAATTGCCCCAGAGGTCTGCAGCTTTCTTAACAGTAAGAGTATTGAATGTCTTAATTATATCCATAGATGTAACATGACTAAACGTAAAATCTACTGTACATATATTCACGTTATCTTTCAAAATAGACTTCGCTAAAGTGGGCGAACAAATTAAATCTTTTGTGATAGACACTGGAATATTAGTAAAAAAGTTTTCGAAAGCATTGGCTACATCTAAGTCAGATGTAAGAGTTTTTTTATCAATGTTGAGTTTAAACTCAGTATTATAATTTTTACTTTTTCCCGTTTCACTATTAATAATATTCCAGGTCATTTTAATCTTATCATCACAATTTTTTATTTTAGAGCTTAAATAATAAGACTTGGCCGTATGACATGCTTTTCTAAATATTTTAGAATATTTTCTTACATAATTATAAAATTGTTCACTGTTGTTTAATTTTTTCTCATCATACAGTTCATACAGCCTCTTTCTACATTTATGTAGCCCAGGAGTAGCCCATTCACTAAAGGTAGCTTTATTATTTACCTTAACCGTTCTGGGAGTAAATATTGATTTAAATGTGTTAGAAAAGCATCGCTCTGAAAACGTTCTCTCCATTGTTAAGCAATTAGGTAAGGCAGTGAATTGCCCGATAAATGAACAAGAAGTCGCCTTTTGTTCACGCATTGCCAAAAAGGATAATAAAAGCACACGCCCACGTTCCATATTGCTTAAATTTACTACTCCTCGCACTAGAGATTGCTTATTGGCAGCCGTAATTCAATATAATAAAGATCCTAAACAAGAAAAATTGACCAGCAGCGACCTTGGAATTGATGACAAGAAGATACCTATATACGTCGTGGAAAACTTGTCGTCCGAAAACAAATCGTTTCACGCTGCTGCCCGGCTCCGTGCGAAAGAGTTGAACTATAAGTTTGTATGGGTGCGCAGCGGCCGTGTATATGCACGTAAGTCGGAATCCACCGAAATTGTTTAAGGTACTGGCTTTTTTTTAGTCTTATGTTTATATGTTTAAAAGTGATGATTTTTTTTTTTACATAAAATTCTCTAATCACAATTATTTGCAAATTTACTATCAAAATGTAAGATCAATTAGAGGAAAGACTATAGAATTCTTTAACAATATTGTAATCAGTAATTACGATGTACTTGTTCTGTCTGAGACATGGCTTAACAATAGCGTACAGGATTCCGAATTGTTTGATGATCGTTATTCGGTATACCGGCGTGATCGAGAATCGAGCAGTTTTCATGGTGGTAAGTCGGGAGGAGGAGTTTTGATTGCAGTATCCAAGCGATTGGTATCATACCGGTTACATAATTTTGAAAGCATGTGTGAGGATGTTTGGGTGGGAATAGATATCAAAATACAAAATAAAATTCAGAGACTTTTAATATGTGGAATATATTTGCCGTCCCCTTTGCAAAGGCATATTTTAGAACATTTTATAAGTAATACCGACCGCATTCTTGAAAATAATAGCCATTCGTTGATAGTGGGAGACTTTAATCAGAGCTGCATACACTGGTCTGGTACTCCCGACTCGCCACTAACCGGAACGTGTAATAAAAATAGTGCTTATAGCACTTTAATACTCGACTTTATATCTTGTAACAGTTTAGGTCAATATAATAATATTTTGAATCATAAAGATGGAATACTCGATTTAATTCTAACAACTGCCCCAGTCGAGAATGTACAACGTTCCCTATCGCCTGTAGTTAAAGCAGACGAGTATCATCCTCCCTTAGAATTTAATTTAAAATATGATATAAATGATAGCTACTTACAGCCATACTCTCATCGCGTATATAAATTTTATAAGGGCGACTACGATAAAATTATTAACCATCTTAGCTCTATTGTCTGGGGTGAGGAGTTTCATGGTTGTCTGACAGTGGATGCTATGGTTGAAAGGTTTTACGCTATTATCCGGGAAACAATAAGGCTTCATGTACCCCAATCTCGACCCAATTCTTCTAGTCGTTATCCGGCGTGGTTCACAAAACCTATTATTAGAATGTTGAAAGAAAAATATAAACTAAGAAAGCTGTATTCAAAATTTAAGAATCCACTTGATAGAATTTCTTTTCAGCTTCTCAAAGAGAGATGTCTTGTCATGATAAATAATAGCTATAAAAGATACCTATCAGCTATTGAATCAACTATTAAAGGTAACCCAAAGGTCTTTTGGTCTTTCATAAAACAAAAACACAAAAATATAAACGGATATCCTTCAAAAATGTTTTATAAGAACAGCTCCACGACAAATGGTTCTGATATATGCAATCTTTTTTCTCAATACTTTTCTTCTGTTTACGCACCATCCACCGAAGCAGATACAGATACGAGTATATGCGCTGCGGCGATTGACTGCACATCCAACTATCTAGATAAAATTGTATTTACTTCAGACGAAATCAAACAGGCTCTTAAAAAACTCAAAACTACTAAAGGAGCTGGTTCTGATTGCGTACCATCCCTGTTTGTGGTAAAATGTGCTGATGTCCTGGCCTTGCCTCTTTCCCTCATATTTAACAAATCACTATCAATGGGAGTTTTTCCGGTATTTTGGAAGGAGGCACGTATCGTGCCAATTCATAAATCTGGGGATAAGTCGGACATTGAAAATTATAGACCCATATCTATTCTCCCAGTTTTTGGTAAGCTATTCGAATCCTTGATATACACAGCAATTAACTGGCACGTCAAACGTTTAATAACACCGCAACAACACGGTTTTGTCAAAGCTCGCTCTACTACAACCAACTTAGTCAGTTTCATATCAAATGTCGTGGATGCAGTTGACTCTCGGGCTTCTGCTGATGTCATATACACAGATTTTAGTAAAGCATTCGATCTAGTAAATTTAAACAAACTAATAAAAAAATTATCTTTATACGGCATAACAGGACAGTTATTAAAATGGTGCAAATCATACCTTTCCGGCAGAACATCAAAAATTGTAGTCAATGGGTATGAGTCTAATGTGTATATGACACCATCAGGAGTTCCACAGGGCTCACATCTCGGGCCTCTTTTCTTTAACTTATTTATTAACGATGTTATATCTTGCTTCCATCATTCTCAATGCTATTTGTATGCGGACGATCTTAAGATTGTTAAACATATCTCTAGTAGGGTGGATGTTAAGTTGCTACAGGAAGACCTAGATCGATTTGCCGGATGGTGTAAGGATAATTTATTGAAATTGAATCCCGAGAAATGCTTTTATATGCACATCTCGAAAAAGAAATTTCTCGTCCTACAAATTGTGCGGTTCAGTTCTTAGGGAGGTTGATACCGTTCGTGACTTGGGCGTTGTTGTCGACAATAAACTGCGGTTTAATGCTCATATAGATAAAATTGTCACTAGGAGTTTCAAGATGCTTGGATTTGTGTTGCGAAATTGTAAGGAGTTTAAATCTGTTTTAAGTAAAATTTGTGTTTTTAATTGCCTTGTAAGATCAATACTTGAATATTGTAGCTCGGTTTGGTCACCTCTGTATGATGTTCATAAAAAACGAATTGAATCTGTAAACAGAAGATTTCTCTGGCACTTAACCTTTCAATGTCACAAGGCCAAAGAGCTAACTTCATACAAGCAACGCTTGGACTACTTTAAACTTCAAAGCTTAGAAAAACGCAGAGAGATCGCGGATTTGAAATTTCTATATAAGCTAAGTAATGGTCACCTAGACTGCCCCATACTTTTAAGTGATCTCAGATTTAACACTCCTTATAAACTGCCACGCGGCTCTAGATATAATTTGTTTAATATCAGAACTTTCAAGAGTAATTTGGGTCACTTCTCAACAGTTAATAGATTACAAAACAAATTTAATAAAATTCCAAAAACTTCAGATATTGATTTGTTTTGCAGACCGGGAATCTTTGCCAGGTCTGTGTCAAAGTTATAGATAGCTATGGCGCACTATGACCACGGCAACTGTAGAAGTAAGTTTACCTTGATCCCAAGACACAAATCGTAGGGCTTTACAGTTGTCGTGGCAGAACATTTCATATTGTAACGGTATATATATTTTTTTATACATATATTTTTTACTATAAGTTTAAGATTAATTGTAATTTTGTAAACTGTTTAATATTTTGCATGTCGTGGCAGCCTGTAATTAAGGCATTACTATAGAATGTATCCTTTTGAAGTGTGACTAAATAGAAGTAATGTTTTGTTGGTTGTCCTTAATAAATAAATAAATAAATAAAAAGCTGCTGAAAAAATAATTATATAAAAAAATTGGGTCACAGCTTTCATCTATAAAAGGTAAACTATAGCATAATAATTTACTGTTAAACCTCTTAAAACGATTATTGGTTTTTGGTACAAATGTAATAGTTTTTTTAGCTACAGTTTCATTTTTACAAATAAAAGACATTTGTTGTCCGCAATGATCTGAATCTAATTGATTAATAATTTTTTTATTGTTATCACTTAGCATAATATTTGTAAAAATTTTATCTAAGCAAGTAGCAGAAGTAGCAGTAATTCTTGTTGGCTCCAGAAACAAATTAACCAAATTATGAGATTTAAAAAGTGCCTTTAATCTCGCACATGGACTGGAACACTCTAACAAACTTTTTTATTACTTTTACACAATTTTCCTAAGGCTTTATCCATAATACCTTCAAATAAATCATATGAAGCTGAAGGAGGTCTGTACACACTCAATACAATAACCTGCTGCATTTCTATACAGGCCATTTCTATAATACGTTCAACAGAGAGATTCGCATGATGGTCGGCAGCGAGAGAGCGACTCCACCCAGGGCCGCGGTAAGCGTCGCCCGCGGCCCCGCCCACGCTGGGCACTCCACCAACGTGTGCTGCGCAGTGTCGACTGCGCAGTCACAGTGGTGGCAGCACCGGGTCGATTCCCCCCCGGCGACGTCACACAGATACTTCCCGAAACAACCGTGCCCGGAAAGCACCTGCGTGAGCCGGAAAGACATCGACCCCCACCGACGGCCGACCCATCGCTCCAAGATGGGCCCGTTGAGGGCGGCCCCGGTCCGTTCCAACTTAGGAGCCAAACGTCGGAAGTGCTCGACGAAGTTCCACCGGCTGTCGAGAACAAGTCCCAGGTACTTCATCGTCGACTCGACGCCGATGTAAACTCCTCCCACCGTCAGCCGGGATCCCGATGGTGGCGCATTCCGAATATCATGAAAAGTCATGGCCTCGGACTTGGCATAGCACCACTCCTGCAAAACGAACTACCTAACAGGTGACTGTTGAAATTGAACATGAGCTGGTTACAATTTAGCCAATGTTCAGTAATACACAAAATATCAATATGATTATCGCTCATGAACAATTCAATTTCCAGTTCCTTGCCCAATATTCCTCTAATGTTTTGGTGAATCAGGTTGATTACATCATTTTGTTTCTGCTTTGTGTACTTTTTATTGCCAGAAAAACAGTTCTCTTTTGTCTTAACACCTAGTTTAAATTGTCAAATAATAAATTATTTGTGTCGGAGTGCTCAATAGAAGCAGATTGTACCAAATTCTTGGTATTAATGTCAATTAAATATAATAAATCCAAAGACAGTTAAGTACAGTAAAACCAAAGACATAGTGACAAAACTATTTGTCGTTTAAAATAATTGGAAAGGTAAAACCTACCTTTGGTCAATAAATAATTATTTCTAACAATACTGTTAGTGTCAATTATTCTACATTTATTACTATAGGTACATAGGTTGTACAAAGATAAATTTAGTATGTATCTTCGGTCATTTTCGGACTTTGACAAATTCTGAGAATAGGGGAAAGTGAACATAATAATTTCTTTCACTTTAAGTGAGTTCAAAGCTTCATAAAATTGTATTAAATCACTTTTGTTCACTGTTCCCCTATTTCCAATAAGAATTAGCAGTGTTGCCTGTGAATGTATATTACTGTCCATTAAAATTTGTTTAGAAATATTTTTAAGACTACTATAAGGCAAACAATTGCTGATTGCGCTATGTCCCTTTAGGTATGAGTTTAACAGTGAGCCCATGCCATGACCTACCTCATCGCAGTACATGATAATACTAGGTTTAAGTTTAGGTGTACTTGGTGTGGTTTGGAAGGAACTGTCTTTGGATTTATTTGGGTTACTAACACACACACTTGGTTCCAGTACACTAGTGGACAAACCATCATTCACTTGATTACATAAGCAGGACTGATTATTTGTCAGTGACTGGAACCGCTCTGAGCTATAATTAATTTGTGATATTAAATCATCCATTGCTAGCGTATATTCATGATTTTTTTTTTTGAACTTTCATTATTTTTTTGTAATGAAATAATTGAATCTTCTAAAGTTTGAATTTTTTGCTGTAATATATGTGTGTCAGTTTCATATTTCAATCTACTATTTTCTAACTGAGAAGAATACAAATCTAATTCATCCACCAGATTTACATTTAGTTGGCATGATCTCAATTTTTTATGTATATTCTGTTCTGTTTTGACAACTTTTGCACTTGTTTTATACATTTATTAATTTTTATATATTTTTTTAGTTTTTTACCGCTACAATTTACTAATCTTGTTTTGGAGAAAGTATCTTGTTCTGCAACAATTATAGGGTCTTTAATTGGAGCGATAACCAACTGAGGCTCTGGGCCAACTAACTCTTCGAAAAGGCTCTGAGTTTGAGCAGATGTACTTTCCCGTTGGGATTCCTGGAGCTCATATATCTGCTCGTGGGCATCATGCAGTGCGGTCTTCAGTGTGTAGATCTCCTTTAGGGACTGCTCGTACTCAGTGCTACACTCAGTAAACCTTTCTACCGTCTCATAAAGCTTGGCCCGCTCACAATTTAAATTATTAAAGTCACATTTTAACGTACAGAGTTCCTTTTTTAACTTATCTCTACTGTCGAGTACCAATAACAGTTCCTTCTCGCTGTCCTCTCTCTCAGTCAGCAACTGAGCACACAACTCCTTGGAATTTTTTAATTCTAATAAAGTTACTTGTAATTTATCCGCCTCTTGTTGGCGGGCTGCAACGGCTGCTCTGCGAGTGAGCATTATGAATGTTTAAAGTTAAACAACGACTTAACAACACGTAACAAGGAATTGCTTACTCAAGCTAAATGATTTAGGTACTTACGTGAAACAGTAACGCAACAATAACATACACTGTGTTCCAATTTTATTATTTGTTAATTTTAATATGAAAACAAGCTGACTTTAAAGCAAACTGAGCACAGATTTCGAATTTACAACCTACAACGGTTACAATTTCGAAATGTTACGACACTTGTAAACGTTACTAAAGCACTTCACCAGTTACGTATACATATGATTATGATAAAAACTATTAAATACACTTGTAATAGTCTAAATTTAACACGAATTATATAAAAAATAACAATAAAAATAAGGGACCTAGTGAAATCAGCTGCTCATTCTTTGACAGCTGTCAAACGAATCACAATAAATAATTTGTTTTATAAATAAATTAATTAATAAATTAAAAAAACAATTTTCTTTTCATAAATTGTTTCTGTGTCCATTGGCTTGCAAATCTCCTCTAATTTTTAATTTCTTTTGGCATAATTAACCAGTTAGTGTTATCAAATATGATCAATGAGAGGTGCTAAAAGTGGACGTACTGCGCATATCTCAAGTAACATAGGTAACTAATTACACTATACTCTTAGGCACAAATGAGATCCCTAAGAGTAATATTATGTGCTTGCACATTAATTTTATTTATGAAGTTTCTCATGTATATAGTAATGTAAAAATATTTGGCACACTCATATTACATTTGCATGGGAATGAAAATGTTAAAATGGTTCCCTGGAGCGTATAGCAAGCTATGTTACCATCATTATCATCACCTCAGCCTATTGACCTACTAATCGATTCGAGCCTCCTCTCAAGAACTATTATGAGAGGGATTCAGGTCATATTGCACCATGTAAATTAGCCGAGGCAGGTGTGGGCCGGCATCCTGCTGTTACAACTTTTTAATATACGTCCCAAGTATTTGGTTGAATATGGGCTTTAAGTTATTATTTTTTTTGGGACTATTAGACATATAATGGAAAATAAACAGCAATATACAGTGGGACAATGGGTCATTAATTAAAGTTTGCAATTAGAAATTAATTTATGGCTAACATTAGTATAAAATAAAATCCTTTTTTTTTGCTAGCAATATAAAATAAGAAAACATGCGTGTTACTCAAAACAATCTAGCGCAAGCGAATATCCATCACATCAGAGAATTTATTCATCTATACTTACTTATTATAAAGAGAAAAACATGTTTGTAATGAATAGGCTCAAAAACGACTGGACAGATTTTAAAAATTCTTTCACCATTTGAAAGCTACATTGTCCACGAGTAAAATAGGCAAAATTTTATTTTCGAAAAAAATAGGGTTTCGTAAGATATTTGGGTTTTTCGGAAAAAAAACAACCAGAAAAGTTACTCATTTGGCGTACGCTGCCTAAACTATAAAAGATACCTATAAAAGAACCACAAAATGTGCTCATTAATTGTAGATCTTATAAATATCTACAAAAAAGTTCGCGACACACTTTACCTATCTATGTCGAGTGAAGCACAACAACCGTTTTTTTACTTAAAAATCTTGAATTTTTTTCGACTACATTAAAACTCATTTATTTTACTCATGCTATTAATCCTTATCAAAATAAATTATTTCATCTTCATTAATTGAATGATTAATATTGGACGTTTGGTGTTGAAGTTATGGCGAATCATTTTGCTGACCGTGTCTTTCCTGGGTAGGCATTTTGCAGCGGTAACCTACATCCACGCGGGCGTGGCCTCGGGCGACCGCTAGTATTATATGTTTAGTCTCATCACTTATAAACTACAGTGGAATATTTGTATGCTTTTATCAAAGTGATTATTTTAGTTTTGCATTAAGTATAGAATATTTTTAAGTGCACAATTAACAAACGTAATTTTGGGGATTTTTATTAGCATTATTTTGTTAGACTAAAAGTGAATGCAAAGCTGACCTTGAACTTTCAACTAAGTAAGTTTTAGTTGGCTGCATATACGTAAATATATTGTTAAAGTTGGTATTTACATAGTAATCGAGACCGTACATGACACAGACACTTAACACCCCTTTCACCTCGACTGCAGCAGCATATTAAAATACCATGCAGCTTTATTTGGTTTTCTTGTGTACTTTTTTATTTAATTATTAGAGCAAAATAACATTCAGAGCAAAATTATGCCTTTTCAATAGTCATCTGCTACACCTGTCGAGTTTTTATTATCTACTAGCGGTCGCCCGCGGCTCCGCCCGCGTGGATGTCGGTTACCGCTACAAAATGCCTGCCCAGAAAAGACACGGTCAGCAAAATGATTTCCAGGTCAATTCACAGACACCGACGCAGTCATTATCCACAGGCTGCATAGATTGTCTTTATGTGGATGTTAAAGTTGTTAATGATGAAAATATTTAAATGTAATTAATACTAAGTTTTCACTCCTACCGGCCCGGAGTGCAACCCGTTGTTTTGGGATAGATAACTAAAGCGATTATTGTAAAGCTTCTCTATAAACAACATTTGACGTAAAATTATTTTCAGGTAACAAAATAAACTGATGGCCGGGAGCCTCGACCCGTGATAGGGCGCCGTGCAGCAGAAATCGTAATAATTTAATTTCGCCATAACTTCAAAACCAAACGTCAAATTTTGGTAAATCATTCAAAGACTAAATATTATCTACATGAACTGCACTTAGTGATGAAATAGATTATTTTGATAAGGATTAATATCATAAGTAAATTAAATGCGTTTAAATGTAGTACAATAAAAAAATGGTTGTTATGCCTCACTCGACATAGATAGGTATAGTGTGTCGCGGACTTTTTAGTAGATATTTATAAGATCTACAATTAATTAGCACATTTTGTGGTTCTATCTAATGTAAAAGAATATTTATTTATTTATTTTATCTTTTATAGTTCAGGCTGCGTACGCAAAATGAGTAACTGTCCTGGTTGATTTTTTACACTTTGTGTCCGAAAAACCCATATATCTTACGAAACCCTATTTTTTTCCAAATTAAAATTTTGCCTATGTCACTCACTAATAATGTAGCTTTCTAATGAAAAAAAAAAAAATTAAAATCGGTCCAGTACTTTTTGAGTTTATTCGTTACATACAAAAATACAAATCTTTCCTCTTTATAATATTATTACATTGACTTCCCCCCCCCCCCCCGTACCCCAGTGAGCCTACATCGCATGCTGGCTAGCTGAGCGCGGTAACCGGCAACCACGCGACTTTTTTTTAATACTTGCATTTTTAAACTCGTGATATCTTCCAAATGAAATGTCCGAATTGAATAATTCAAAAAGTTATAAAAAGGTATTGAAGCCGTCTTGAATATAAAGTAATTTTTGATAAGGATTAATACCAAGGTACAAATATAGAGCCTTTTCAAGCGGCGGCATATAAATTAAATTTTTAGAATAAAAAACCGCTTACTGTGACGTAACTATAATATTTGGACAAATGCTGTCGCGATACTTTTTGTAGATAATAATGAGTTCTGCAAAGTCGTAGTACATGATTTTGTTCTATCATCAATAGTTTTCGCTGCGCACGCTACGTAAGGAATTTTTCAGGTCATTTTTTTACACCTTGGGTTACATTATTGGATTTTTAGTTAGGATCCCTAATTTTTTTAAAAATAGAATATAGCATATGTTACTAGGGGATAATGTAGCTTTCCAAAGGTGAAAGAATTTTTGAAATCGGTGCAGTAGTTTCGGAGCCTATTCATTACAAACAAACAAACAAACAAACAAACAAATCTTTCCTCTTTATAATATTAGTATAGATATAGATATAGATATAGATAAGCTTGCACTTTTGTACTTGTAGATATAAGTATGGTCAGAAACCAAAATGCTAAAACGCGGGATTCTAAAATAATGCAAAGCATGAAAGTTTTATTGAAGCGTAATAATTTAAGAGCAAGTCGTATGTTGAAATGTGTTCTATAATTGCTTTGTGTTAAGAATTTATATATTTAAAAATATACTTTCTGGATATTTTTTATTTCTTTATAAATTTCTTTCCCTGACATATTTTTCTATATCAATCGCTTTTGCGTTTCTATAATATAATATAAGCAGTTATGAATATACATTTTGCAATTCGCTACCTACAGCATAATTTAAACGTCACTTTATTATGAATAGTTTGTTCTAGATAATTGATACTGAAATGTATGTCATTGAAGGGCTAACACGTTTTGTTTTGTCAAATACTGATTTTGCTTGGCGTTTGTTAATTTTGTTCCCAGCCGGTTCCAGCAAGGTACGAAAACTAGAAGAAAATAAATTGGCAGACAGTATTTGTGACAAATGTGTACAGTGGAAGTTAAGGTTTGTAAACATTTTTAATATAATATATAAGATAATAATTTTTATGAATATTTTTGCATGACATGCATGATTATTAGAAATCCTTACTAATATTATAAATGCGATTGTAACTCTGTCTGTCTGTCTGTTACTCTTTCACGCCAAAACTACTGAACGGATTTAAATGAAATTTGGTATACAGATAGTCTAGACCCTGAGAAAGGATATAGGCTACTTTTTATTGCGAAAAGGGGGTTGTAAATGCTACCCAAAGATACTATTCCACGCGGACGAAGTCGCGGGTAACAGCTAGTGTCTTAATAAAAAAGAAAAAAAAGGAAATTGAAATATACAATTTGCTAGCGATAAGCAATCTGAGCGTAATCACTAGTAGATTTTTCAGCGCATTCAGTGTTCATAAATTTATTTTTCATAAGTTATATTTATTACAATGTCCACTAATGAACTTGATGTTTAACTTTAAATTTAGAAATAAAATTAAGTCACTAATTTAAATCATGCGCTCACACTTAAAATATGGTTTTAATCTCCGAGCGATTTTAATGCAGAAATTTATTTTTGAAGGTTTAAAATCTTATATTCGCGACTATGCTGTGCGACAAATACTGGTTAAAACAAAACCTAATATAAACTAAATATCAACCACTACAATTTAGTATTTTTTTGATTTTGTTCACTTAACTTAATTTTTTTTGATTGGTTTTAAATGCGTAGCGATATTCGTAACTCAATGTTCATAATAAATTAATGATGACACGGTGTCGCACAGCGTTTTGATTTCGAAATTGTCTACGTACGGCTTTTCGGGGATGCTTCTGGGATGCATTGGGTCATACCTTGAGAATGGTTTATTTTATGTAGTGGCAAATGGCTTTCAATCTGCTAGCTACAGTGTCAGTTCTGGCGTCCCACAAGGCTCACATCTTGGTCCAGTTCTCTTTAATATTTTTGTGAACGATATTCCAGAGCAAATTGAGTATTCTAAGCCTTTCTTGTATGCCGACGACTTGAAGCTTCTTAGGGTAGTGGACGGACACTCTGACTCGATCAAGCTTCAGACAGACCTTGATAATCTGGTCCAATGGTGTCAGCTTAATGGGATGCGCCTCAACACAAATAAGTGCTTTTGTATCAACTTTACGAGAAAGATCTCTGGTGTAATAACATACCCGTACAAAATCAATAGTTCGCCTCTAATACACGTGGAAACTATTAGAGATCTGGGTATTCTCATTGACAGAAAACTCACTTTTGTGCCGCACATCGACAGTATCATAGGTAAGGCTTCAAAAACTCTTGGCTTTGTACTGCGTAATATCAGACACTTTCGGAATTACAAAACCAAGATTTTACTATACAACTGTCTGGTAAGAAGTATATTGGAATACTGCTCGGTTGTTTGGCGACCTCACTATGCAAACCATACACTGAGGATTGAAAGGATCCAGAAAAGATTTCTGTGGCACTTGGCTTTTGCTAAGGGTGAGACTAAAAAAATTCGGTCATATAACACTAGGCTTGAAAGATTTAAGATGTTCAGTCTGGATAATCGTAGAGATGCCCTAGATTTGATATTTTTATACAAGACTCTAAGGAATGGTATTGATTGTCCACAACTTCTGTGTAAATTTAGATAGATAGATAAACTTTTTATTGCAACGAAAGACACACATACATGTCGGAGGAACACTATTCTCTTCGACATCGTCATTAGTGGTTACGGGTCTAGTGGGCGTCATCAGGGTATATGCGGGCACAAAACCAAATAATTAATGTTGCATACACTTTTAATTAAACTTTTACAATGGTTTTTATCACTTTATTACATACAAAGTATTTAGACTTAAAATTAACTTTAAAAGAATATTTTAATCAGTAAAACCGAGCAGCGGGTTTGAGGCACCATCAAACTATAACACTGGACTGAGAGTGGTCCACCTCGACCAAGCAACACAAAAGTAATACGCTCCAAAACTCCTTGCGCGGTAAAAAGTAAAAGTAAGATGGCGCCTCGACTCCGCTCGAGGCGCGCCCTCTGCTCTGATTGGTTATTGTATTGGAATCGTTTAGTAATTATTTAAAAAAAATATTAAGATCTTGCGTAATAACAAAAATATAGTAAATCAAATTAAATTAAATCAAGATTTTACAAAATAACCTCTACTTATAAATACTCGCATTGTGCAACCAACTATCAACTAAGCTCGTCACTTCCTCCGACATACATATAAAATAATAAAAACAAAACTACAATAATTTAAAAAAAATATATATAACAACAAACAAACTAAAAGTAAAGCATTCACATAGTGTGCATGTGTGTCGCAGCGCTGCAGAATGGCTACGGCTCAGTGGGTTTTTTGCTCTGAGAGAGCAAAAGACTGATTTTCAGCTTTTGCCGAAACAGTAACACGAGACGCCCCCAAAATACCGTGTATAATTTATAATATAACGTACAAGTTTATGAATAGGTAAAGAATAAGATTTAAGTATAAGATTCCCTATCGTTATCCACGCAGCAAAATACTAAATATTTTGTCTGTGCCTTTCCGCCGGACACAATTCGGTGGCAGCTCCCCAATCCCACGTCTCTGCAGACTGTATAATAGGTTTTCCGAAACCCTGGATGTCCACTCGGACTTTATACAGCAGTACCGAAGAAAGATTATATCTGTACACAGTTAATTGTCTCTTTTGTTTTTTTTTATCTATTGGTTTCTTCGGTTTTATTTTGTCGCGCTTGTTACACTGGTTATTGTTATTGTAGTCAAGTATGTTAACTTACTAACCTGAACGCATTAACAATTGTGTTCCTAAATTTTTATTTACGATTAAGCAAGTTGTGTTTGCCTGTAAATCTGTTGCACAATTATATTATAACCATAACAATTTTAAATTTAAGCAATTATTATTGTAACATCAGTTGACAAACCTAATAAATAAATAAAATAAAAAAATGATGGGTTATGTATTTTGTCAAAAGAAACAAATGTACTTTATGTGAATTATTCGGTGAAGTACTGAAATATTAGATGTTATTTTTTGTGCATTATATATTGAAATCACCTGATCATAAGGAAATCAAATATAATTTAGTAACATAGGTTGTATTTTTGTTTTTCAGATCTGACCTGTATGCTCAAGAACTGGAAAAAGTATTACGGAAAAACGAATCTACACAGATTTTGTACAAAAGAAAACTAGAAGAAACAGAAAACTTGTGGCTCATTGCAAAGCTTCTGGAAACTCCGGAAACACATGTGGCCATTGAAAAATATAAAGATGTATGCTTTATTTTGATAACTAATTTTAAATATTTTAACCGACTTTTGCGGAATTTCTTCTGTTTGTTTGTTTGGTAATGATTGTTTTTTTGTTGAAACATTCAGCTTGGTAACATTTTGAAATTCGATTCAAGATTAGTAATATATAGTGAATCATATAATAGTAGGTTTATGACTATTCTAAGAAATGAGGGGGTTCTTAACTTAAAGAACATACTTTGTAGTCAGCTCCAAGCTATAGATTTCGAAGCGAACTGTTTTTATTACAAAATTTTGTAAGCTATGGTGTGTAAATAGTTTTCTGTGTAAATAATTTTCTATATAAAGTATATTATAATATAAGAAACAATAATTATTAAACAATAACATTACGCATCATTCCTTGGATGGGTGACCGTTCGAATTGCTTTTGATATCGAGCTCTTCTTTTCTTATGCACATTAAACAGTTGGGCCCAGACGTTTGTTAGTCGTTTAGCCTAGAGAGCATCTTAAAAAAATCTTAACTGCAAGACGTAGGTAGACTTCGTCCACATAGTGCACACCTGCGTCTCTCTTACCATGGTTCTGAGTCTGAAGTCATAATAAATGAAGTCCACTGCTAAACATAGGTATCCTCAATAGTTTTCTACTTTGATGGATGTTGCGCCGCCTGCAACCACAGGCGGGCCACTCGCCGCCTTGATCATCAAGATTTTTGCAAATGTGTATTCTAATTTGTCGTACTAACTGGTTATTTCATTTTAGGGGATGTCTAATTCATCGATGGGTTTATCTGTAAGTATACACCGAGTTACGTATATTAAAAGTAGTATGTAGATTGCATAAGTTTATTTGAATAACTGTCAATAAAGGCTATTTCGAAAATATCTAGATATGGAAAATTTACGTGCATAGTCAAAATTTTTTCAATTTAGCTGCTAAAAGAACATGAACCAAAAGTATCAAATTGATTACTGTTGATTTTATTAAATTTTAACACTTATTCCAAATAACTATTTAGGTGTTGAACTAGGCAGCTAAACTCAAGGGTGGAACTAGCAGAGACTAAGCTTAAATTGCTATTATTTTCAAGAATTCGATTGTTCGTCATCGAATTTATCCACTTACCCCTTTTGTTATCTTTCTCAGCAATATTTCTTATCAGGCTTGAACTGAGTTAACCGGCTGACTTACAGTAACAATTATTTTGTAGGTGCCTATGGAGCTTATGATGCACCGAATTTTAGACGATAGATCAAGTTCTAGCAACATGCTGGATTCAGTGAGTATACTCCTCATATTCATTTTGTAGGGTAATAATAATAATGTCCAAAACATAAAAAAATAATTTCATATAGTCCAAACTCTTTATTCAAGTTTATTTTTATAATTATTTAGAGCCTTTTCAACATAGCGATTTCACGGCGAGTCGATTTAGCCGCGAGTTTACGACGTGCACGCGCGATCCCTGCATTTGGCCCGCATTGAATTCGAATCTCAAATTTAATTTCGCTTTCTTCATGGAAATACGACAAAGAAGTGCTTCTATACTTGTCCCGGGTTTTTAATTAGATATACTAAAGTGACATTTGGAATAATACCACTTGAGTCGTACAAAAATGTATTGACCTCCTATTCAGCTAAAGTTCAATTGTTTATTCAATTTTGCTAATTGGTAAATTTAAAATATTGCACAGTGTTAAAGAATAAATAAATAAAAGGACGTTTCTAATGTTAGATTCGAATTCAATGCAAGTTCGCGGCGAAAAAACATTTTCTACATGCAATTAGGTTGTTATTGTAGAATAATTCCAAATAGGTGTTATGGTGTCTATTTGTGACGTAACAAAAAATATTACTTACAAGGAAGTTCGATTCGATTCCCCTGTAAGTAATATTTTTCGATTTTCTTATCTTATCTTATAGCGGGGGCCACAGACTAACCGTGGCGCACTTTGACCCTTATGCCGGATCTTTTGTGCATCCCCTTGCCTATCACTCCAAATCTCCAAATATTGTTACCATCATCTTTATGACAGTCTTTGCAGATTGGAGCCCATAGTCCCTTGGTTGTGGGTAGGCCACCCCCAGGAGACTCATTCGGCAAGCAGCCAACGAGTCACAGGTACACAGCAGGTGTTCCATAGACTCCTCTTCGTCACCACATCTACGACATAGCGGTGATTGCACTAGTCGCATCCTGTGGAGCATTTTGTTTGTGGCATAATGCCCTGTTAGAGCCCCAATTATCAGTCTGGCTTGATTCCTGCTACCTTCGCAGAGAGCCTTACACCAGCTGCTCCCTGTCACCCCGATGAAGGCCTTTGAATGCTTAAGCGCCGGTAGCAGCTGCCATTCCGATAGATGTTTCTCCACCATATACTTTTTAAGCGTCGTGGCTATTGTACTCATAGAGAGTGCAATGCATGGCTCCGGTCCCGTGAGTATCGATTCCGAGCCCTGTCTGGCAAGCCTGTCAGCGTGCTCATTCCCTTTAAATCCGGCGTGGCCGGGTATCCACATGAGGGTTACCCTGTTTGTCCGACCCAGTCTGTTAAGGGTTTGAGCAGCTTCTAGTACCAGCCTTGAGTCTACTCGCACTGAGGCGATAGCCTTGAGTGCAGCTTGACTGTCGCTGAGTATGTAAATCACTCGGTCCCTGATGTTCAGGTCGAGGATCTTCATAGCACATATGATTATTGCATATGTTTCAGCCTGAAAAACCGTAGCATATTCGCCTAAGCTTTGGCTAATTTCATGGTTTTTGGAATAAACACCCGCGCCCGTACCAGATTCCATTTTGGAACCATCAGTATACCAGACAAGGCTGTTTACATCAGGAGTAGGTGGCCCTTGCTCCCATTCATCCCTAGTGGGGACCTTTGTTTTGAATTTATTTTTGAACATGAATACAGGACATTGTTTATCAGTCCCATACTCATGAGCCTTTTGAGGCTGGATTTTGGCTCGATTTTCTTAGTTTAGATAGTTCTAGATATTAGTCGTTTAGCAATTCTCACTCGTTGGCGACAGGCCTTTTATGGTTGCAAACTAGTCATGTGCCAACGGTATATTGCATATTAATTTCGATTAAAAAAAGTGCTCGAAGTACTTCAAAGTAAAATAAAAATAAACTATGCACATACTGATTTATTGGTAGGTAATTAAATAAAGTGTTATGCAATCAGCGCACCAATTCCAGAAATAACTGTTAACCTTCAATAATTGAATATGTATATTGTTTTTAACACAAGATATATATATATTTTCGAGATAATCTGTATAAAAAGATTACACTGTATAAAAAGATCCATTCGTAGATTTTTTTCTGTGTAGAAAATCACAAAAATTATCTTGAATTGAAATCTACGCTTATCTGATTTAGAGCGTGCTGCTTCATAAGTTAGATTTTATTTTTAGGTAAGTAGCGCTTTCGCCATCTTTAAGGCTAATTTAACGTGTCTTGTTTCCAAACTTATGTAGGTCGACTATGCAACATTATCGTATTAGTGCGGCAATAATTAGGTCTTTTAAAGCAATGGAATTACTCAAAATAACGAAAAATCGTTATTTATTTTAATTCTTGATAAGTAATTTATTTCTTATATTTACAGATTCGCCTGTCATCTATAAGAGACCTGTTTAGAAATTTCTTACTGAATTGTAAGTCCTTCAGAACTGTAGAGACATTTGCTCGATTTTTTTATTGCCAAACAAAATTAATCCGTTGATTATAGTAAATTAATACTATACTAAAACGACCGAATACAAAATGTCTTTCTTTAACGTCATTTGGGAAAAAATACGAAACAACTTATTGACTTGTATTATATTTAATTATATAGATAAAACTTATCAGGCAATAAAAAAATCGGAACACAATACGTAAATACCTCATTACAAAAATACACAGTCATTAAAACCTCCCGTTACTATTGCAGCTGGGTCGTCGCCCACCACGCCACCCGGCACGCTACCCGCGACGCCGGACCCGGGGGCTTCGATTGCGATAGGCCCGAGGGCCTCGGCCGCGGCCGGGCCCCTGGTCACACCCGTTTTTCAGCCCTCGGTTCCGCCGCCGTCGGTGCGCCCTTATTACCAGCCGCCGCCTTCTTAGGTTCGCAGGTTAGTAACCTAGTTATACAATCGAGTTGTAGTATCATTTTAACACGGAGCAAGTACTTTTAAGCATTCTATCGTCACCCATCTCTGCATTAATCAATAAACAATTATCGTAAGCCATGCTATTGGCTAGTTCTAAATACAGCTGGACCTCTTTAATCCGAACGCCCCTGCGCGTTTTATTTAGGCATTTTATTTGTCATAAAACACGACAAACCAAAATACTATCCAAACGCTCCACTAATCTAAACGGGGGTAAAATTTTCTGAGTCCGGTTTAAAGAGGTCCTGCTGTACTTCTATTTATTGCGCATCACAGCACTCAAAAGCTCCTTTCCATTATATTTTTAAGGGCAGCGCTTAGCTATGCACACTAGCATTTATAATATCTTTTGCATACACTCTGGTTGTGATGATCTACCTATTATATCGATCTAAAAGATCGACCATAGGGAATATAAATGTGTAGGAGGGACTTTAGCTGCCCATACTTCTCAATACTCACACAGTTTTATTACATTCTAATACAATTGCAGTTTTCGAAACTACAACTTAACGAAAGTATATAAATGGAAAGAAATGTGTAGTTGAAACGTCTATCGAGGCTGTGCAGTGCAGTTAGCACTTTCTTTGTTGCTCATATATCAATTTTCAGTGTAAATTATTATCTCAATTATTCCATCCAACCCATCCATCTTCAGCCGGCACTTCATTCCGTGCATTATCGTGGTTAATATATGAAAAGAAGGCAAGACTATTAAAAAATAGTAGTTAAGAAGACTATTTTTCTTAATATACAGCTCTTTAGCTGAGGAGATAATGATTATCTCTTTTAGGATTAAAATTATCTTTAGTCAGATACTTAAATGAGATTTAGAATAGTTGCGTTGTTGAATTTACTTTAGATGATAGATAAATCTTCTAAAAATTCATGACCTTAAATTATTAAAGTTCCTTCCGTCTTTTGTTCAATAAATGTTAAAAAACGACTTTTATATTTCAGAGCCTTAGTAAAGTTACATAAAGCGAACTATATTCGTTGCAATATTTCGCTGCCCGCGGAGTCATATAATTTGCGAGCGCAATTAATTGTATTGCCAGCCCTATCCCTTAATGGACCTTATGGCACCGCGCAGTGAAACAAAACGCGCGTATCGATATGTCATGGGTTAAGCTATACATAATTAAAATAAAATAAAACAATAACTCTTATTTTGTTATACGGTCCACATGTTTACTGTTTTAATATGACCCGTAATTAACAAATATATTATAAAACCGTTGTCCCTTGATCGTCTTCCAATTGTTTTGATGCGTATGCTTAATTATATTATTTTTAGTCCTATCATTAGTAAAGTAAACACAGCACATGAAAACGTCAAAACAAAATTTTACTACAATGAAATCATAAAGCTTAGATTAATTAACAAACATGTAACTTACATGCAAAAAAATAAAATGAAGTGTAAGTGAATCTATTGCCAGTTCCGAGCCACCGCTCTGTGAGAAGAACTGACAAGAAACTCACAGTCTATGCTCTTTTAAATTATCAATCAAATATAACAATACAAAACACACACTAAATATTTGAAGATATTAAAGGGCTCCCCAGATGCCGTAACCGATGAAGTAGCACTAAGGGAACCCTTCATCACAGTCAAGTAATGTGAAACTGAGCTGAATTTGTACAATAGGAGATGGTCACGACAGTGATCTGGTTTTTATTCTAATTTACACAAATACAAGTTGAAAATGTTAAGCCCAAGCTTGTTTATCCGATTTCTAAGTAATCATTAACAGCATAATACCCCTTTTAAAGAAACTGCTTTTTAATTACAGTTTTAAAAGTTGATAATGGTAGATCAATTAATTCATGTGGAATTTTATTATAAAATCAGATACCATTACCCAAAAATGAATTCTTTGTTTTGTGAAGTCGACAGTTTGGCAGAGAGAGCTTATTTTTATTTCTAGTATTAAAATTATGTGATTTTGAATTTTTATCAAAGGTTTTAGTTTTATGTTTATGCGAACATACATTATATTATCGAATGATGCAATCGTTAGTATGTTAATTTATTTAAACATCTCTCTGGAGAGAATCTTTGGACTTAAAATTATAGATAGCTCTTATGGCGCGCTTTTTTGTGGTACGAATACACTCTGTCAAGAAAGTATCGGGAATAAATGGAAAGAAATCTTATGGTTCCAAATTCAAATTTTTGTTTGTTTTTTGTCGTTAGATTGGCAAAATTGTTTTTAATTTGGCGCGGAGTTTGAGTTGCATTTGTCATTTATATTAAAAACAGTGCTATTTTTAGTTTTATAATATCTAGTGTGTATTGCGAATTTCATAAGGGACAAAAACATCGAACAAAGAGTCTCAAATTTTGCATTGCCAATGGAATTTCGTGTTCGAAGACATTGAAAATGTTACAGAAGGCTTACGGTGAATCGACTTTATCAAAAACACGTGCATATGAGTGGAACAAAGCGTTCAAAAACAGTCGAGATATGATGGAAGATTTATCTCGTTCTGGTAGGCCATCAACGTCAGCAACATCAATGTCCGTACCATTTTTACTAATAATTTGGGTATAGAACGTGTTGCCGGGCGGCTTGTCCCGAATACCTAAATTTTCTTCAAAAACTACATCGCATAAGAGTCGCTGAGGACATGCTAGACCGACCCAACATTAATGAAACACGTTGTTACTGGTGACGAGACGTGGGTTGACATGCAAACTTGTCAACAAGCCTCGGAATGGCGGCTTCCAACTGAACCAAAACCGAAATAAACCACGTCAAAGTCGATCAAAAGTCAAAGTCATGTTGATTGTTTTCTTTGACTATCGCGGTGTTGTGCACTCGGAAATTGCCGGAAGGTCAAACGGTAATTAAAGAATATTATTTGAGCGTTCTGCGGCGTTTAAGAGAACAAATTCGACGAAAAAGGCTATTTTTGTGGGAAGAAAATTCTTGGATTTTGCACCACGATGCGCCTTCGCACAAGGCCATCATTGTAAACGAATTTTTGTCCAAACACTCAACAAATACCATGGGGCAAACACCATATTTTAAAACCAGATGAGTAAAATAATACTTCAAAGTTGTTTACGAAAAGTCATTTCTTACAGACTTAAAAACTTATTCATACTCTCCAGGAACTATGTTAACAAGGTCTAATCACTGCGATGGTCGACCACCGAATGCCTGCTTGACTCCCCTTTTAACCAAACCCATGAGCCGAGTGAGTGAGTTGAACGAACGAACTAATGAAAAACGTTTAGCGCCATGTGGTGGGACAAGGAAGTCAAATCAGCAACAATAATTACAAAGTCAATATACAGACGACCTATTTATGTCTTAAAATATAATTAAACTATTATGGATGCTAACAGTCGGCCTTTACTGATAATTTCACGTCTCGTGAAAATAGAAATTGAATTAAAGAAAATATATATTAAACCCATAAATTATGTGAAAGAAAGACTTGCAGTAGTTCCATACAATGGTGCTGGATTCAATTAATCTTACTCAGTTATACATTACTTTGTAACTATGATTCTATGACAGCCGCAGCAGTGACAGCAGCAACAGAAATGGAGTCGCCTTCCTTCTTCCAAAACATCTAAGGAACTGTGTGATGGGGTATGAGCCAATCAGCGATCGAGTGCTGAGTATTAAATCAAGGCGACGCCGGTGAACCTTAATATCATACAGGTTTACGCACCTACCAGCACTGCAAGCGACGAAGACCTGGAAAACTTCTACTCTGAACTGGAAAATATCATCTCGAAGGTCCCTAACAAAGAAATCATCCTGATCCTGGGCGACTTCAATGCAAAATTTGGGGCAGACTCTCACCAAGTGAGCTATAGCGTAGGGAAATTTGTACTTGGTCAGCGCAATGAAAGCGGTGAACGCCTTATACAATTTGCAGCCGATAACAACTTGGTGATATCGACCAGCTTTTTCCAAAACCACCCTCGGCGACTTTATACCTGGATTTCACCTGACGGGAACTATCGCAACCAAATTGATTACATCCTAATTGGGTCACGGTGGAAAATATCAATTAAAAACTGTCACACACTACCTGGATCTGATTGCGTCCAGACCATCAACTACTGGTGTGCAAAGTGCAGCTAAAATTGAAAGCAGCTAGAAAATTCGAAAAGCACAGGAGGCTGGAAGTAAAGGACAACTCAAAGTTCTTGGTAGCACTCGAGCAAAATTGGGCCCAGTGGACAGATGTGGACCATCAATTGTGGGACAGAGCGAAAAGTATAATAGAGAGCGCAGTCAAAAGGTCGGAATCACCTACAGAGACTCGCAAAAAGAACCACAGGATGAGCGACATCACTCTAGCACTAGTTGAGGATAGGAGAAGAATGAAAGCCTTGGGAGCTGAACTGAGAACTCTAAATGAGCTGTCTGGTCGGATTTAAGCAGCCTGTAGATGGGACCGTAACACCCACCTTCAGAAGTATGCGCAGAAGTTGAAGCCCACGCTCATAAGCATGAATCCAGGGATCTCCACCAGAAATTCCGCTCTATCACAAAAACTCTCACCTCCAAAACTTAGGCTATTGAGAACTCTGGTGACTGAAATAAATAATAATAAATAAATAAATATTTCAGACACTTACACCAATTATTTAGTTACAAGATAAGTATCATTAAGAACTAGTGTTATAGATACTAAATAATGGATAAACATACATAAGTATTTTTTTTTTGTAAATACATATTTAATATACATAGAAAAACACCCAGACCAGAACAAATAATCATATTTATACACACAAATATTTGTCCTGTGTGGGAATCGAACCCGAAATAGATGCGATCTCCGAGAATTAGAAGGAATACTGTCAGTCATTGATTCAGGATCCACAATCGCAATGTTTTGCTCCTACGGAACCCACTGATGAGGAAATAGAGCCAGACAATCTCAAGGAGGAAATCAGAGCCGCTATTAAACACCTGAAGAATGGTAAAGCCACAGGTAAGGATGCTATCCCTATTGAAACTATCAAAGCTATGGGAGAGCATGGCGTCAAGATCTTCCAATCCATATGTAATAAAATATGGCAGACAGGAATGTGGCCTAAAGAATGGGCTCATACAGTCTTCATCCCATTGCACAAAAAAGGTTCCACAAAGACATGCAGTAACTACCGTCTCATTGCCCTAATAACTCACGCAAGTAAAATATGATTGCACGTCTTGAACGAGCCTCTTAAGAACTTCTTGTCCATGGAGATTGCACCCGAAAAAGCTGGTTTCGTAAAGGGTGCAGCTCAAATTGCAACAGGAAGCAATTTACAGATCTATGCAAACGGTTTTACTACAGATCGAATCGGAGATCTATATAAGATAAATATAGTATAGAATTATATAGATTACTATATAATATAGAATTAATGCCACAGATACAGCTCAAAAAAATTGCAAGCTGAAGTGGCAGTTGGCAGGCATATAGAAAGTTGCATATAGCTACGTTGGGTAAAATAAATATGGACTGGCGATCCATTAATTAGTTAAATTAGTAGGATATTCACCTGCAGGTACTTAGAGACTTCTAGATAACTGCTGTTTTATTGCTTGCCACATAAAAGTTTTTTTTTTTATAAATTTCATATGGGACATAGCGCGTAGCAATGGTAACGACCGCGGCCAACGTCCCAGTCCCCAGCTCAGGGTCGGCACACTGGTCTGCAAAGATTTCGCTCTGTTTCAGTTATTACACGAAGCGGCTGCCGTCTGACCGTTCATATTATATGAGACAGTTTAATCAACACAAGAATCAATAAAATATTAATATTTGTGTAAAAATACTGCACCACAAGGATAATTTAGAAAAATTTATATATCAGATCAGGGTCTTGACCTTAAAGCTAGTGAATATGAAGTGTGTTGTACACACTTCACATTTAATGTGATAATATTTACCGCCGGGCACTGTTTTTTAAGGCCAGGTCATTTGAAATGTATGAAATATTTCTATAGCCTCTATAATTAAATGTTAAAACTTAATTTTATTGCAGATATTTTCGGTTTAATCATAAACGATGAAATGTAACGACTTGTTTTTGTCAGTTTATAATTCTGATTATAATCATTTCAGGTGAACGACGCCGGGTGCGTTCAGCAGTGGATGATACAGAAAAGTAAACAGGCCTTAATTAGACGCATTATATTGGAACTGAAGCCTGCTTCAAGATCAAAGAGTACCGAATTCAACGCCGTGTTTCTCGTCGCTTAAAATACATGTTAGACATATTACGTCATAACTCCATTTCATAATAATATTTTAGATATTCCCTCTCTATTAATGCCATCTACGATTTACTGGAAGCAAAAGGGAAACTTTCAGCGTGTAAAAGAGAAGTTCCAAGAAAAATACGCCAGGGGTGCATTGTTTGCTTTAAGGCGATAGTTTACCAGGGAACCGTTTACTACTTAGTTAATACTAAAAGATTTTATCAGAGATGAATTTTCACATAAATAAAATAATAATATTAAATATTGTGGTATAATTATTTGTAAAGGCTTATAAAAAGCCTCATCTGATTTAGAGAGGTCAGTCCATTCCTTTAAAGTATGATTTTTTTGTTTATGTTCAGTATCTTTACAGCGCCATCTTTTGATTCAGGCTCTAACTAAGTTGTTCGCTACTAAGTAGTGCTTTTGTCAGGCGCTTTTTCGGGGCGCTACAATACATGAGTTGGTTCCTGATACGTACAAGCATGTTACCGGCTCTTATGAATCGGTTCTAATGCTCCATTTTATACAATTCTATGGAGTACTTGTTTGTACGGGTAACTCGCTTGTTTTTGCAAGCAAGTACCCTTAACTTTTTTGAATGTTGACATTGTAAATATTTGTGAATACGAGATCCCGATATATATTTTCTCAAACGAATGATAAAAGGAATCTCAAAATTTGATGTGGGAAGATGCGTTGATGGATAATTATACTTAGTAGGTAAACTTAGGAAGCGAAATAACTGTTTTGCGATTAAAACTTTAAAACTAAATAGTATTACAGTATGTTGAAGTTTAGTGTTTTAGGACTGTTAAGGTTATTTTTTTAACTGGGTTTTCATATTACCTTAATTGGCCATAGTTAAACGGAAAGGATCCAACCCACACTATGGCCGAAAATGAGTTATGTATACCAAAAAACTCCTTGAAGTTAAAATTTTATATTACGAAAACAATCCAAGTAAAATTCAAACCCACCATGAAGTTATAGCCCTGAGTTACCAACCCACATGTATAGCAGGTCGTAATTTTTTTTATTAACATCGCTCCATGATACTTATATCGTTATTGAGAAAATCATATTCGCGAAAATAATCCAAATCACATATTACTAAAATGATCCAAGTCACTAGGATAATTTTTATTCTAAAGATTTAATTAAGCTTAAACAATTCATGTGACATGGATTCGTTTCGTTTTATACTCTATATTTATGAAAACAACAGAAAGTGAAGAGTTTCATGAGCTAAATTTAGAAAAGAAAATTAAAGGACAATCTTTAGAAATTTTGGAAGAAGATTTAACTTTGTTATGGCCAAATGGCAAAGAGATTCCGCAGGCTAAATTGGATGATCTCAAATCAATGTTTGATTTAATACCAAAGGATTGCTTACCTTTTTATAAATCGCTTAGAGGAAATGAAAATATTATGGACGATGTTGATGGTTTTGGAGATAGTGTTGATTTTTCTGTTGATTATGAGAATGATGATTAATTTTATATAAAAGATATAGTCTATGCTTTATTTTGAAGACTGATTGTTACATTAATATTTAGTATTGTTTATTCTTTTTTTATGTTTGTTCAAAATGTTCATTTCTGTTTGTACTACTTACTAAGCTAGTAATTATGATAGTAGTGATTTAAGATTAAAGATATAGTATGTACACTATATGTTTTATTTTCTAAAACATACAAATCTGCCATCTCTTTTTAATATTTAGTCTTTTAATTATATTTTAAAGCTTGGATCCTTATGGCTAAATATGTTGATTACCCTGGCCTTTTGAAATAGTATTTTAACGAAAACGATCCATCGTCATATATTTGATAATATCTAGAAAAATATGTCATCATGTTGGACTAGAGATTAATAAATTTAAAATTCATATGTTTATCCTTTAGTTAAAACCAACCCCCCCAAAGTAAAAGTGGAGAATCAATGACGAAATACGATCTGAACTTAAAAATTAAATATCTCAAAACTACATCTGTGTGGGTTGGATCGTTTCCGTTTAACTATGGCCAATTGTTTGTCTGACCATCTGTAATCTTATCCAAAATTATCACCACACTAACGTCCAACTACTGGCCACTCCTCTCACATAGCAAACTTTTTCGGTTCAATATTTGGGTCGTAGTTTCGAAGTTAGTAGCTTTGAAGACTTAAATTGACAGAGGTAAAGAAGTGGCGCTCTGTTGTTAGATTTTTTAACATTATTCAATAAGGCCTCTTTCTTAATTTAGTGACTACTTTAAAGAGCTATGCCCATCAGCGTCAAATAATTTTTGTTGCATTCTTCGCTGAAAGGAATGGAACTGTCCATGATCATTCAATCAAAGAAGGTCAGTCCTGTGAACTTTGCTTCATTTTGGTGATCGTTAGCAACAACCTAGCCTTCCGTGGAGCGATCTCTCAGGAAGATTATCCAGAAAAAAAGATGGTAATACACCAACAGAAGAATCGTGACTTTGGAATTCGCATTTTTATACAGTTTTTTATAATTATAAGCAAACGTCTCGTTATTTCTGCTTAATGTTGTTGTATTTACATAGATGCCTATTTCTTTTTCGTCCTTGATAAGTAGCTTACTATTTACTTGGCACACATTTCATTACTTATGCCTCTATTAGCATATATACATAAATGCCTATGACAAATATGCAATGCTTTGTTTTGAGCCCACTTCTTTATTAGAAAAGTATCTTCCTACTAAATAAAAGAAGTTTTACATATGTAATCCTGGTGGCTTTATACCTAAAATAATCCGTTATGTGGTTATGCCAATGAAAGCAGAAAATACCATAATTGTTATAGAGACGACATAATTATATAAAACAAAAATGAAAAAAAAAACCTAAATAGTTTGTGAAATTGTGACGCAACGTTAGTGTAGCTTATGAGTAACACTTACCCAAGAGTTTTGGTGCTGATGAGAGGAGTCTTCAGGCTGAGGAAACCATTGAGCCTACTCATGTTCTTCTCCCTCGCACTCTCTGGTGGATCCGTTCTGTAAAAAAAGAAAATTGTATTTAAAAAAAATACGTAAAAAAACTTTTTAAGTTAAACGGTTTTATGTTAAACATACATTGCAATGTTTAAGATAAATGTACTAAGAACCAAAAAATAATATAAAAATAGGTAAAAAAACTTTTTAAGTTAAACGGTTTTATGTTAAACATACATTGCAATGTTTAAGATAAATGTACTTAAAACCAAAAAATAATAAAATAGATACAGTCGTGGGAATTATAAACATATGCATAGACTAGACTAAAATAAAACCGTGGGGCACGTCAATTGTCTACAAATTATCGACTTAATGTGCGATATAAGAATCGTTTAATTCGTCGTTAGGCAGTTGGCCCGCAGACGGTGAGGAAATTACTTACTATTTTCTTGCTCATGGAAATTCCAATAGTTATACACTCCATATAAATAAAAGAGATGTTTCAACTAGTTTATCGTTGGACATTCACACTGCTGGCTGGCGAGGAATCGTTTCACTGCTCGTAGTTTGTCTTTAATCGACAAAACATACGATAAAAGTTCTATTCGCTTACCACTATGAAACCCTAAAACCCGCTTATAATCGAGCTTGCTAGCTTGGTTCCACATTCTAGCCCTACTTATCACACGTCCATCCTTGTCGGTTAATTAAAGTGTAACATTACAAAACAAACATTTTAATGAACGATTGTAGACAATTGACGTGCCCCACGGTTTTATTTTAGTCTAGTCTATGCATATGTTTATAATTCCCACGACTGTATCTATTTTATTATTTTTTGGTTTTTAGTACCTACATTTATCTCAAACATTGCAATGTATGTTTAACATAAAACCGTTTAACTTAAAAAGTTTTGTTACCTATTTTTATTTTCTAGTTTTTAGTTTTTATTTCGCATTCTGTTTAATTCATTTAAAGCTTAATTATTGCAAGGTTTCTTGCCCATTAGTTTATTGCAGGCCAACTCCTTTGTGTTTGTATTATTTATATATTTTTTTACCATTTTGTTCCCACGAGTAATGGACATTTAAATACAGTTCTCGGCGCGTTTTAACCTTAACTTGGGTGGTGTACCGCTAACGACGTATCATTTTTAGCCACCCTAACGCCACACAGTCCTCAACACGATACAAAATCTTGACTTGGGTGGTGGATTCAGGCTGGATTAATCAGATACCTAAATTACAGATTCCGGTATTCCCTTAGCAGACTCTTACTGCAACCACGGTGGGGGACTATTCTGAAGCCGATCACCCCACGACTATGGCTGATGATGATGATGATGATAGTATATTGTATTCTGCTTGTTGAGCCCTTTCATTTGATACCCATATTGATTGGATTGATAAAACCTACGTTATCCGCCATTTTGTAGCGGCGGCCATCTTGAATTTATAATGATAATGAATAACCATAATTGTATTGTCACCAAAATCTAGCTAGGGGTGAGCTAAATAAAACCGTTTAATAAATAAGGCGTACTGGATAAAGAGGCATTCAAGTGGCGATAATTGTTCTCGCTCTGAAATGAGCTTCCGTGCTTCGAAAGGCACGTTAAGCCGTTGGTCCCGGTTATCACTAAATGTGGCAGTCGTTAAGCCATGTTAGAGGCCTTATTGGGCGGCTTGAAGAATTCTAACAGCAGGACGCCATACACCTGCCTCCACCAATGCGTGGTGGAGTATGACCTAATACCCTTACACCTTGGTATGTGAGAGGAGGCTCGTGCTCAGTAGTGGGACATTAACGGGCTGAGATGATGATGAAATGATTCCGGTGATGAGAGGCATTGAACATACTGCATAGGCTTTGAGGCAGGTAGATATACCTCCGGTGCAGGAATGTTCTGAGGAGGAATTTCAGGTCTGAATGTAGTTTACGGTAGTAATTTTACTTAAAACTTGATACAGACGGTTAGTTTTAAGGCGATCTTATCTTAGGTTTTAGGCTTTCAACACAGACTCTTGAACTCCATACCTTATTCCTTATTGGAAACTCGCTTACTAGAGATCGCTATGGTATTTATACTAATTAGGGCACACGGGCGTTAGATGGGGGATTAAGGCATCTCTGCAAAGGTTAGCAGTCTTCACTAATGGGGCTGTTAAAATTTCATGAGGATCTTTAATTCTCTAGGGACGTCGCTTAGTATCTTGTATCACCTTTATCGAGAGGAATTATCGGAAGAGCTTTTGATCCTGTTCCAAATATCTGGACGCTGGAATTAGAACGCAAACTGTGCAGACCTGCACAAAAGGTTTAAAACCGTTCCTGTGTCAAACGATTCGGATTAAAATTCTTTTTCAGCATCAGTGTTTCCTTTTGTGCTGGGTATTTCAAGCGGACAGAGAATCGGCATTTAGTAAAGATTGATAGGTGCGAGCATTCAGCACCTCGCTTTTATGGGGATGTTAAACCTCTGAACTTTGTGAAACGGACTATATGTACATTGCATATTTATTGTTATATATTCATATGTTATATAGATTGTTTTGATCAATTGTTACTATTATTTTTATAATTACTGTTTGTTGCTTTTAGTTTTTCATTAATTTTACTGTAGGCTTCGATAAAATATCAGCGTCATAGGTACAAAACATGCATGTTATACTGCAACAAATGCCGAGCGGAACCTATTTCGTACAGAGCAATTATTAATGCGTGTGGTGATATAATAATATGATCCTATACCTTCTCACATTGGTTCATGAGAGAAAGCTCTTGTTCGGTTATCATATCAGCGTTATATCAGCTTTTACTACTTTAACTTTTCATTTAATTGTATTTATTTTGTTGTTTAAATATTTTGTTTTATTGTTAAGTTTCTGTCTTTTGTGTGGCTGTTGCACACGAAAGTTATAAGGTCTTCACGGAAGACCAGCGCTGTTGTGGTCCTCCACTGCAGCACATGCTGAGTGGAGTCCTTTTTAGGCATACTATATGTAAACTTATTTACTGATTTGAATTCTGTTTTTTGTTTATATGTATTTATATCTAAATAAATTTTATTTCTTTTTTTTTCACAAAGACCACTGCTGAACATAAGCCTTACCAAGATATTGCATTCTATTGGGGGTAATTGCCCATAATATCCACATTAGGCAGGCGGGTTTGTGATCACAGTTCTAGCCAGTGCGCAGGATGACGCTGCTGCCTATCATCTGGGAGGATTTCTCCTCGTCAACTCTTTCGACTTCCCCGTGAGATAAGAGAGGTTGGCACTATCCAACCTAGAAGAGTTTCTAGGCCGGTACCACACGACGCCCGTGTGCAGTAGTAGTAAATTAATAGGCTGAAATTATAATGTATCATTATAAAAGGAGAATTAAAAGTATTGACAAAAATTATTTTCAAATATTTTTGCTAATAATATGTATATTAGTACTTATTTACAAAACAAACCAACTTCGCCAGCCCAAATTAGCCGAGAGCTCTTACGTCATAAGTGGGTTCACTCAGTTATTACTTATGTGCGATCTGAGTCTGAATTTAGAGCTAAGTGCCACTTAAATTATGCTTAACGAATAATAAAATAACTTGTCGATCTAAATGGCCCAGAGATCGGTAACCCCGCATAGGATAATATATGTTTGCGTTAAGTGCATTTTAATTATTCACATGGTGTGGGTGTTTTCTGAGTATCTAATTCTATGTATTTTGAAAAAAAAAATTTTTTTTTTTTTAATGTGATACGGCATAATGACTACATCCTGCCTGATGATAAGCAGTCGATGCAGTCCAATAAGAAAATGAAAGCGCTTTATAACGTGAAATAAGCACGCTATAAAGCGCATCCACTCATGACGGCCTTTTTGGTATGTTCATTCGTTGGCATGTTTACTGCTCAGTTTGCGGATAATGGGAAATGTAAGCATATATGCCGAATAGATATAGGATGAATGCCATTGCTCTTCAATGCTCTTGAGGTCGTGGGTTCGGTTTCTACTCAGCACAAATATGAGAATGCACGTCGTTGAAAATATGAGAGAAGCAAGGTGAGAGGAATTAAGGTAACCACCTCGCTGACCTAGTGCGATTTGGCAGATTCAGGCGTGTGCCGTCCTGTTATGCCAATATCTTTTATGCCGCCCAATATGACCTCTAACGATTAGGTACTACAAATAGTGTAAACCGAGACCGTCATTTTAACGTGGCTTATGAAGCACAGAAGCGTTCATAAAACGGTCACCCATTCGTGGGTTGATCTTAATTAAGTCTGCTTTACTTAGGCAATCGTTTCCGATTAACAAGCATTCATTTTTATTATATATTTCATTATAACAATACATCTTAATGTTTCAGTCACTAGCTGCTGACCTTACATTAATAAACGTTGATAATATGGTTAATAAAGAAAGCAGTTTGCAGAACCAAGCCTCGTAATACAAATGGCGTCGTTTCATGCCGCCAGATGTCGCTATATGCTTAGGACCAACGGGCTATAGCGTGCACACTTGTAAAATACGAGTGTACTATACTCTAGTATGGAATAGTATGCTTGTATCAATCAACGCACCGGACGCGGCCGTAAGCGTATCATTAACGCGTGCCCGTACTGTCATAGTGTTATGCTAAAAATATGCCATTGTTGTTAGCATAACAAAAAGTGTCATAATATTTATAGTGAATGTAAATGAATAAAATTAAACAAACACCACTGGATCTTTTTAAAATTATGTATCTATACGAAACGGGATGAACATATACGGATGTGCGTGATGTATGTAGAATACGTACAAAAAGAAATATTATATATGTACAAACATACATACTATAAATAATAAATAAATATTTCGGACACTTACACCAATTATTTAGTTCTAAGATAAGTGTCATTAAGAACTTGTGTTATGGATACTCAAAACGGATAAACATACTTAAATACTTTTTTTTTGTAAATACATACTTAACATACATATGAAAACACCCAGACCAGAACAAATTTTCATTTTTATACACACAAATATTTGTCCTGTGTGGAAATCGAACCCACGACCTCAGGAGTGGAGTGCGGGTATACTCGCCACCACGCCATATCGGTCGTCAAATCTATCACTATCACCGCCTGTTTCCCCGCAGGTATAACCAGAGGCATATTACTAGGCTATATGTCTACAGTTTTCGTTGATCGGCAGGTGCACCACTTGCAGGTGAGTATGGCTAGGACTCCTAAGATGTGGGTAGGATCCTTTTACACTCTAAGAATATATTTGACACCGCTTATAAACCAGGGATCCTATACATCTCAATTCTCTTATCTGAGCCGCGACAAAAGTTTCTAAAATGCTAAATATAATTAAACCCAATTCTTTGAAATCGCTAAATTTGAAGCGCTCGTAGCTCTGCGGTGCTAGGGAAGCGCTCGTAGCTCTGCGGTGCTAGGTGGTTGGAAACGATCACCGAAGTATAGCAGAGTTTACAGAGGTCAGCCCTTGGATGGGTGACCGTTTGTGTGGCATTTGATATCGAGCGCTTCCGTGCTTTGGAAGGCACGTTAAGCCGTTGGTCCCGGTTATCACTAAATGTGGTAGTCGTTAAGCCATGTTAGAGGCCTAATGGGCGGCTTGATAAATTCTAACAGCAGGACGCCATACACCTGCCTCCGCCAATCCGCACTGGGTCAGCGTGGTGGAGTATGACCCACTACCCTCGCACCTAGGTATGTGAGAGGAGGCTCGTGCTCAGTAGTGGAACGTTAATGGGCTGAGATGATGATGATGAATTCTTTGAAATAATTATTATATTCTATTCTTCTTATTCTAAATAAATAAATTAATATTTTCTAACAATTACACCAATCATTTAGTTCCAAGATAAGTATCATTAAGAACTTGGGTTGTGGATACTAAATAACGGATATACATACATACTATTTTACATACAGACCAGAACAAATATTCATGTTCATGCACACATTTATTTGTCCTGTGTGGGAATCGAACCCACGACCTTGGAGCGGAGAGCGGGTATACTCGCCACCACGGCATACCGGTCGTCAAAATTCTGTTGTGCATTCCCACATTTACATCCTGCCTAATATTGAACAGTCGATGCAGTCCAAATAAATTAACAAAGGCGCTGCAAGCCGAGCACAGCACGCCCACTCATGACAGCCAGCATAAATTCTATTCTAAAGCTGGGGAACACATGCACCGGCAGAGAACTTCAAAGCCGAACGGTCTTACAGAGGAACGACAATTTATTTATACGAGTATTACAAAACGAAAACAAGGCGTATTATTTTCTGCATGAGTCTGACATAAGGCCCAGATGTCGCAGGGCAGCTGTCGGATCGGTTTCCATGACGCGGATAGAATAGGTAAGGGTAAACTTTTTTTTTTCTTTTAAATAATGGCTTCGTGCGTCTAGCACATCTAGCCTGTGTCAAGTAAGTGATATATTAATAATATATAATTCATGAGACATGATAAAGATGATAAATGGTAAATAAGATACCCTCCCCTAAGCCCCTTGAGTCCTCAGTAAAGATGTGGGACTATACTGAGATCTCACATGGACTCCTTGAGAGAATATGAAAAGTGATGTTGCACCGTTTTGTTTCATTTACCAACACTTATGTATATTCACAAACACTTAACGGTTAATAATCCACCGTTATTACACATTAATGTTAGAAATATCACAAATTTTAGAAAATAAAACAAAACTGCAGACATGACGCTTCATTTTCCCGCCAAGAAGTCAAGGGTAATCTTTAGAAGAAGTGTTTTTTTAAAGAGTTTGTTTCATAATATTAATCATACTTATATTCCAAAGAGGATACCTTTATATTATTTGATGTTTTTAATAAGTAAACTCAAAAACAATAGAACCAATATAAATCACGGAAACACGGCAACTATGGACAATATAACTATAAAAAACTTATATTTCGCATTCCTTTAAAGGCCATGTATGAGATAGTAAAATTATTATTCTTTAATTTCTATGTATCACTTTTATTTCAAATAAAAATTGATTGATTGATTGACCATTGGAACTTACAGTAGGAAAACGAATCTCCACGCCCTAACTTAATATATTTC
Source organism: Musotima nitidalis (assembly GCA_949126915.1). NCBI lineage: Eukaryota > Metazoa > Arthropoda > Insecta > Lepidoptera > Crambidae > Musotima > Musotima nitidalis. Next base: position 286,118 of record OX421443.1, on the reverse strand, counting down.
TCTGTGTATAGTGTGTACTAAATAAATAAAATAATGAAGTCACATAAGTATTTTCTGACAATTACACCAATTATTTAGTTCCAAGATAAGTATTATTCATCAAGAACTTGTGTTGGATTGGATGGATACTAAATAACGGATAAAAACAATTTTTGTAATTTAATACTTAATATACATAGAAAAACACTCAGATCAGAACAAATATTCATGTTAATGCACACAAAGATTTTCCCTGCGTGGGAATCGAACCCACGACCTTAAGAGCGGAGAGCAGGTATACCACGCCATATCGATCGTCAAAGACAAGACAAGTAAGGCCCTTGGAAAATACTAACAACAGAGCGCCACATACCTGTCTCCTTCAATCTGCACTGGAGCTGCGCTGTGAAGTACTTCTTTGAATCTTTTTCAGAAGTTTGTGCTCAGTATTAGGATTAAATTTCATACAGGCTATTCTAATATGAATGACTTAGAACATGATTAACCAATGGATAAATTTAAAAGAGCATAGCCAGTGAGTTTCTTGGCAGTTCTTCTTACAGAGCGGTGACTCGGAACTGGCACTTAGATTCACTTACACTTAAATATTTTTGTTTGTAAATTGTTTTGTTGCGTATAAGTGAATCCAAGCTTCGTGATTTCAGTGTAATAATATTTCGATTGTTTATTATATTTAATTTTACGTTTTCTAGTATTTCATGTATGTATTAAATAGTTTATGAAGTAAATGATATATGTTTTTTTAATGCTTATGATATGATGATACCACAAATACATTTCCGTATTTTTGTATGTTTTTGTGTGGACTTAGAGTGACTTAGAGTCTAGTCTCATTCAGTGTAAATATTGGTGTGCTCAAATTTAAATAATTGTTTTAGTTTGGATTTTTTATACATACCATTTTATATATCATACATACCTTATACTAATAAAGGTCAAATGATCTCAATGAATGCAGTTCGCCTACAATAGGTCACGCTGGAAATGTTTTAGGGAGGTCTTTATCCTATTTACATAAGAATTTACGTATGTTTATCCTTTGTCTAGTAAAGCCATATTACCTACACGCTTTGCTTACTTAAAGGTGTCGTGTGAATTATTCAAGAATGAGAATAAACTGGGCAAGCGGGTGTATTGGGATCCCAACAAGACCTAAGGAGCCCAAGCCGACCTCACCTGCAAGTGGTGCACCTGCCGATCATCGAACGAGGCGAAAATAACGTAAAGTAAGCGGCAATAGATTCGCCTCCTATTACGTGGGTCTAACTATTTAATTGGCGAAGTGTGGGCGTATAATATGCCTCTGCCTACCCCTTCGGGGAAACACGCGTAAATATAAGTATAATTACACCAATTATTTAGTTCCAAGATCATTAAGAACTTGTGTTATGGATACTAAACAACGGATAAACATTTTTTTTGTAAATACATACTTAATATGCATAGGAAAACACACAGCCCAGAACAAATATTCATGTTCATGCACACAAAGATTTATCCTGTGTGGGAACCGAACCCACGACCTCTGTAGTGAAGTGTAGGTATACTGACCTTCACGCCATATCGGTCGTCAAAGTATATAAAGTACAAAGTATGTATGTATGTACGTATGGACAAGCAGTTGGTAATAAAAATGACTATAAATATTACAGCTGTGTAATTTCAGACCACTGGCAAGGAAGCCTAGCCGAAGGGTAAAGCGAGTGCAAGTATCACGCCGACCCACCCTTACGCAAGATGAAACAATTGTTAATGATTAAAATTATATATTTATATTTTAATTATGGGTTGAGCCATGAGCGGTTCTTAACCCGTTGACCGCGGACCCCTGGGGTCCACAAGCATATGTGCATAGGGGCCTGCCGTCTTGTTTTTATACTTTTGAATTGCTAAATAAATACCAGCAAATCTCTTAATTGTAACGAGATTAGAACGGCGAGTATTTGTTATTAAGGGGGTCCTTGAAATAGTGCTGGATTTTCTAGGGGTTCGCGAATTTATAAAGGTAGGAGTAGGCAGAGGCATTTTATACGCCCACATTACGCCATTTATCCCTTAACCAGGCAGTGGTCAATATATGACCCCCACAAATTGAACCTTATGCAGTTAACTTAAGGTGTAAAGGCAATAAATATTTTCAACGTGCTCTGCCTGTTAAAGGGTTAAATTATTGGTCCCACGTAATAGGTGCGCTATGCCCATTGAAGTACGATCAAACGGAATCACTGATTTAGAACTCATGATTCACACACACACACTTAAACAAACACGCGTGCGCACACAAACATACACACACATTTAAACAAACACGCGCGCGCACACAAACATACACACATTCGCACACATACTGGCACCTAGTTTTTCAGTTAATATTTTTATTGCATTCCAATACTGATAATTAATTGTAACTGCGATCCCAAGATACATGCAAAGCTTAGTTTGGGTACCCCTGGAAATACAGGGATACGTATTTTGTATGTATGTTTGTTACAATATTTTCTTTTCATATTTATTTTCATTTGATATTTGAAACATCATTCAATCGAAACAAGCTAAAAACCTCAAGCCCCGATGCAATCGATATAAAACCTCTTTTTATTTAAAACCGGTTGAAAAAGTCAGTCTAAACCCGGATCGCATATACGGACCCGCCATGAACAACTAAGTAGATTATTTCAGCCGAAACCGGGAGTATAATTATACTAATGCGATATGCATGACAGTTTTCCATTTCGTAGATTAGTTGGTTGGCTTGATGGTTGAATTCGTAATGGCTTCTCTTAAATACAGTCTTTGAAGCCGTATTTTACATACATAATTATAATATAACATTCGTTTTGTATATAAGCCAGATTTGCATTTGATTTGTGTTGACCGGCCTAGAATAGTGCCGCCCTTTCATATCACAGGTATTCTTAAGAGTCGACAAAAAGAAATCCTACCGGATAATAGGCAGCAGCGTCATCCAGCGTACTGGCTTGAACTCCGATCACCAACCCGACTGCCCAGCGTGGTGTTTATGGTTTACGGACTGGACTTTATAAGGGGTAGTTCTTTACTAGTTTTTTATTCTAGTAAAAATAAAATATAATATAATAATAAATAATAATGTTTTCTAACAGTTACACCAATTATTTCATTCCAAGATAAGTATCGTTAAGAACTTGAGTTATGGATACTAAACAACGAGTAAACAAACTTACATACTTTTTTTTGTAAATACATACATACTTAATATAGATAGGAAAACACCCAGACCAGAAGAAATATTCATGTTCATGCACACAAAGATTTGTCCTGTGTGGGAATCGAACCCACGACCTCTGGAATGAAGTGTAGGAATACTGACCACCACGCCATATCGGTCGTCAAAGAACATTACAAAACATATATACAAAACATTAATAATAGCACGAGTAAAACAACCGCTTTATGTCTGCACGAATCGTTGACGGAATTAATTAACAATGTGCTGTTAATATTATTTAAGAATAAAACAATGATGCTTTTAATGATGCCAGCGTAATATGAAACTGTATCAGAAAGCGCCGTTAATAATGAATAAATTGTGAATATGGAAAAGTATGATTTCAATATACAACGTGTTCTCGATATTTATTTATTATTTTGTTTGAATATGAATTTCGTTATAAAATACTACCTACTCCAGACGAAGTGAAGTAAAACGTTTTCCCTAAAATTTTTTCACAATAAGCTTTTTGTTGTTGTAGCGATAGCATTTTCCGCATATAAATTTTTGAATGATAATTTTAAATCTATAACATAATATTGTGTTGTAAATACATTACAGTTATGGACAATTTTGTGTACCTAATAAATCACGGCTTATAATTTACTCATTGTCATCACATAGTTCATAGACTTAAGCTTAGGGCCCAGGGTCTGCTCTCTGGGGGCCTACCGCCGAGTTCGATGGCAATCGATTATAAGGCAAAATGGATTTCGAATAGATTCTGTCGTACCGCCGAACTTATGGAAATCGAAACAAAATGGCGTTCTCCATTTATCTATTGGTCTGTCACGGACTGAAGGTCATGAATGAGAGGTGGCTGTCGGCAGATTCCCCGGTACGGATTAATGAACGCAAAACAAAGTTTGATCTAGATGGATTACCGGTAATCCATTGAATTCGGCGGTAGGCCCCCTGAACTAACCAGATGTGGCTGCACGTGGAGCGACTGCCGTCTGACCTCCGCAACCCAGAGGGAAACATCATTCAATAGTTAAACGAGCTGTCAGAATGTTAGAAAGCGCTGACTTCCCAATAACGACCGCCAAAGATGGACATGCAAAGATGTCCAAAAAATTAACAAATCTTTGAAAGGTCAATGTGTGCGATTCTATAATAAAATCCCAAGCAATATTCATCAATTAAGCCTTATTAAATTTTAATTAACAATAAAACGCATCAAAGACTATATGGCTGATAAAAATGCTTGGGATTAAACTGCCGTTTCATATAGACTATTCTAATATGAATGACTTAAAACATGAATATTGTTAATGTTATATTGCATTGTATAGCTTCACTGACAAATGAAGATTGTAACTAACCAATTGATAATTTAAAAGAGCAAAGCCTGTGAGTTTCTTGCTAGTTCTTCTTACAGAGCGGTGGCTCGGAACTGGCACTAAGATTCACTTACACTTTAATATTTTTTGTTTTTTAATTGTTTGGTTGCATGTAAGTGAATCTAAGCTTAGTAATTTCAGTACAATTATATTTTGATTGTTTTTATACATATTTATAATACATTTTTACGTTTTCAAGTACTATGTAATAGTTTATGGAATAAAAAATTTTTGAAGTTAGAAGTTTTTTTTTGAAGTTTGACATGACAGCCGGGACCAACGGCTTAACGTGCTTTCTTTAATATGATCATTAAAAATTTCTTAGTATGCAGATTAAAATTGCCATTAAATAAAATCCATATCATCTTTACAGACTATTAATGTCCACACCCTAAATAAAATTAGGTGAGTGGGATTCAGGTCAGGTCATACTCTACAACCATGCGGAGGTAGAGGTAGGTGTGTGGCATCTTGCTATTAACTTTTTAAACTGCTAATTGGGCCTCTAACTTGGATTAGCTATAAACATACCCAAGACATAACCAGGACCAACAGCCTGCTTTTAAGGTTGCTAAGAAATCGCTATAAGCGATAAGTCCGCTTATTGTATCGCTTTTCTTTTGCATTTGTTTTTAAACATGGAATACAATTAAGAACTTTTTATCTATCAAGAAATAAATTGTTTCTGACAATTACACCAATTATTTAGTTCCAAGATAAGTATCATTAAGGACATGTGTTATGGATACTAAATAACGGATACACATACATAATGGCTTAACGTGGCTACTTAAGGCTACGCTTGATATAAGAACTTATAAAGGCACTGACCTATTAAAATTTTAAGCTAAGAAATTAACGCTGTTGCACTTACATAGTTTCAAGCTTATAATAATTGTCTGTTTTGTTTTGAATGCTGTAGATATCTATAATTGTTGTACATACCAGAACCTGTTCTATTTTAATAATTTTATGATTCCTTTTCTTCAATAATTTCATAATTTTTTTAAATAAATAAATAACGAAAATAGTTTTTTATTAATATAAATGAGGTGGTAATAGAAATTTCAGTTCATTTACAACAAAAGTGTGTAAGTGCAGAAAACAGCCAAACCGTAAGTTATGAGATTAGAATCGATCTTCCGAATACGACGTTTGTTAACGTGACTGGGTCAAGGGCAAATAATCGCAAGGTGGATTCGGCGAGGGGAATCCCAATGAGCAACTTTATATGTGCCTTCGAACCTTCATATTAAATCTGAAACGCACATTCTTTACAATATGTTTTATGGAAGTTTCATATTAGGAAGTTCTTAAAATATATCATCTTTATCCTCATCTTAGTTATTAGGTTGTTTCCTGATGAACAAATACATATATACATACAGTCACGCCTGTTTTCTCGAAAGGGTAGGCAGAAGCATATTTTATGCACACATTTCGCCAATCATATTTCGGCGAGGCTTTTTCCGCTTACCGGGGACTTTAATGTTCCCCAGAGACTCTTCCGTTATTCGGCAGGTGCACCACTTGCAGATGAGGTTGGTTTGGGCTCCTCAGATCTTGGTGGGATCCCTATTCACCGGTATACTGTCGTCTTCATCAGGTCAACTAATCGAATCTAATTTTTAATGACAGCCCTTCTCTTCATATAGATTCTCCACTGTGGATGAAACTGAGGCGTTCAAGACGCTACTCAATGCAAATTGGCAAAGCAAATACTACTAAAAAAATTATTCTAGCTTCTCAATATTATCATTTTTTTTCTAAGAACTATACAGATAGCACATGAAAGATAACATTTGACCAACGGCTGTACAAGTCTTTCGAAGCACAGAATCTCTCGATATCAAATGCTTTATAAACAGTCACGCAATCAAAGACAGACCTTCGTTTTATACCATGCACTCTTACTAAATCATCATCATATCTTGGAATTATCCCGTTCGCCCCAGAATTAAGCTTAGGGCCCAGGGTCTGCTTACTGGTTTAACGAGATTTTAAACATCATTCTATATGTAAGACAGCGTCCAAACTAGTCTTACCAAATCAACTAAACCATAAATTAATATCAAGGTAATAATAATCATGCGATCAATAATATGTTGCTCTGATTCATGATCGAAAGATGATCAACGATCGGTTCCGACCGCTTCAAACCGCCTCAAACCGCATCGAACCGCCTCATTGTGTGCCAAGTTTGGATTTAACGTACGAAATGAATGATGTCCTTCACCCCAAGCACAAAGGTTATTGGAGGGGGCTCAGTAATGACTTACTAATAGTGCCAGGCTACCCTAATTTAGGTTGGGTCATTCGTCTAATCAAAAACTCATAGTTATAGTACTTAAATTGTAAGGACATTTTGTGATCTATTATCTGGGATACCTAAGAGTAGAATTACTACTAGGCATTCTGTTAATAGGCACGTGAATCATAAAAGGTTTTAAGAGCCACACTAAGTACTGATATCGGATTGGGGACTGAAATAATTTACATACACATATATAATCACGACAGAGACGGACGGATGGGCTCACTGTCGCAGGCACTACCGCCAGCAGTCCTACCCACTAAAAATCTTCTGACAACGCCTGTTGAAAAGGGGCTGGTGGCCAGTGCCAAGGTTTAAAGCTTCTGCCACCCTGCCCGCGGCCAACGTTCCACGGAACAGAACCGGGAGGACCTCCTCAGAGATCATCTTTGGAGCCCAAGCCAACCTCACCTACAAGTGGTACACCTGCCGATTAACGGACGAGGCTCTGACAAACATGGGTATCCCTAGTTACACCAAAAGAAAATTGACAAATTATCACTTCCCAAATATTGTTTTGTAAAATTTCATTTGCCAAATTATTACTTGGCAAATAAACTCTTCACAAATAATTGTATCGTAAACGTAATGCTTTCCAAGTGAACGTTTCGACAATAACTCAGTTAGTATTACATATTTTACGCAAAATAAAATAAGCCAAATAATTCGTCTCGAAACTTTTCAAATAACCATTTCTATTTGCATCTTTACTATTAATACTAATCTACAAATATTGGCCATACATAAATCAACAGTAGTATTTTCTGGCGCTTCGCCGGCCGCTACCGCGGCACGCTCGCTTCGCTCGCTCGGCTCGCGCGCTTTGTGGTCACTGTTCTAACCTAACCTAACCAATATGTATCTGAGCCTCACTCATCATCATCACGTTAATTTAAAATTATGAACACATATTAAACAAACATTCCTTATATTACTTTATTTTTAGTATATATTTAGTATTAATATCTTAGTTTGTGATTATTTAAAATAATAAACGTAAAACTTTATGTCCAAACAAATCATTTGATTAAATGTTATTTGTCTAAAGTTTGTTTGCCGTAATAAATTACTTGTTAAAAAACCTAATGCCATAATGTCATTATCCGTAGTAATATACTGCCGAGTAAAAATTTGACCAAATGAAAATTTGCGTACTAAAATAATTCGCAACGTTGCATTGGTGTAAAAAAAAGTTTGCTAAAATTTGTTTGGATTATAAATTTTTGTCAAAATAGTTTTGGCAAAACGGCAGGATCCCGACAAACATAGATGTTCCTGGTAAGCGGCAATTGGCTCGCCACCTATGACGTGGGACCAACAATGCAATTAGCGAAGTGTGGGCGTATATTAGGACTCTCCCTACCCCTGACGGGAAACAGGCCGGATTGTATGTATGTAACGACCAACAAATATAGTGAAAACCGGGACCTCCTTTTAACGTTCTTCCAAATCACAGAAGCAGTTGATATAAAAAGCGACTAAAACAGTCACCCATCAAAGAACTCACTTCTATGAACTCTGCTTATTCCGAGGATTTAAGTGAGTATGTCATGCTCACTTAAATGTTTCTACGGTGCTGGGGACATGCGTCGAGTCGTTGCGTTCCCTAAAATATGGTTGAGCGAAACGATGGCTGGTTTATGCGTCATACTCGCCTCCAATGGGGACTGGTCTGCTCATGTCTTCTTTTATTTTAAATCTTGTCTCTGCAGAACACAAGTTTGTGTAGACTTTTCAAATTGGTTTTAATATAAAGAACATTTTCTTGTAACTGGCGGGAGAAAAAACTAACTTTGACGATTTTCTTGCCCTTTCTTTTACGACCAATCTCCCGTTTGCAGTAAATGGGCGCGTTAGTTTTGTAACTGACTTTATTGAGTCAAACTTGAATAAATTATTTTGACTTTGGTCGTCCTTGTCTAGCACCGCCGAGCTACGAGCGCTACCAGAAGCAATATCTACACAACATTGGCCAGCAGCCACAGATTTACCTAACTGGAAACCACATAGGGATTGGCGACATAAACTTCGCTGTCAATCTCGAATGAAAATTCAACCAATCACAGCGACCGAAATTGGCCACAGGCGGGATACCGCGACGGCTTAGGGGCCGGCGACGGCCACTCTTGTAACCGAGTTAGCCTGCCAGACACATACGGGCTTTTACGTACAGTCAGCGTTATATAGTTGATAACATCTAAAGCGCCATAGAGATCAACATTTGTTTTTGTTGTCAGGAGCAATAGGGCGTGATACGAAATACATGGCGCTTAAGGTACCATTAACTATTTGACGCTGTAGCTTAAAAGGCGATTTCGTATGAAATATGTATTTGAACAATGTAAAGGCTCTTTTAACTTACACATTTGTGATCATGCTGCAATGCAGAAGGTGTGCGGTAGTGACTGCCCACAGACGGTCGTATTTTATCATAAAAAAACGCACAGAGCGGCAACCGTCCACGCGCAATGGTATTGCCGTTTTGCTGTTGTGCGTGTGCGATTCTCTTTGTATTTGAATATATAACCGCCATCATCACATCAGCTAGCCAAGCAGCTCAAAGACCAGCAACAGATCACTCCAAAAGGAAGTGCCGCCCAAATCTCCCACAGCATCTCCAGGAAGCTCTAAAGAAGAAACGGGTCCTGAGGAAGATGTGGTCGAGATCCAGATGCCCGACCTTGAAGACTCAGCTTAACAAGCTATCAGCGGAGATATCACTTAAAGTACAGACCTGGTGAGGTAATTCTTGGGACAATTACATGGCTCAGATATCCGAAGATAGCGAGGAACTCTACCGCCTAAACAGGAAACTCAGCACCACACCGAAACCAGTCCACCCGCTCCTTAACGAAGCAGGGGACGCTGCTGCTGCTGTTTCGAACCCAGAGAGAGGGCTGAAATACTAGCCTATCACCTAAAACAGCAGTTCACCCTTCATACCGCTTCCCAGAATAAGGCGGCTCAAGAACACTACCGCATCATAATAGAGGAGGTAGAGTTCCTACGTAGCATAGATCCCTCCCTCGAAACGGTGGAATTCATCTCGCCAGCAGAAACCAGCATAGTGATAAGGCGGCTACCATCCAGGAAGGCCCTCGGCCACGCATACATGGCGCTTATCCAGCTACCAAAACAAGGGATAGCAGCAGTAACCCACCTCTTCAATGGTATTCTCAGGACGGGACATTTCCCTGAAATATGGAAAAGAGGAAGCCTTACCAAAGCCTAGGAAAGACAGGCTTGTATTGTATTTTTTTCAAGATGTTGCACGTCATAATTTCCCCAAGCCTTTTGATGGAAAGCCACCGATGCAGTCAAAAAAAAGGTGAGCTTTTATACCGTGGACCCACTTCACTTCTTGGCGGGAAAGTGAAGCGTCATATGTCTGTAGTTTTGTGTTATCTTCTAAAAATTGTGATTTTTCGAACATTAATGTGTAAAAACGGTGAATAATTAAAAGTGTTTGTGAGAGAGGCTTATTTTACGCCCACAATTCGCCAATTATTTTGTTGGTCCCATGTAATAAGTGCACTATGCCCATTCCTAAGCACTTAAGGAGGTACAGACTGCTTGTTTTTTAAATGAAGACTGGCTGGAAGACTTACGTCCTTCTATTTTGCATAAGAAGAAACAAAAACTTGCCTACGGAACTCAAAAAAAATCGTTACCTGCCGAAGTAAGGAATCTCGACTTTCGGCGTGACTTTACAAATTCTCGGGGCGTCAATTGTGAAAGTCATGTATTCAATCCCGGCCGATAATTTAAGTAATAGCAGTGACATTTGCAAATCTTTTTACCCGTTTTATGGGATTTTCGAGTTGTTACTAATTGTTTTATTCATATCGGGTAGATGGTACTCGAAATGATTTTACAAACATTTCTTTTAGATTGTAAAATGGTTATTGGCAATATATATTAGCTGCCTATAAACCAGCGCTAGGAAATTGTCCTAGCAAATGCTGAGATGGGTCATTTTGGTGCATCATACAATAAATTGTTTATTATTGTAATTAGTTTTTATTACAAATTTTATGAGGCATGTTATATCGAGCGCCTCTAAGTAAACCGCTGACACCTATCACGCCTTCGTCGCATGCGAGGTCGACCTGCATTTCACATGAACTGGCGGAAACGCCGAATCTGCAATACGTGCTGTGTGAACTTCGCTGCTGGCCTACGTGACTGGAATTGGACGCCACTTCGATACCTAGCATCGGTCGGGTCGCTTCTTTATAATTATAATTAACTTGTAATAATTTTTATTTGAAAAATTAAATTAGTTTAAAGTAAATTTCGTTTTTTTTTGAGTTCTCCCTGCGTCCCGTTCTTATTTGGCGCAGTCGGTAGTATTCCCGGGTCGTTGCGTTCCCGAAATCGCAAAAAAACGGGTTTTGCGTCGCGTACGATTGGCTTTCAAGTCATACCGGGCATCGAACCTTGAACCGCGCAGGGATTCCAGACATCGAAGCCGCTGAGTTATCTAGTGGTGCTCTCCTTAGTCCTTAATCCTTCACACTAATTCCCAAGATTTTTCATCCTAGAAATTTAGGATCCCGGAAGGCTGTTTTATATAGACAGTCCGGAAGGGCGATTGTAGTAGATCGTTTTAGAGATATAGATTCAGATTTAGAGTTAGCCTCAGGAAGTATGGCGTTTGAACCAGATACTATTTTTAAGGCCCTCCGCCTTGTACCCGATTTTGACGGGAACCCTCATATATTAACTAGGTTTATAAGAATTTGCGATAAATTAGTTGCAAGTTACGTATTAGAAGGGCCGGAAAGCGAGCTTAGTAACTTATGTTTATTGAATGACATCCTTAATAAAATCACAGGACCCGCCGCATTAACTATAAATTCCAACGGCATTCCAGAGAATTGGGAAGGCATCAGAAACGTTTTAATTAATAATTTTTCCGATCAAAGGGATAAAACCACCCTTTATAACGACCTCTCCTTACAGAGTCAAGGGAATAGCTCCCCTCAGGAGTTCTACGATAAGTGTCAAACGTTGTTTAGCACGATCATGACCTTCGTTACGTTACACGAAAATATTCCAACAACCATAGCCGCTAAACGAGATCTTTATAGAAAATTGACGTTGCAAGCGTTTGTACGTGGTCTTAAAGAACCACTAGGGTCCCGCATAAGGTGTATGCGCCCTGATACGATAGAAAAGCTCTGGAGTTCGTCCAAGACGAGCTCAACGTCATGTATTTACAGCAGAGAAACGGTGGTTTATCTAAGCCACTACAGCCTATAGGTTTATCGAATACTAACCAGAAACCTTTCAACTTTGTTGGTACACCTACCCCGCATAGCTCACCTGCTTTTCGCATGCCTAATAATTTTACACCCACAACAAAACCATTGAGTTTTAACCCTATGGTAATGCAGCCGCGATCATTTCCGCTAACACCGCCGCCGCAACCTTATAATAATCAATTTAGATATATGAATCAACCGCGTATGCCGTCGCGCACGCAACAAATGTTCTCGGCGCCGCCGCCAAGCTATAACGCTCAGAATCAAGGGTTTAGAATGCCACCCAGGAATCAACCCGTGACCCATGGTCCTAAGCCCATGAGTGAGGTGAGTCATTTTACACCTAGGCCACTACCTCCTAGCGGTTGGAATTGGATGAAGCAGGGCAATCCGCCACCATCCAATTATTTCAAGAGTCGTGACGTAAATGTTAACGAGTGTTCGCCTTATGATAACGCGTACGAATATTCTAAGTATAACTACTATAACTATGAACCTACGTACTACGACGATTATAACCAAGACTATAGTAACCACTATGACTATTCTTATGACTATAATCAACTGGCTGATTTGACTGATGAGTTAGACGCCAAGGTTGTTGAGGAGCAGCCCCAACCTTCGACCAGTGAGGATTTTTCGAAGGCCAGCACATCAAAAAAGTTAAGATAGAGGTTAATTTGCAAACACAGAGACAACTTCCGTATATTAAAATTTCTAACCCTCCTTTAAACCTTCTGATAGACACCGGCGCGAATCAGTCGTTTATAAGCCCGGAAGCTGTAGAATCTTATTTTTCTAATATCTCTTTAGATTATGATCCGTTTGAAGTTACAAATGTTCATGCAACCACTAGGAATTATTACTCAATTACATTACCATGTTTTACAGAATTCAATGACTCTGAAAAAATTAAGCTATTCGTTTATAAATTCCATGAGCACTTTGACGGTCTAATAGGCATGGATTTATTAACTAAATGGGAAGCTAAGTTGGATCTTAAAGATTTAAAACTAATAACTAAATCGGCCGTTAACTCTATACGTATATATAACTCGCGAAATTTAAATCTTTATGAAGAAATTATACCGGCTGAGAGTTCGAAGTTAGTCAGATTACCGATTAAAGCCCCGGATGGCGACGTTTTGATAGAAGAGCAAACATTCTGTAATTGCGTCATTGTCAATTGCATTACTACAATTAATAATAGCCGTGGTATAGTCGAAGTAATAAATCCGACTCAGAATGATATAATACTTTCTTTAGATCAAGCCCCGCAGGCATCCGTCTTCAATTTTGAATGTGATAGTGTCGGCCAAGTATCGTCTCGCGCTAAAGACGTTATATCACGTTTGCGTACAGACCACCTTAATGAGGAAGAAAAACAAAACTTATTAAGGCTGTGTTCAAATTACGCGGATGTTTTTTACATAGAAGGGGAAGCCCTTACTTTCACTAATCAGATAAAACATAGCATTAAAACTATAGACGAAATTCCCGTATACACCAAAAGTTACCGTTACCCGTTTATCCATCGCGAAGAAGTTAGTAGTCAGATAGAAAAAATGCTCGAACAAAGGATCATAAGACCCTCAGAATCTGCTTGGAGCTCACCCATTTGGGTAGTACCAAAGAAGGTTGATGCTTCAGGGAAACAGAAATGGCGTCTGGTCGTCGACTTTCGTAAACTGAACGAAAAGACTATAGACGACAAATACCCTATACCGAACATCACGGACGTACTTGATAAATTAGGGAATTGTCAATATTTCACTACCCTTGACCTTGCTTCAGGGTTTTATCAGGTGGAGATGAACCCTAGTGATATCCCTAAAACAGCCTTCAATGTCGAACATGGGCACTTCGAATTTTTGAGAATGCCTATGGGACTCAAAAATTCACCTTCAACCTTTCAACGCGTCATGGACAATGTGTTGAAAGGGCTCCAGAACGTCATCTGCCTGGTATACCTTGATGACATTATTGTCTTTAGTACATCCTTGCAAGAACACATGATTAACCTTGAAAAGGTATTTCAAAGATTGAGGGAGTCTAACTTCAAAATTCAGTTAGATAAGTCTGAATTTCTTAAACTCGAGACGGCTTATCTCAGTCATGTTATCGGTAATGATGGTATTAAACCGAATCCCGAAAAGATAAAGGCTATTCAAAAGTACCCTATCCCTAAAACCCCCAAAGAAATCAAGCAATTCCTAGGACTTCTTGGTTACTACCGAAAATTCATTCCAGACTTCGCCCGAATTACTAAACCTTTAACACAGTGCTTGAAAAAGGGGAAGAAAATAACTTTCGACTCAGAGTATATTAACAGTTTTAAAAATTGTAAGACACTCCTGACCAATGACCCCATCTTGAGATATCCTGACTTTAACAAGGACTTCATACTGACCACCGACGCCTCTAACTATGCGTTAGGCGCTATCCTTTCACAAGGATCTATAGGATCGGACAAGCCAATAGCGTACGCCTCACGTACACTAAATGAAAGCGAGATCAATTATAGCACGATAGAAAAAGAACTGCTTGCTATCGTGTGGGCAACTAAGTATTTCCGCCCTTATCTCTTTGGTCGTAAGTTTAAAATAGTCACGGATCACAAACCACTTCAGTGGATGATGAGTCTCAAGGAGCCCAACTCAAGGCTTACGAGATGGCGTTTGAAACTAAGCGAGTATGACTTCGTTGTAATATACAAAAAAGGTAAAAACAATACCAACGCCGATGCCCTCTCGCGAATAGAAATTTGTAATGAGGAAACAAGCTCAATGATTGCTAACGCTTCGGAACACCCACTGACCAACAATAACTCTGACACTATGACAGCACATACCGCTAACGAGGACCCTATACTTAACATACCCATAACTGACGAACCATCAAACAAGTTTCATAGACAACTATGTTTAACGATTGTAGGAGACTTGAAAAAACGGACAACCGTAAGCAAACCCTTTGACACGCATACAAGAACATCCGTACAGTTATCAGAGTCGAATCTTGAGGAGGATCTTATCAATGCTATAAAGGAATATGTTAACCCAAAAATCAAAACCGCTTTATTAATAACCCCGCCACTAGGAATGTACAAGATCATCCCTATTATACAGGATAAATTTAAAAGCTCGTCTATGAACCTAGTTCTAGCAAAGAAAGAAGTAGAAAATGTAAAAGAATATTTAAGGCAACAGGATATCATCCGCCATTATCACGAGGGTAAAACTAACCACCGTGGTATTAGTGAATGTTACTTGGCTTTAACTGAAAAATTCTATTGGCCAAAAATGAAGGATGACATAACTAAATTTATTAATAATTGTACTATATGTGGCCAAGCTAAGTATGATAGAAATCCGATACGACCTAAATTCAATATTGTACCACCTGCTACAAAACCGTTTGAAATTATTCATATGGACCTTTTCACAGCACAAAATGAAAAGTATGTTACACTAATCGACGTCTTTTCTAAGTACGGGCAGGCATACTTACTTAGGGACGGAACCGCTCTCAGTGTAATACAAGCTTTATTAACATATAGCACGCATCACGGCTTACCATTAACTATGTTTTCAGAGTTCTGCAAAATTCATAAAATCCATCACCATCAAACCTTAGCACATTCTCCCAATGCCAACGGAAACATAGAACGTTTTCATTCTACCTTACTGGAGCATCTTAGAATCTTGAAATTAGAACAAAAGGAGCAACCAGTTATTAATTTAATGCCCTATGCTTTAATTGCCTATAACAGTTCCGTGCATAGCTTTACCAAGTGTAGGCCCTACAATCTTATATTAGGACATACAGATCCACGAGATCCAACTGACATAAATCTTACAGAACGAATCCTACAACAATATACACAGAATCATAGGGAACAGATGAAGCGCGTCTACGAATTAATTAATGAAAGTTCACTTGCTAATAGGACTGCTATCATAGAGAATCGTAACAGAACCCGGGAGCCTGAGGTAGATTATCAACCAGAACAACAG
Source organism: Musotima nitidalis (assembly GCA_949126915.1). NCBI lineage: Eukaryota > Metazoa > Arthropoda > Insecta > Lepidoptera > Crambidae > Musotima > Musotima nitidalis. The sequence continues at coordinate 269,928 of OX421443.1, read as the reverse complement.
ATATTCATCAGTAATCCTAGTGCTAGTCGTTCGAAGCTTGCCCCTAGGTACACGCAAGATTCTGTGTTAGCGGACCTACCGATACATGTTTATACATCTAAGAAAAAGGGACCCATAGCAAAAGCTAGACTAAAAAGGGTTCCTAAATCTGCGAAATTGTTGCAGGATCCTGCTAGCGCTGTTTCTCCACCTGAGTCAGGCTCAGGAGATAAAAGTGGAGGCGCTTGAAGATGGACCGGGATTCTTACCATTCAAATTGGGACCCATGGCCTTAACAACCCATTATCATACATTTCTGCAATACGTAGAACTCAAGGACATAGATAATAGTCTTAGTTTAGTCTATACGCAACTAGAAGTTATAAGGAATAAATTAGATAATTACACTTATGCGCTTTACGAATTTCAAATTGATCATCTTACTAACAAATTAGATAAAGCATCGTATCTGTTAAAAAGTTTAGAGCCAAATCGTTCAAAGAGAGGACTTATAGATGGTTTAGGTTCGATCATTAAAAGTATTACCGGAAATTTAGATTATACGGATGCTGTGAAATATGAAGATGCTCTCAAAATTCTCAAGAATAACCAGGACAAAGTTATAACCGCACAAAATCATCATATCAGTCTTAGCAAAGATTGGATGAATGAGCATACTAAAATTTTATCTAAAATAAAATCAAATACAAATTAATGAAACTTTGCATGTTTTACTAGATGCCGAAGTTCATACTCAGTATTCACTTTTGAAATTTGCTAAATTCGCACAAATGTTAGGTATAGTTAGCGACAACGTAGATAGTTTGTTAAGCGAATTAACTAGGTTAGAGAATGCGTTAGCATTTTGTCGTGCATCGAGCACACACCATTCTATGCTAAGTTTAAAATAATTAGTAATATGATTAATAAACTAAAACTGATTTATAATAAAGATCAAATACTCGTATTAGATACTCGAGAGTATTACGATGTCATAAAGCCCGCGTCATACTATAACGGTTACCAGTTAGTTTTTGCCTTTCGATTTCCTATAATATCTCATCTTAGTTACACATTATATAAATTAGCCATTGTACCGAATAAAAATAGGGAAATTATCCTACCTCCTTACCCGTTCCTTGCTGTCACTAAAGATAATCACGTATACATAGAGGCTGAATGCCCGAAGCTGAGCGAGCAATATATCTGCGAGGAAAAGATCAACCAACAGCTGACATCGCATCCAGACTGCATCTGCAACATAATCAAGGATCACACCGCCAACGAATCCTGTCAGAAGATCACAGTTAACCTCATGAAGCCCGCTATGGAGAAACTAGATGACCGTCATTACACCGTCGTGTTCCCAAAGCCCACGCAAGTTCAACTTATCTGCGAACGAGAGGAATACAATACACTATCCGGAAGTTTCCTGCTCACCATCCCGTACAACTGTATGCTACGTACATATGAATACACGATCGCTAATGTCAACAACCAGATACGAGGACAACCACTGAAGATCACCAATATTTCAATGGAGCTCAACGACAAACCCAAATCGCAACCCCTTACTATTAACTCAATTAACCTAACGAAGTTACACCGCCTACAAGATGAAATCAACCATCAGGATCATGTGCAAGCAGATCAATCGTCGAGTCTGTATCACACCACGATCCCAATGTACTGCATCCTAACAGGCGCTATCGTCATAACCATAATTATCTTATTGCGACGCAGCCTCCAGCATCGGACCCCTGAAACAACCCCAAACGACGCACCACGTCATACATATGAAGACCCAGAATCATCTCAGAAATCAAGCAAGATGCCAGCAACATTTTCTCTTAACATTCTAAAATAGTTGCTGAACTGAGGGGGGAGATGTTATATCGAGCGCCTCTAAGTAAATCGCTGACACCTATCACGCCTTCGTCGCATGCGAGGTCGACCTGCATTTCACATGAACTGGCGGAAACGCCGAATCTGCAATACGTGCTGTGTGAACTTCGCTGCTGGCCTACGTGACTGGAATTGGACGCCACTTCGATACCTAGCATCGGTCGGGTCGCTTCTTTATAATTATAATTAACTTGTAATAATTTTTATTTGAAAAATTAAATTAGTTTAAAGTAAATTTCGTTTTTTTTGAGTTCTCCCTGCGTCCCGTTCTTATTTGGCACCAATAAATGATTATTATTATGAAAACAATGTTGTGTTTCGTTCGATCCAGGTTTGAACTTGGTATAATCGATAATAATACAACTATATCTATTTTTTAACGAAATTTGTGCATAAGATTGATTTATATATTCATTTAAAAATCAATTAAAACAATGATTAAACTCTCAAACCAAAAAAACTGTCTTCAAGAAATATTTCTTTATTTTTTCAATAAATTTTAACTATTCCCAAAACTAATCCGATCTGATAAAGCTCAGAAGCTATATCTCTCTGAAACAAGTAATAGGAATTTAAATTATAAAAATAATGCTGAATTAGCAACACAGCCGTAGACGTCAAGCTATGAATTAAAAATTCGCAAACATTGGCGATTAGTTTCATAAAAATGTAATCATTTACGTCTCTACAGAGTATAAATTAGCTGAAAACGATAAGGACGCCAATATTATCACTTTTATTTTGCAATGGTTTTTTTGTGTTATTCTATGTTGGTGTCCAATAAAGAGTTTTCTATCTTTCTACATACAGTAGGCAATAGGCTCGCCACCTACTATGTGGCACCAATAAATGTGGGCGTATAATTTTCCACTCCCTACCCCTTCGGGGAAACAGGCGTGATATTATGTATATGTGCTAAATAAGTCTTTTAAATTAAAAATAATTTAATCCTGTCACTTAAACAGTTTTTTAATTATCATTGTATTTATTTTTATATTTTATTCTTTTCTGTTATATTTTTTTTTTTTGAAATTCGCTGCCGGCTCATTTGTTTTCTATTTCTTATGATCCCGGGTCTTTTAAGCGGGAGTGAAACAGCATTTTAGCAGGCTGTCATTAGTGGGTGCGCTTTGTACCGTGCTTATTTCACGGTATGAAGCGCTTTCACTTTATTTTGGACTGCATGTCGTGTATACGTGTAATAAGGTTGCATACCACGTACACAACTATTATATTAAAATATAAGCAGTTGGTGTACCAAACACATAAAATAAAAATTAAATGCTTGATGATCCCAAGCTCAGCTCAACCAAATCGATCAAGATTATAAATGTCTCCATATTCATCACCATCAAGGTTAAAAAATATCCTTCGATGCTACGTTACAAACTCGGCTTTATGTTTACGGACATAAAGTTTGCTATTTGGGCAAAGCGTTTGTCTACTTTAAAGTTGCCTTTACACAATGCCGACATCTAGCTTTAGAGGGGTTTTTTTATCGATGTGTTAATTATAATTAAGCCATAGATTTATGGTAATTTTTCATAGTTTAAGCTATCTTAAGTATATTTTTACAAGCACTCGTACATATACTAACTATAGTAACCTCATACTAAAAACTGTACTAAGTATAGCTTACACTATGGGGTTTATCTGTAAACTGGTTAATATATATTTTTTGTTATTTACTAGCAGTCCCGAAGAGCTTAGATTTATCCAATTCCTATAACCCCGAGTCTTTTAAGCGGGGCGTGAAACGACATTTTAGCTGGCCGTAATGAGTGGGTGAGCTTTATACCGTGCTTATTTCACGATATGAAGCGCCTTCATTTTTTGGACTGGATCGACTGCTTACCATCAGGCAAGGTGTAGACATAATGACGTGTCACAAAAAATAAATTACATAGAAAAAGCAAAATTGTTCGCATTTTTGCGAAAAACTATTGAACTCGAAGGACCATATCAAGTTTTCAAATCATTTTCGTGGATTGTTTTTTTTAACTAAATCAGATTTATGTGCAATCATTCAAACAAATATTTTCCCATAACATGTTGTAACATGTTACAAAAATTGTTGAAACTTTCTTAGTGTGTAATATTTCCCTTAAAATTTTAACTTGCGCCAATATATTACGTGCGGTGTAAAGGGCCCGACAGACTTTGTCTTATCTCCTCCTCCATAAATCAGGGGCCTAACTTTGTTTACATACCATTCAGTAGCCGTTTGGAGTGAAAGAACGAACTGTGCTGTCACAAATCTCGGAGAAGGGTTAGATTTGGGATGTTTACTAATTATTTTCGTATTTTAGAGCATTTAATCTATAACTTGGTCCGTTTTATTGAGACATAAGGCAAGCTGGCGGATGTATAGTGAAGAAGCGCGTTAGCCTAGGCTCTCGGGAACAATCATTAAGTTCTTAAATACATACATTCACGCCTATTTCCCGGAAGGGGTAGGTAGAGGCATATTATATGCCCACACTTCGCCAATTATATAGTTGGTCCTACGTAATAGGTGGCAAGCCTATTGCCGCTTACCGGGCACTGTTATGTTCGCCAGAGCCTCGTCCGTTGATCGGCAGGTGCACCACTTGCACCTGAGGTGGCTTGGACTCCTCAGGTCTTGGTAGGACCTGAAGGCCCAAGGGCCACCCCTAGGCCGCCAACATGTTTATTTATGTAGGTACGAATAGTGTTTTTATGTTAATACAAAATTTCCAAAACTTACTTTTTCCCTGAGTGCATTTGGTTCATGATTGTGACTCTGTAAATTTTTGGATAATATTTCATGTTGTAGGTCAGCGTTCTGTTTGGTAATAAGTCTCGAATTACATTTATATTCGTTCTTGCGTCGAAACTCACACACCCAATAAAATTTGTTGTTATTTTCCCTATTTTTCTCATATGTGAATCCATTTACGTTTATTTAGACCTTCTTCTTTCTTTTAAATACTGGCTTCGTGCGTCTAGCACATTTAGCCAGTGTCAAGTAAGTGATATATTAATTATATATAATTTATAGCAAATGAGAATGAGTGGTGATAAAGATGATAAATCGAAGATGAAATACCCTTCCCTAAGCCCCTTGAGTCCTCAGTAAAGATGTGGGACTATACTGAGATCTCACATGGACTCCTTGAGAGAAAATTTGAAAAGTGATTTTGCACTGTTTTGTTTGATTTACCAACACTCATGTATGTTCACAAACACGTAACGGTTAATAATCCACCGTTATTACACATTAATGTTAGAAATATCACAAATTTTAGAAAATAGAACAAAACTGCAGACATGACGCTTCACTTTCCCGCCAAGAAGTCCGGTAGGATACCTAAACACCCGTTCTTCTTCTTAATGGTTAATTAATGGCACATTGACATCAAGGGTGACGACAATTCAGCCAGACTCAACAATTACTAAGTTACACTAACTAGTTCACACGTTCACTAAATTCAGTGTCAATTTACATTTGGAGTGAAATAACGAACTGCGCTGTCACAAATCTCGGAGAATGGTTAGAAACGGGATGCTTATAATTTTTTTCAATATTTTAGGGCATTTTATTTATATTTTAGTACGTTCTATCGAACAAGGAATTAATAAATTAATATTTTCTAACAATTGGTTAACAACAACACCAAACATTTAGTTCCAAGATAAGTATCATTAAGAACTTGGGTTGTTGATACTAAATAACGGATAAAAACATACCGACTCATCCGTAGAATAACGTTCGATCTGTAGGGTTGATAGTTTTCAGTAGAGGTCAAAGAAGTTTTTAACTTGTGTTATTCTAAAACAGTGAGACTTGACATTTCGATTTTTTGACATGTTTATATAAAGCGTTAGCCTTGTTAAATGCTCCTTAAAGTACATTTCTAATGCTTTTATTTTACGAAATAGTGGGTTCCATATCAACATTGGACGTTTTATAGCGGAAGAGCGGGAGTCCTTAGTGAACATAATACGTTTTTTTACGGAGACATCTGAATTAGATACCGTTCTATATTAACTTTGAACGTTTTTTGTTTGAATACTCTATCACCTATAGGTCCTATATGAATACCTCTATGCTACTTTGATATACCTATTTAATATTATGAAGGGGAAAGTTTGTATGTATGTATGTGTATGTATGTGTGTTTGTTTGTTTGTTACTCTTTCACGCATAAACTACTAGACCGATTATGATGATACTTGGTATGTGTATTGCTGCAGTGCTGGAATAACACATAGGCTATCTTATCCTAAAAAAATCCCACGGGAACGGGACTTACGCGGGTAAAACCGTGGGTCACATCTAGTTTAAATATAAAGTTAGCCATAACATTAGTTATGACAATAACCTTATGTAACAAAATGAATGTTCTAAATCGTTTATTAGTTTAGAAAAGCTCAAAATAGGAACCTAATAAAACCAGTAAAATCTTAAAAATTGGAACACCAATGACATCAAAGTGACGTGCTTAGGAAATTTAAATATATTTAACTTACACACTAATCTTTCTAATCGAACAATAGTAGAGGCAGGTACATACTTAAACTTTGTTTAAAAATTAACAATTAAATAGTTTTTCCATAGAAATTATTAGTCTTAATCAGTTTCAATTAAAAGCATCGTTACCTAGACGATTTTATATTTGATAACAACTAAACTGACTTAATAATTAAATAGGTAGGTAACTCATTATATCACAGCACTGCAACTAGGGTACGACCTAACTTAATTGTCTTAAAAATGTATTAAATAAGTACCTACATATCATGACAACAGACAAGACATTTTGCTCCACATCCTCAATTTAAAATAAACCATATAACAACCAGCGTGTACAATATTATTATTAATAAGTCTTAGAATCTATAACTAAGACTGATTACAACCTGCATATTCTAATTAACCTATAATGGTTGCTACACAAATATATCAATTAAATCATGTTTAGACAAACATCAAATATATCAATTAAATCATGCTTAGACAAACATCAAATAACAATATTAAATAAAAACACGAATGAAGCGAAACAATGTGAATGATAATAAGTACTCAAGTAAGTAATTGAGGAATTGGATGCTGTCAGGATATACTTCTTCAGAATCATCACCGATACCGTGTGGCAAAGCATTAAAATATTGATGATACTCCACCGGAATATCTCCCGAGCGGCACATATCAATCAAATTTTTATACTTAGCAGCAGCGACCATAATAGGTTCAGTATATGCAGGTTTTAGTAAAATAAAAAATAAAAAGTATATACTTTATTGTCTTTAAGATCAACATGATAATTTAGATTCGTCAAACGTTGAGACACAAAATGGAAATTCGATATACTTTTTTAACAACAATGAAAGAGATATGAACGGAACCATACTATAGAAATAAAAATAAATGGTTTCTTTGTCAGAATTTGTCAAGGTTTGCCAGTTTATCTGTCTGTTGTGGTTTTTCTCAAGATTTGTCAGTCTGTCGGTGACTCTTATCGGGGGGATCTGTCAGTCAGCCTGTCGTAATTCCAAAGGACGGAGGGGATTGTCCGTCAGTCAGTCAGTATGTCGGTGACTCTAACGAGGCTTCCAAAAGGCAACGAGATTGAGAAGAATGCCTCAAGAAACTCATCTCGGCTTTTTAGTTCAACTTGTCCCGAGTTTCTCTTGTGGTAACAAGAATCACTAAAATATTAAAATCAGGTTGAGTGAGATCATATTTAAAAAATAATTTGTAGGGATCATTCTTTTTCTTGATCCGTTGGATTATGTTTTAATCGGACAATGTGACATATGAAAAGCGAGATTGAAGTTTGGATTCATAATGTCCCGATACTGGCGTTCTCTTGTAGCTTTGGAAGTGTATTTCTCAGGTTCGAACCATTCAAAATACAACTTAAACATTTTGGAATTACTTGGTGTATACTTTTGATAATTAATGTAATTGGTGTATTCCGTTCTGATTAAATAAATAAAAGTAAGTAAGTAAGTTGTAAGTAGAGCTTTTGGCTATTTTTGCGTATATAGCACGATCTAACAGGGACAAATGTTCGAACATGGTCACAAACACTTAGTCTTTGTTTCATTGCCTCATCTATGACGATCTTGTGATTTTGGTGACGGGGTCGTCATAGTAGACGTAGACTGTACTTCTAAAGTAAATGTACTAAGTTAATTACAGTTAACATTTTTGGTTGGTGGGTCATATAATATATTTGGTATTGAGCTGTCGCAGGAGATTTCTGGGTATCGCCATCTCCATCCTGAATTTCTTCCTATATATCAATAGTCAATTCCTGGCTGATTTTGTCTGCACCAGGTGGTAGAGGTGACAATGGTGGTGTAATACCTTTTTCATCAACATTCTCAACTAAAATAGTAGAAAAATATATTATTACTAAAATAGCAGGACTATATACTTACCTAGCAATTCATTATGCAAATTTTATCCAAAATTATTTATATTTAACGAAATTTTAAATTGAATAACGTCCTAACTGACGCCATTATCCCAGTATTAACGTCCCATTTTATTATCGAACCAACAAATCGTATCATAGTTTCCGTAGAAAAACGTCCAATATTCACATGAAACGCTTAGAAGTTCCATGATGTTCGTATTAAATCGGCCTAAGTTTTGTAAAGACTTCTACTTTTTACTATTAATTATTACATAGATACTAGTTATTCTATAAATATGCATTACGCTAAGTGTATTTTCGAACTACAATTGCGTTTTTGTGCTTCTCCATAAAAAAACGTACTATATAAAAATCGATCGCCCACAAGTAGTATCGGATACAAAAATTAATAATAGATGTAATATTTATAAATATAACAATGTAATAGTGTAGGACACAATAATATTGATTAAATATTACAACTAAAAAGTCAACTTACCGACACCTGCAGTTTTTTTCATATAAACTGCAGGCGAATTTGAATATGATGAACTTCGCTCAGGCTCTCCTTCATCTTTTCTAAGCATGTCTTAATTTTTTCGTGATCGCGACATCTCTAACAATATGTTTGTTAATGCAAAACACTTAACTAATTAGATATATTTATCAAACCGAAAAAAACTAAGCCCATGACATGAAAACGCCCGCCTTCCAAAGAAAAGAGGCCGGAGTGACGAACGAACGTGGCGCCCGCGCCGTCCCCACTTCCCGCGCACTGTCCGTTGACCACTTAGTGCGTTCTTCTACGAAACTTAAATCACATTGAACGTTGTTCGATTCCGTATCTCTCAAACTAAATAAGATACGAAAATTTTAAAAATGTATATCAATAAAGCTTGTATTCCTTATCTCGTTTAGCTATTTATCGTATTATTGCTCTATGATCACATCGGACTCTGTTCTACGGATAAGTCGATACATAAATACTTTTTTTTTTGTAAATAAATACATAATATACAGACCAGAACAAATATTCATGTTCATGCACAAAAATATTTGTCCTATGTGGGAATCGAATCCACGACCTTGGAGCAGAGAGCGGGTGGGTATACTCGCGACTACGCCATATCGGTCGTCACATGAAATTCCAATAAATTATATTTATATGTAGCATCAGTTAAAATAAAGTTAAAGCAAGTATAGTCTTTAATACCATAAATAATTACGAGTTATAAGAAAAAGAAGTGACCCAGTTTACACAATTTTTGTATAAAAATTATTTATGTCCGTTAGTATGCGGACTATTTTTATATTTGTACTATAGATATTTTTTTTTTCATTAAAATGTTTAGACAAATAATTATAAATCTATATACCTATAGTGCAAGAAAAAAAAAATTCCTACTACTAACTGACATAAATAATCATCATCATCTCAGCCCATAAACGTCCCACTACTGAGCACGAGCCTCCTCTCACATACCAAGGTGAGAGGGCATTGGGTCATACTCCACCACGCGGACCCAGTGCGGATTGGCGGAGGCAGGTGTATGGCGTCCTGCTGTTAGAATTTATCAAGCCGCCCATTAGGCCTCTAACATGGCTTAACGACTACCACATTTAGTGATAACCGGGACCAACGGCTTAACGTGCCCTTCGAAGCACGGAAGCGCTCGATATCAAATGCCACACAAACGGTCACCCATCCAAGGACTGACCTCTGTAAACTCTGCTGTACTTCGGCGATCGTTTCCGACCACCGAGCACCGCGGAGCTACGAGCGCTTCACATAAAAAATACTTGAATAAAAAAAATGAATTCTCGTTCATTGGGTGAAAAGTAGTTCAGATGGAGTACAATGAACTGCTCTGTCAAAACCTAAGAAAAGGGTTAGAAACTTGTTTTCTTTGGGGTTGACAGGTTAACATCACTTTATCCGACTATATTACCACGTTAGATAATAATATGTTCTTTACAGTATGTTCCATAATGTTTCCCCTTCGGGGAAACAGGCGTGAAAGTATGTATTTATGTAAATTACGGATACACATACGAATATACATTTTACACCCAAACATAAATTTTAACAAATACTTATGTTTACATGCACACAAAATTTATTCTGTGCGGCAATGCGGCTCAGGAACAATGTAACCATCAAACAGAGACAATGAAAGTCAAAATAGTTTTTTAAAGCTTAGCTCAATAAAGCAGTTATGAACGTCAACTTAAAACCTGCACGGTTTTTTATTACGAGTTTCTTAAGAGAAGTTATTGTGTAGTCAGTAAACTTATTCCCTAAATGTTACGAATGTACCGAAAGTCTCTGCAGGGTCCCCAGCAGTGATTCATATACTATGTACACGACGACCGATATGGCGTGGTGGCGAGAATATCCGCTCTCCGCTCCTAAGGTCGTGGGTTCGATTCCCACGCAGGACAAATCTTTGTGTGCATGAACATGAATATTTGTTCTGGTCTGGGTGTTTTCCTATGTATATTAAGTATGTATTTACAAAAAAAAGCATTTATGTATGTTTATCCGTTATTTAGTATTCATAACACAAGTTCTTAATGATACTTATCTTGGAACTAAATAATTGGTGTGACTGTCACAAAATATTTATTTATTTATTATCAAATCACGCACAATTAACCATGTAAGCATTTTAGAATGCTTTAGGCTGCTGTGCCATGTGTGCACTAGAAAGGCCGACACGTTTGCCCATTTTCGCATAAAAACAATCCATATCCAGTACTGCAAACATATATGAGGCACTAAAATAGCGAAGCGATCCCATCAGCAATTGAAACGCATTTTTTTATTGTATCCGGAGAGAGAGACTTTTTGGAGCCCCATCAGTATTCACAACGCATTGGACCCGGGGAGAGCAACGAAATTTTAGTACATTTTCCTGTTGGATCCATGAAACAGTGAAAAACAACTAAAGCTCTACCTCGTATGAACAACATGGAAATCTACTTCAATTTATATTCCTTCCGACCGATAGAACTATCCGTTAGATTACAGTGTCGTCTTTGGGCCAGTAGTGAGCATAAGCCCTGAGTTTTAACCACAATGCACTACTTAGCTAACATAATCCCAAGGTATTTACAACGATCCACCACACTCAACGTTGATCTTTTGTGCTTAATCGGCATTTTGTCACATATTTTATATTTAGCACTAGGTCACACGAAAAACTGGCCCTAACACTAATTTTAAATCAATCCATGTTCCGATGTGGAAGTTTCGCACACCAACAGCACGTTTTCAAATAATTCACACACACAAATATGTTTTCCCGGTAAGGCAGACGCATATTACATACCCACATTTCGCCAATTATATTACTTGTCCCACGTAAACACGCTTACCGGGAACTTGTATGTTCTCCCGAGCTTCGTCCGTTGATCGGCAGTTGCACTACTTGCAGGTAAGCTTGGCTTGGGGTCCAAAGTTCTTGGTAAGACCCCTATACACCCAGGCTCAATTAAATCAGGTTTCATATATCAGTCTTACTTCTTTACGAACCTTATCGACTTTAAATGAACCTCCTAATGAGCTTTTTAAAAAAAATCAAAAAGTTCAAATTCATTTATTCAAGTTAGGCTCAAAAGAGCTCTTATGAACGTCAAAAGTCAAAGCGCCCATTCACTGCGGGCGGGAGCCTGATCGTAAAAGAACGGGCATGAAAATCGTCAAGGTTAGTTTTTTCTCCCGCCTTTTACAAAATGTACTTAGTAGTAAAACAATTTGACAAGTCTACAAAAACCTGTGTTCTGCAGTCACAAGATTTAAAATAAAAGATAAAGAGAGAAAATAACTTCTTTTTTTACTTAGCGTTACCTTTCCACCTTACCTTTATCCATATCCTTTATTGCACATAAAATAATTCTATGAAAATACAGTTTGATGGAAACACATAAAACATGAATATTGTTAATGTTGTAATATATTGCATTGTAAATATAGCGTCACAGACAAATGAAGATTGTAATTTAAGAAGCTATCTAACCAATTGATAATTAAAAAGAGCATAGCCTGTTTTCAACTACGGATTACATATAATTATATTATATTCGAAGGTTCATTAAATGTCTTCACCTATCGAGTATCGAGTGGTGTTTTATTGATGGTCCTTCGAGCCGGATATATATGTAATCCGTAGTTGAAAACGCTAGCGCGATTCAACTGTAAGAGAGTGACATCTGTTGACAGTATGCGGAATAATCTTTCTGCCCCAAAACAAACGTTTAAAACTTAGACAGCCTGTGAGTTTCTTGTCAGTTCTTCTTACAGAGCCGTGCCTTGGATTTCACTTATACTCAAATGTTTTTGAGTTGTTTTGTTGCATGTGAGTGAATCTAAGTTCCTGATTTAAGTGTTATCATATTTTAATAATTTTTATATTTAATTGTGACTTTTTCAAGTGCTATGTAAAAGTTTATATAATTAAAATATTTGAAGTTTGAACAAACTACTTATACTTTGATTTGGAAGACACAATCGCGGGCGGAAGCTTGTTTTTAAACATAAGGCCTTATCGGACGGACGGACCTTATCTTCGCCATCGTAAAAAAAAAGTGCCCATGTATTCCTATTCATACAAATTTTCGTCTAAATGGCCTCTATTACTTAGAACATTTCTAGTATATTTTAAATTAATTTGGATTAAAAGTTATCCTAACATGGGTTAACAGCTTCCTCATATGATAACAACCAAAACTAACTAACATCTTAGACATGTTATATTTCATCATGTACCATATACTTATCATCATTTATCGTTCGATTCCCACACAGGACAAATCTTTAATAAACTAGTTGTACCTGCCACTAGGCTCCAAAAAATTAACAAATCTTTTAAAGGTCAATGTGTGCGAATCTATAATAAAATCCCAAGCAATATACAGCAATTAAGCCTAAATAGATTTAAATTAACAATAAAACGCAAGCTGTCTTTAAAGGGATACTATTCTATCAAAGACTATATGGCTGATAAAAATGCTTGGGATTAAACTGCCGTTTCATACAGGCTATTCTAATATGAATGACTTAAAGCATGAATATTGTTATATTATGTTGCATTGTATAGCGTCACAGACAAATGAAGATTGTAACTAACCAATCGATAATTTAAAAGAGCATAGCCTGTGAGTTTCTTGCCAGTTCTTCTTACAGAGCGGTGGCTCGGAACTGGCACTTAGATTCACTTACACTTAAATATTTTTTGTTTTTTTAAATTGTTTGGTTGCAAGTGAATCTAAGCTTCGTGATTTTAGTATAAATATATTTTATTTGTTTTTTTTTTGTTATTTTTATATAATTTTGACGTTTTCAAGTACTATGTAATAGTTTATGAAATAAAAAGTATTTTGACTTTTTGATTTTGACTTTGACTTTGTGTGCATATAACACAGGTTCTTAATGATACTTATCTTGGTACTAAATAATTGGTGTAATTGACATTTATTTTATTTATTATATAAAACTTCGTCTTAATCGGCTCAATGACTAAGGAACGCATAAAACATTTAAAATATCTTATATGTGATATAAACATGGATCAAAGTTATCCTTACGTTGCTTGACGGCTATTTTGATTTTTATTTTACAGATATTTAATTGCTTATGTAATATTTTATGTGATGAAATTGTTCTTTTTATACAAAAGTAAATTGTATAAAAAAAAAGTAAAAAAATATTTATTTCATAAACTATTATACATAGTACTTTAAAACGTCATAATTAAAATATTAAAAAAACAATCGAAATATTATTACACTAAATCACGAAGCTTAGATTCACTTACATGCAACAAAACAATTTAAAAACAAAAAATAATTAAGTGTAAGTGAATCTAAGTGCCAGTTCCGAGCCACCGTTCTGTAAGCAGAACTGGCAAGAAACTCACAGGCTATGTATGCTCTTTTAAATAATTCCATTGGTTTGGTACTTGAATTACAATCTTTATTTGTCTGTGAAGCTATACAATGCAATATAAATATAACATTAACAATATTCATGTTTTAAGTCATTCATATTAGAATAGCCTGTATGAAACGGCAGTTTAATCCCAAGCATTTTTATCTGCCATATAGTCTTTAATAGAACAGTATGCCTAATAGGAATACATTATAACGACTGCCATAGATTTTATACTCTCGAGATTATTCTTTATTCATGTAAAGATGTGAAGAACAAGCCTCACAGTGGCTGCGGGAATAGAATTTAGGTCGCCGTATCCGATACGGAAATAGCACTCAGGACGTATCCGCCAAGTTACATTTAGACAAGTTTCTTATTACTGCCCTTTACAAGAAAGTTGACTTTGCTTTATTTGTTATTCGTTTAGGGTATTTGCTAAAGTAATTTATTGATTCAGGCGTTACTTTGCGGAAATCCATTGTAAGCAATTGATGGATTAAAAATATCTTTGTAACAATTCCCGCGCTACTATAATTTCCCGAAAAATCGAGAAGTTACGTTTAGAAGTTACATTCATCGATTAATGACCATACCTATGTCGTCCACTAACTATGATAAAGAATTGAGCACAATTTATCAGTTAGCAATTAGTAATGGATATGATACTACTTTGGTTGATAATCTGATTAAAAGTAAACAACAGAGTATTGTTAGATCGGTGTTGTGTGCTTTAGAATGCGACAAGATTAATAAATATACAGGCAGTTTAACGTATATGGGCTCAGTTAGTAGACAGATTTCTAAATTGCTTAAGAAAAATGAAATAAATACAGCGTTCAAAACTAAAAACTCACTTAGTCGTCTTTGTAACGGAAAGGATCGCATAGAAAATAGTAAAAAATCGGGTATATATAAATTAACTTGTGAGGTTTGTCACAGTGTCTATATAGGGCAAACTGGACGCAACTTTGAAACCAGATATAAGGAGCATATAGCTGCTTATAGGCATAATTGTCCAGACAAATCTCATTTTGCCAAACACCTTATCGACTCTGGGCACACCTTGAGTAATAATCATAGTTTTGAAATATTACATTTACATGAAAAAGGTCTACGGCTGAGTGTATTGAAAATCTCGAAATAATTAAGCACAATGACAGAAACCTACTGCTGAACGAACAAAATACGTTCTCTAGATCACCTCTATTACGTATGGTTCAGAAATTTCGTAACGGTCACTCTGACTCAGACAGTCGGACGTTGGTGACGGAAGTGAGTAAGGGTATAAATACGCTCGAATACGCTCAGCTGCTCACGGACGGTTTCGTAGTGACTACAACCTAACGGTGCCAACTGTAGCCACTACGACTCGCACGCGTTACGCTCGGGCTGAATTTGTTAGTTGTGGACTATTGCTAGCGAATTACTGTCCCTTTTCTTTCGAAAAGGGGCGTAATTGCGCCCAGGCTTGCCTGGTGGGGATCACCACCTCATAGCGCCTCCGGGGCGGCGGACCACATCCCGTCGCCCTTATCAGCCGCGGGCGCGTGCACGCCCGACTTTTCCTCTCTCCCACCCTTTCCCTGCACAGACACATCGCGCCCATGAACGGGCTTGTGTACTAGGTAGGGAAGAAAGAAGAGGAGGACCTACCGAACACCAACAAGAGAAGATGGACACCTCGCCCAGAGATTCTGCAGGTGAAGAGCGAGCCGAGGAGCCGCGTACCCCCACCACTCATGGCCGACCCCATGCCGGGGAAGGGCATGAAGTGCGGGGGGGGCGCGCGCCCGGCCCGTCGACGCCGACGCTCTCCGGGCACTATTACATTCCGACGCCGGAAGAAAGCCCCGTTACGATTCGGGCCCCACCAGCGACGTCGCCGCGGTCGAAGCACGACCGCGACTGCGTGATGACCGCCAGGCTGGCGGAATCGGGGTTCTTATCAGAAGGCCTACTCCGTTGGATGTCGGCATACATCCGCTTGGCCGAATTTGACCTCGGCTATACGGAAAAACTGTTGCCGATCGACAGCGCGGCCCTTGAAATCGCCGCCCAGATTCCCTTCATCCTCCCCCCGCTTAGGGGAAGGAAAAGGAAGGAGATATCGCCCGCTTCCAGAAAGGAAAACGCCGACAAGAGGCGCCGTACCGCAACAGTACAAGGGCCGAGGTCCCGTAGTGCCAGCGGACGCGTGGAGGCCTCCACGTCAGCTATGCCGCCTCCTGCAACACCGCCGCCGAAGAGGAAACCGCCAACCACGGCGACGCCGCCTTCGACGCCCACCGCTCCGTCGACGCCGGAGCTTTATGACGCCGCGCCGCTATTACCGACGCCGAAACCGCAGCGCGCGCCGCGAGCCGCGCGCCCGTTCGCGCCCGCGTATCCCCACTCCATATCCCCTCCCACCCCCACCACCGCTAGTGGTGGGGCGCCCCCCTCCCCTGCCCCCTGCCCCCCGTACCTCAGCGGGGGTCCCTCCCCACTCTATCCCCACCCAAACAATTCTCCCCCCAACCCCTATATATCCCCCGCCCCAACCGCGCCCGCCCCGGTCGCCGCCGCCGCTTCATACGCGGCCGCGGCCGCCTCCGCCGCCGTACACGCGACGCGTGCGCCCACCGTTGCGGCCGCGACACCGCGTGCACCCACGACCGCGGCGGCAGCGACAACCGCCGCCGCGACAAACAAGACCGCCGCCACCACGAAGACGCCACGATACCTGCCCCTGGTGGTTGGAAAACTCCCTGACTGGAGCATACACTTCAGGGAGCTGAAATCACGCCTGGGAAGAGCCCCGAACGCACGCCCATTCCAGAAGGGCGTGCGCTTCACACCTGTAGACGCCGACGAATACCGCGTAGTACAGCGATATTTGTCGGATCTTTCGAACACCACCAACCTGGCGTGGTTTTCTTATTCGCTCCCTGCGGACAGGAGCGTCAAGATCGCCATCAGGGGTATTCCAGTGGACACCGACCCCCTGGAAATACAGGAGGAGCTCACTTCCCTCGGCTACAGCCCGGAATTTGTGCGGCCCATCCGGGCTCGACAAGGACGACCGGGCTGCATATACTTCGCGCAGCTCAAAAGGACCGAGGGAATCGCGAACATATTCAACACCACCGAGCTTCTCTGTATGCCAGGGGTGAAGATCGACGCCTGGCGCAGCAAACGCGGGCCGGCGCAGTGTCACCGGTGCCAGCAGTTCAGGCACTCGTCACACTGCTGCCACCGCCAGCAGGCCTGCGTCCGGTGTGGAGAGGAACACCGGGCTAAGGACTGCCCACGGCCGCTCACCGAACCCGCCACCTGTGCGAACTGCGGGGGCTCCCACCCGGCCAGCTCCATTAGATGCCCGGCCTTCAAACAGGAGGCGAAGCTGAAACGCGCCGGCACCGTGGCCCTAGCGGGCAGACCGCTCACCGAAAAATCCACGGTGCCCGCGGACGCAGGAGTGCCTCACCTGATGGCCGAAGCCAACCAAAAGCCCCCGCCCCCTCGCAGAGGGAAGAGGAAGAGCAAGAAGAAGGGGAAGGGGAAGAAGGGAGCACCCCCACCCGAAGCAGCCGTCGCCATCTCGTCCGAGAAGGAGAAACGCGACGGGAAGGTGGACGCGAAGACTGCTCCCACCGTTAGGGCCGCACAGATACAGATCCTCACTGAGGTTCTGACGGCCCTACAACAGGACAGGGACCCGGTCCCTATCCTCCTTGGACGAATGGCGACCCTTATCCAGACCAATGGCTAGTCTAAAGATTGTCCATTGGAACGCCCATGGACTGACGGGGAAGATCGGTCAATTGAAGATCTTGTTACAAGACTTCAACGTGGACGTGTGTCTGATCTCAGAGACACTCCTACGACCTACCGACACCCTCAGGAAGATTAGCCACTACTTGGTCTACCGGCAGGATCAGGTCTCGTCCTCGAACAGAGCATATCGCGGGCTGGCGGTCCTAGTCAAGAGAAGGGTCGTGCACCAGTTGATTCCGCCACGGCAAGAGCCACCTACCTCTCTATACTCGCTCGGTATAGAGTTGTACTTCAAAGGGAGACCACTGCGTGTGTTTGCAGTCTACAAGCCGCCAAATGATCCCATCGACGTGGGGGACATCCACGATCTGATCGACGCTCCGTACCCCACCATCGCTGCAGGAGATTTCAACTGCAAACACACAGCATGGAACTCGATGATCAACAACAGCAATGGTCGCCGACTCTTCAACGATGCAGAGGCCAGAGGCTACTATGTCCAGGGCCCAGAAACACCCACCCACTACCCGCACAACGCGGAGCACACACCAGACGTCCTGGACATAGCCATCTTCAACCAAATTGACTGCCAGCCGACGCAGGAAGTCCTCCTAGAGGACCTCCAATCAGACCACCTGCCGGTACTTTTAACACTACCGGATCGACCTATATCAGCGAAGCCGCCACCTCCAAGGCGCTGCGTTGACTGGGGAAGATTCAGTGAGCTGATGCACAAGGACACGCCGTCGTACCCCGTCACGAAGCCAGAAGAGGTAGACTGTTTAGCTGCCGACCTAACGTCTTGCATCCAAGGCGCCCTCTCCACATCATCGCACACCATGCCTGCGCTCAGGGGACGTCCCCCGCTACCCGCAGGCATCCGGGACCTACTCGCGACCAAGAGGCGCCTCAGGAAGGATTGGCAGCGCACACGCTGCCCAACCATCAAGACGCAGCTAAACAGAACAGCCGAGAACCTGAAGACAGCCATTAGCTCACTGGAATCCGAACAGTGGGAAAGACACCTGGAGGGCGTGAGCGAGGACTGGAACAAGATCCATCGCCTCTGCCGCCAAGTCTCCAAGGCCCCACCCCCAGTCAGACCGCTGAAGGGATCCGACGGGATGCTACGCTACCGTGCGGCAGACAGAGCGGAGATCTTCGCGGAGCACCTCGAAGAGCAGTTTCGACCGAACGCGACGTCCAACCTGGAACACGAGCGGACGATTAAGGAAGAGCTCGAGAGATACCTCTCTGCACCTACGGCAATCGAGGAGGACCCAATTGTCTTCTCCCCCGGCCAGGTGCAGAGACAGATTGAAAAGACGAAGCCTAAGAAGGCCCCAGGCTACGACGGCATCACCAACGTCGCATTGAGGCACCTACCGCCGAGAACCGTAGCCGCCCTTACACGCCTCTTCAATGGCATTATGCGGACGGGCCACTTCCCAGGCTTATGGAAGTCAGGGAGGGTGATCATGCTCCCTAAGCCTGGGAAGAACATACAGGACCCCGCCAGTTACCGTCCTATAACGCTGCTGCCGAATATGTCGAAACTGTTCGAGAGGCTCCTGCTCGGACACCTGATCCCGCACATCGAACCGCGTCAAGAGCAGTTCGGTTTCCGTGCCGAACACTCAACCACACTGCAGCTAACGAGAGTACTGCACCACTTCACGGTGGCCACGAACAAGAAGGAGTACACTGCTGCAGTACTCTTGGACATGGAGAAAGCTTTTGATCGTGTTTGGCACGAAGGTCTGCTGCACAAGATCTCGCAGTCCAGCGCACCCAGACGCATCACGCAGGTGATTGCTTCATTTTTGGAGGATCGAAGCATCAGAGTGGTGGTGGAGGATGCCCTCTCCTCGGAGAAGAGAGTGAGAGCCGGAGTCCCACAGGGGAGCTGCCTCTCGCCGTCCCTGTACGCGAAGTATACGGATGACATGCCCACCTCTGAGAGAGTACACCTGGCACTATTCGCCGATGACGCCGCCTACTATACTTCGTCGTACAGGAGACACCTGGCGGCGAGAAGAATTCAAGAGACGATGGAGCTTCTGCCAGAATGGCTTGACAGGTGGCGGCTATCGGTCAACGTCAAGAAGACCCAGGCCATAGTCGTCCCCTACACGATACTGCTCCCACCACCACTCCGCCTGCATGGGCAAGAGATCGCGTGGCATCCACATGTCAAGTACCTGGGTATCACGATCGATCGTAAGCTCAACATGAATTCCCACGTAGCGTCGACAGTCGCCAAAGCCAAGACGGCGCGGCACCTGCTCCGTCCAGTGCTGGGCGCGTCGCTACCACTACGAGTGAAACTCGGAGTGTACAAGATGTACCTCCGCCCCATCCTCACCTACGCAGCCCCAGACTGGTACGCGCTTACAGGAAAGCAGGCAAGGAAGAAGATGGAGGTTTTTCAGAACCAAACCCTACGCCAGATCGTCAAGGCCCCTCGCTACGTGAGGAACGCTACGATCGCAAGGGATTTGAGGCTTGAGAGTGTGGAAGCCTTCGTGGGTCGACTGGCGGGACCGATGTTCGCGCGTGCGGACGCGTCGGGCCACGAACACATCCGAGGCCTGGCGCCCCTTCATGCGCGTCCACCGGAGGCCAGGGCCTACGCCCGCAGCCTCATCCCTCAGGATACCCAGGACTGACGAAGCCTACTGGACAAGACTCCCGCGCCGCTGATCGCCCCAGGGCGCTGATCGCCCAGGGCTGGATCGCGGCGCCCCACCGGATTTGACACCGGACTCAACACTGGCTATACAGCCAACCCAACGCCGCGTCCGTAGTTACGGACGCTGAACGACACCGCGGCCAGGGGGCCCAGCCCCGATTCCGCGCCGTGTTCCCCCAACAGGGGAACACGTAGAAGAAAGGTTAGCTGCTCACTCTCGTTTCAGCATTGGTCGTGAAGACATCGTTGTTCTGAGGCTCCTATCTTACCTGAAGATGCCCTGTGTAAGGGCGAAACACGTGTCGTGTTGAATAGTTTCTCGATTTTTCGGGAAATTATAGTAGCGCGGGAATTGTTACAAAGATATTTTTAATCCATCACTTGCTTATTTGCTAAAGTAATCTACCTTTTCGTCATATAGTAACAGTTAAAGTCCGTTATAGTCGAGTCAAGTCATACTCTACTAATACTTTACCAGGGTATGACTATGAAGATTTTACTACAGGATGTATGGAGTTTTAGAATCAACACAGAAAACCACAATTCACTATAATGTTCCACTTTCCTACGCTTGTGTACATTGCCGAAAAAGTTTTAATAATCCACAAACATATTTACACATCCAATTTAGACTAATTTTGTAAAGTAATGTGTTTATAGGGATCCTATTAGCATCTAAGAAGCCCAAGCCAACCTCACCTGCAAGTGGTGCACCTGCCGATCAACGGACGAGGCTCTGACGAACATAACAGTGCCCGATAAGCGGCAACAGGTTAGCCACCTATTACGTGGCACCTACAATGTGATTGGCGTAGTGTTGGCGTATAATATGCCTCTGCCTACCCCTTCGGGGAAACAGGCGTGTGTATGTATGTAATGTATGTGTGTATGGAAAATAAAACATTGCCGCAATGTGTCTTATTCCGCGTTGGTAATTATATTAGAAAGATTATTAATGGGTATTACTGCTGGCAGTCGCGTCTACCGGTGGTGAGTCCCACACAAATACAAATACAAAATATAAAAAGTTTATTTCCTCAACAAGTATATTTTTTTTTAAATCGTGATTGGAGCCTCCATTTAGACTAGAGAAAGGCTGTGTTAGGAGACTCCGCACTTCCATAACTTCAATACAATAATTGATAAAATACTTAATAATCTAGTTAATATGAATCTAACTTTTATTTAGTTGTGTTTAATCGTGTATGCCTTTGTGAGGGTGGTGTGAATGTGAGTGTGGTGTGTATGTGGGTGTGGTTTTGTATGTGGGTGTGGTGTGTGTGTCGATGTGGTGTGTGTGTAGGAGTGGTGTGTGTGTGTGCATGTAAGTGTGTGTTTCATAACACCCCCTTTCAGTCCCCCTTTGTGTAAACGAATTTGATAACGACGTAAAACAAAAAAAAATGTGAACAGACCCTTGGCCCTAAGCTTAAGTTTGGGGCAACCGGATAATGCTAGGATATGATGACCCTTTGATTATAGAATGAGCTTCCTGGCGATACTTTTATCTCTTGATAAAACATTGCTCTTCAAAAACGGTCTTTAAAAGATAAGCAACGCGTTTTTAATGTCTCTGGTGTTGAAAGCTATAGTAACTCAACTATGGTGACCATTTGCCGTCAGGCCACGATTCAGTGCCACCTTGTAATGTAAAATAAATAATATATATTGCTAAATCTATGTCGACATGGGGTCTAGATGAGTGCTTCTATTGTATACAATAAAGTAACCCAGATTCAATTCCCTCGGGTACTTGCAAACGCCTCCTCAGTTCCTCATATTCCTGATGTTACTAACTTTTATTGACAGTTGATTGGCTGTAATATCGGTACAGTCAGCTACATATGTAATTAGATATTAGATATTTTCTGATAATAACACCAACTATTTAGTTCCAAGATAAGTATCATTAATAACTTGTATTATGGATACTAAACAATGGATAATAATACATAAATACTTTATTTTTTTTGTAAATACATACTTAATATACCTACATAGGAAAACACCCAGCTCAGAACAAATATTCATGTTCATGCTTCGCTAGAGGGCGCTTTTACAAACAATACTGCTTTCGTTCACAGTGTGATAAATTAATAAAATAAAAATAGTTGCAGTGATTTGTAGCACTCAAGAGTTGTGTATTTTGTGTATTGTTTTGCGACTCGCCTGCACAAGTGTTATCTAAAGTTTACCGGTTAAGTGTGAGGAGATAAACCGTAAGTTTGTTGTAAAAATTTTTAAAATCTTGTCAGCTAATAAAGCGCAGTCTAAACTCCGATTCGACTCCGGTGAGAGCGGCTGCAGCTGGACCTTCCGATAAGGGCATTAAATCAAGTACGGAGCTGATGAGTGCCCCATCAGAACTGGCACCGTCAGCAATTCCCGCCTCATTTGAAAAAGTGGTTAAAGATATGGAGGGTGCTTTCTCGAACATGAAAGCAAAAATGGAGGACTTTACGGTGTCCTTAAATTCGACCACCGAGGATATTTTTGATTTCCGCAGGGAAATTAATGAGTTAAAAAATCAAGTTAAAGAACTGGATGCCTATAAAAAAGAAGTAAACTCTCTCCGCCTTGAAGTTAACGAGTTACGTCAGGAGATCGCCACTCATCAGCAGCGTCAGTTCCTTAGAGACATTGAAATTACTGGTCTTACTGAACACAAACAAGAGAATCTAACCCATATGGTATCGGTGCTCTCGGCTAAGCTGGGCGTTAATCTGGACCCCAGAGATATCGACGATGTCAGGCGTGTGGGCTCTCGCTATGGAACAGTGGAGCAGGAGGCGTCACGGCGTCCCAGGCCTGTCATAGTTACTCTGGTGCGTCGGGCCCCGCGAGACCAGCTGCTCCGTGCGGCACGAGTGAGGAGGGACATCACCACTGACAAAATCGAAGTACCTGGGAACCCTCGAAAGATTTTCATTAATGAACATCTCACCAAAAACAACAGGGTGCTTTTTAGTAAGGCCAGATCGACAGGCAGGGAGCTGAATTTTAAGTACACCTGGACATCAAACGGAAATATTTTCATGCGGAGAACGGATACTAGTTCCGTATTGCGAGTAACCACCGAGGCAATACTCGATAAACTGATGGGGGATTCGAAGAACCCCGCTCCCACCTCTATACAACGGTGCTCCTAACAGTCAAGTAGCGATGTCACAAGGTATATCGAACCCAGATGTTTTGCTCGCGAACTTCATTAAAATTAGTCAATTGACTTTTTTGTGTATCGTAGCGACTTTTTTAAATTTTAATTGTTTTCTGAATATTGTTTCTTTAGAAAGTCGACTAGAAGATGTTCATATCATTGTTATTTGGTTTGTTAAGAGTCACCTACTTTGTATCAGGACTCATAAAGGAATGGGCTTATGTATTGATGCTGCTGTTTCTCACTTTCTTTTGCTTGTACTAAAATACTACTCTACTTACACTCAGAAACTCGAACTAAACTGTCACACAACACACTCACTAAGCGTGCTCCGCTACCTCTCTCTATTTCTGTATGGCAATCAGTGCAATATGACCTTTATAGTTTATAATGCTTAATACACAACTATTAAACTATAATATATCAGACGCTCTGGACCTGACATGCGAATTGAGGTGTCCCGACTCCTGCAATACAGTAATTACCAATGCTTATAACTTTAGGTTGATAACATTCAACATTAGAAGTATATCAAAGAACTTTGATGCTTTCACAACTCTTCTTCATAGAATTAACTTAAATTTTGATATTATAATTCTCACAGAGTGTAGACTGACGAACGAGGCAATAATTGGGGAAATCCCTGGTTATGATTATTTTTACACGCGTAATAATATTAATCAGAACGGAGGGGTGGTGGCATATGTTAGGACTGGCTGGAGAGTAACTGTGACAGAACCTATATTCGCTGAAGCATGCGGACTGGTTATTGATATTCCTAATTTGGTGACAGTTCTTGGAGTCTACCGTTCCCCATCTTTTAATTATAACAATACGTTTATCGATGCCGTAGATGACATACTAGTTAACCTGTCACATAGTCCTTGCAAAATTTTAGCAGGTGACATTAATATAGATATTTCCTCCTCAGACCCTAGTAAACACGATCCCTCTAACTATCTGACCCTACTTAGTCACCATGGTTTTAGGCCTGCTATTACTTTACCAACCAGGAAAGAGGCGTGCCTAGACCATATTTCCATAAAGTCAAAGTTCCAGGCCATAGGAGTTGTATGCCAGACAGATGTCACTGACCACTACCCATCTATTATTGGTTTCTCATGCACAATTAAACGAGACAAACAGAGCAGATTTAAAACAGTTGTAAATTATGATAGGGTCAGTGCGGCACTGGAGCAGGTAGATTGGTCTGTTGTCACTGATAAATGCGATGTTGATGACGCGGTTAAGGTCTTTGTTGATATTATATCTTCTACTGTTGAAATTAACTCACGAAGGATCCGAGTCAGTCGATCAAAGCATACCCTATGTCCCTGGGCAACACCTGGACTATTACGTTGTATCCGCCATCGGGATAAGTTGCATTCTTTGGCCAATCGCTTTCCTAACGATAAAATACTTCAAGTTGATGGAATATCAAATTGTTTAATAAAGGCTATTGGAAAACCAACTGTATACCCTTTGACACATATATTTAATTTAAGTCTATCGTCTGGCAGGTTTCCGGCCTCATGGAAGACGGCCTCTATCACGCCAATACATAAGGATGGACCTACTGATATTCCCAGCAATTACAGGCCTATATCGCTCCTCAACGTCTTCTCTAAATTGCTGGAAAAAGTGGTAAACAGGCGGTTGGTAGGGTTTTTAGAGTCGCACAATCTTTTATCGGATAGGCAGTTCGGGTTTAGACGCAAGAGATCTACTGAGGATGCGATTAAGTTACTCACCGATCTTGCATCTTCGTACCTTGATGAAGGGTCTCACTGTGTGGCAGTGTTCCTGGACCTAGCCAAGGCCTTCGACACAGTCTCAATCCCGATACTTATTAAAAAGCTAGAGAAAATGGGCATCCGTGGAGCCGCCTTGGACTGGTTTCGGAGTTACCTCTCGGACAGGGGACAGGTTGTGAGAGTAGAGGGATTCGAGAGTGATCGTCTCCCAATCAACTTCGGCGTTCCTCAAGGAAGTATCCTCGGCCCCACCCTCTTCATTATTTACATGAATGATATACATAGGCTTAACATCCCCGACGCTGAATTAATATGCTATGCTGATGACACAGCTGTCCTGTTCAGAGGTACGGACTGGAGTGCTGCTCAGTCTAATGCTGAAAAGGGCATGGAGGCGATCTCAGAGTGGTTAAGGCAAAACCTGCTTACCTTGAACACGAAAAAAACCCAATATATGTGTTTACATAAATCCGCTGCGTCTAACCCGACAAACCTTAAGATACAAATGCATAACTGCGCGGGAGACACAGGAGCCTGCAATTGTGACTTTCTACAGCGAAAAGATAGCCTCAGATATTTAGGAATAATGCTGGATGAAAACTTAACTTTTCACTCACACATTCATATGCTGGCAAAAAGAGTGAGGAAAGTCATGGGTGTAATGCGTATACTAAGAAATGCGGCAAATATCAATTGCTTGAAAACCGTTTACTTCTCTGTCTGCCAATCGATTTTAGCATACGGTATAGGGGTATGGGGTGGTTCTGCAAAAACCCTAATGATAGAGCTTGAGAGGGCACAGCGAGCAGTACTTAAGGTGATGCTAAGAAAGCCTTACAGATACCCCACCAATGACTTATACAAGGAGCTGAATGTGCTGCGCGTTAGACAGTTGTTTATTGTCAATGCATGTCTGTCCATCCATCGATCTGGTGCAAGGCCGATTCTTTCAAGGGGTGGAAGAAGAATCTGCAAATTACTGGTGCCTCTTGTTAAGACTAGCTTTGCCAAAAGATTCCCCCGTTATTGTCACGTCTCGGTTTACAATGCGGTCACAAAAAGTTGCTGTCTTAGTGATATCTCGGTTAGAGAAGCAAAACTAAAAGTAGTACAAATGCTATCTTCACTCGACTATGATCAAACGGAGGCTCTTATCCCACACCGATAAACACAGCATAATATACACACACAGAGACTCACATTATGCTCACTTAATTTTATTTAATTTTTTGTTTTCTTTATAAATGTACAATCAATTTTAAAATTATAGTTAATTTAGCTCTTAAATATATAAAAAAAAAATTCTTCCTATTTTTAATCTAAACTCTGTAATCCAATGAAAATTGGTAACCCAAGATACAAGCTTTTGCTTAGTTTGGGAACCCCTGGAAATATTGTGATGTGATTTTATATTTCTACATTTGTAACCTTATAATCCTAGTTTGTAATAATACTTGAGTTACAATAAATACATTTTTCATTTCATTTTTCATGCACGCAAAGATTTGTACTGGTGGGAATCGAACACACGACATCTGGAGTGAAGTGTAGGTATGATGTAAGAAGGTGACTCCACAACATATTGGTCGATCACAGAGGTAAAGTGGACCTGACAGAGGTCAGTCCTTGGATAGGTGATCGTTTAATATCGAGCACTTTTGTACTTTGATAGGGCTTTTTATATAGAATTCAGTTATCACATTATGTTGTTGTTACGCCAATTTCGATGCCCAATCCATTCCATCCATCCCAAACCATTTATCATCTTGAGCACCACTCATTCTCATGTACTATTATTTATATATTAGATTAGATATACTCTTTATTGACCAAAATAACTTAAAAACTACAGATTATAATGAATATTGAAACACAATGAAAAAGCCAATCTAGGCGGTCTTATCGCTGAAAGCTATCTCTTCCAGACAACCCGACGCAAAGGAGAGAACAGGAAAACAGTAGGCAGAGCACAAAAACTTTAAAAAGAATAAACACTAAATCTATTTGTTACATATGAATAAAATACACAAATATACAAAATATATATATATATATACACATCATACAATACAATACAATACATAATAAATAATAATCTATTTATTACTAATATATCTCTTGTTTGACACTGGCTAAATGTGTTAAATGCAACGAAGCAATTATTTTAAAAAAAATTGGTTAGTTACAAAAATGCAATAACGTAACACCATTAGTACAATAAAAACTGTTTTTTATTTGTCAGGAAATTGTGAGACAGACTCTAAAAGAATAAATAATACATATAATTATCTGTATTATATCATAAAACAAGTATCTGAGCATGAGGATCAGTTATATTCACATAAAAACTTTTCCGGAATAAAGAATTTACGAACCGTTCCGTGAAACATGGATAGTGTGCGTGTCTCGAAAATATTAAAGCGTAGCTGGTAGGTACTGTAGGCGTCCCGGGCACAATGAAGAATTGGGCATTATACAAAACGGCTAGCTAAATTGTAAAAGTGTGGGAAACGGTTAGAATAGAATACAATGCAACTTGTACACCAAATTTTTGGAGAGGCTTTTATTTAAGTGTACAAGGCAAACCTAGAAACGGTTTGTGTGTCAGTAGCTTTCAGTGATATCAAAAATGTTTTCATTTTGCTACTAACAATTTGCCTAGTCGCTTCGTAAAACGGCGAATCTTACAATCGGACTGCGACATAGACAACATCACAATGGTTAGCTTTAGAAATAATAGAGACAGAATTCAATGGATTAATATCAAAATAATAGTTTTTGTTTGATAAAATCAAAAGATAATTGTCACATGTTAATTATACTTTTTGGAGTTTCGTAGTCAATATTACGCCATGTGTCAATGCATTGATTACTTGCCATCAGGCAGGATATAAAGACACATTGAAATGTCTTTCTGTTGTTGGATTGTTCGTCTTCCGATTCAGGGATCTTCCTTCTCACCTCTGCAAGCCAAATATTTGCTTCCAAAAACGTGAATAGCTTTATGGCAGTAGGATATATCAAGAAAGGATATAACATAGGCCTAGAATAGTGACACCCCCTTTAATCTCACGAGGAGTCGTAAGAACCGACGAAGAGAAATTCTACCGGATAATGGGCAGCAGCGTCATGGCTTGATCTGCGCTCACTAACCCGCTTGCAATAGAATGTTATCTATTTGGGAGGTCATTTTCAGCAGTGGACTCATAGGGCTGATATGATCCCAACTGAATATACTGTGATAGTTATCAAGTTATAGTCGTCTAGGTTATAGAATGTAACCGGGCAACATCGGAACTCCTTGCTGATCGTGGTCCGACACGCTCTTGGCCAGTATTGATGTAATTCAACTAGGCATGATACGTAAATGATGAACGGAAATTAGGGTCTATTTCTTTGAGTAGACGGATATATATATATGATCCGACATTTACATCACTATACTAAATAGAAAATAAATTTTAACTACATATACTTCATTATACCTACTATCATCTAAGCCAGTAGTGCCTTAAACTTACGCCAAAGACCCATGCTCTGCTCCACTATCTCTCATGCTTAACCATATTTGACTGAATTTCAAATACAACACGGAAATACGCAGTCGGCTGCCTTCTGACTTCCTCTATCCAGAAGAAAACATCGTTCTATGGTTAAACCAGCTCTGACGATATTAGAAGGCACTGACTTCCAAATAATTACTGCCATAGATGTTTATGACATCCGGGACCAGCGGCTTATCGTACGTACCGAGGCAAGTGATAATTACGCAGATTACTTCAAAAAGTCATAGGTACGCCGCCAGGATTTGAACTCGAGTCCCTTTGCAGTCTGTTGGTCCCGCCACTAGGCTATCGCTGCTACAAATTCTAATTATATCACAGTTAAGTAACAGTTAAAAGTTATGTATTTCATAAACTATTGAAATCACGAAGATTAGAAAGCAAAAATAAAAGTGTAAATGCCAGTTCCGAGCCACTCTCTTAAATTATCTCTCTTTTAAATTATCAATCAATTATAATAATAAAGACTACATAGTGCATATTTGAAGATATTGAAAGGGTAAAAGCCGTAATTAATAAAGTAGCACTAAGGGAACCTTCCATTACTGTCAAGTAAGTATGTAAACTGGTTGACTCTTTATTCTAATTTATACAAATACAAGTTGAAAATGTTAAGCCCAGGCTTGTTTATCTAAAAAGTAATCATTTATATCATCATACCCCTTTTGAAGAAATAGTTTTTTAACCACACTTCTGTAAGTTGGGAATACCCAAAAATTAATTCTTCGTTTTGTGTAGTCGACAATTTGGCAGAGAGAGTGTATTTTTATTTCTAGTATAAAATTTACGTGTTTTTCAAGTTTTTATTGTTTCGCGAACGTACATTATATTATCGAATATATATACTGTGAAGCAACCGTTATAATTTTTTTTTAAACATCTCTCTAATAGAATCTCTGGACTTAAGATTATTATTACTAGTAAAATAATCTACTAGTCAGACAAAGTTAAGGCTCGTTCGTCCATTTAACGCTTACAATAAACCTGCTTTCAACTCCAAATTAAATTCATTTTCTCTTAATTTATCTTCGGTTGAGGAATCCCTTTCGGCAAATGTAGCTCAGAAGTCTAAAACTTCATAAATCAGTGTCACCCGCCCAACCTATAGGTTCTCGTTGAGAAATAGCTCCAGTATCCGAAGGCTTTTACCAAAAACATCGAAAAGATTTGGGAACTTTTTTGGAGGTTGGGGCTGTGGGCTTGATATAACTGATATTATACAAATATACTATATCGTTACCCGATCTTAAAATTGGCTACAATTAAAAAAATATTTATAAACGTACTGGCTCAAAACGTAATCATTGAAATAGCCTGTGAGTTTATTGCCAGTTCTTCTTACAGAGCGGTGGCTCGGAACTGGCACTTAGATTCACTTACACTTAAATATTTTTTGTTTTTTTAAATTGTTTGGTTTCAAGTGAATCTAAGCTTCGTGATTTTAGTATAATTATATTTTATTTGTTTTTGTTATTTTTTTATAATTTTGACGTTTTCAAGTACTATGTAATAGTTTATGAAATAAAAAGTATTTAGACCTTTTTGACTTTTGACTATTGCAGCCCATTAAAATTCACTTCTACGCCGTTTCGACTGAGTAAGCCTTGTATGGGTATTAGAAGTTTGAAGCATTTATGATTTTTTAACACCAATGCAAGTATTCTAGTCTTCTAGCTTGATCTTGGACGATTGATTAACTGCATACTTACCGAAGGGTTAAGCAGAGGGGCATATTACATGCGTTCAATTCTCCAATTGTATTGTCAGTCCCATGAAATTCGACCAACTTATACTTATACGCAAACAGTCACCTTTGTTTGCGAGAGGAAGACCGTGGTTATTAGTTGAACGGTAATGAGCTGAGATGATTACAATGATGAGATCTTCCTACAGTCATTTACAGGATAACGTTATGTTATATTCTTCTTCTTCTCAGCCATCTGACGTCCACTGCTGAACATAGGCCTCCCCAATAGATTTCCACATTGAGCGTTCCACGTTCCACGTTATGTTATATTAACGTAATGTTAATACGGTTTGATAAACCAATTACATTAACACACATTAAAATGCAGATAATGATCTTATATTTAGATTCGTGTTAAATACTTTGGAACTTTTTTGGGTTACACATTATTTAAACAAATATTTCACGTGAGTAAGATGAGATAAACTCGAATATTGACGGAAAAGAGTTGTTGCAATAACATGTTACCCATAAAAGTTACAAAGTATTCAATACGAACCTTAAAAACAATGTGGGTCGATTTTTGTGATGACCAGTGTAGATGACGATGCTATTGCTGCTTATTGGAATCTTTCCTCTTTGCCAGAGACTCACTAGCAGGTGAGGTTGACTTGGGCTCCTAAGATCTTGACACCATTTTCCTTATGTAATTTAAATATTTACTAGGTGAGTATTTATGTCGTCTAATCGCCATAGTAGCTTTGTTTAGCTTGGGGCTAGAATCGCCTCAGACATCCAATAACAGCTGTCAAGGAGGACATCACATGTTTCAATCCTCGGCAATAAGGACCATACAATATAGTTATTACCTGACGATCGGCTTAATGTGCCTTCGGAAGAAGCGCTCGATATTTATTGCAGCTTAAACGGACACCATTTTGGGACCGGTCTAAAATAGTGCCACCCCCTCTTATATCACGTGGAGTCGTAAGAGTCGACGACAAATCCTACCGGATGATGGCCAGCAGCGTCATCTTGCGTACTGTATCTTACCCAGCGTGGTGTTTATAGGCATGTGCCTATATACCTGCAATATAATCTAAGAGTGGGAAGGCCAATGTTCAGCAGTGGACTTTATAATGCTGATATGATGAAACGGACACTATTCCGAGGACCGAGCTTGTTGAACTCTGCTTTACTTCAGTAACCTTTTCCGACCACAATCGCGGAGCTATAAGCGCTGGTCTGAAAAACCGTGGCTTAACTAATAAGGAATAGAAAACAAATTACAGTACCCGGCTGTAAATATTGCATACCAGCAATCATCGCATTTATAATAAAATAATGCTTTAATGTAACATGGAATCTTTATCAATTATTTGTTTTATCATCAACCAAAATTTGTGTTCAGAAAACTAACACTTTAAGAAAACAAGTACTTCATTGTTGTTATGTTTTGATTCCCGCGTAAACTATAAAGAGAAAATTTCTCTCTCACTTTAACATTGAAACGTTACTGATGAAAGCATTAACAGATTATCGCATTTCAAAAGGAAATATATTTGTAATGTATATTAGGTAACATTACATTTGGAAATATAGTTTAGCAATGAATTTATTGTGTCTACATTTGCTGAACAAATAACATGGCGGGATACACCACTAGCTTGTTCGAGGTAATCCGATTTATTTTCTCCGACATCAAAGAATAGCTTGTAATTCGTCAGCGCCAAAAAAGCTATATTTTGTCAGAAAATTCGTGGCCATTTTCGGTATACAACAATGGGATTTATTAACGAATTTGTCCACAAACTAACATCATTATACCCGTAGAAAAATATGTCTAAAGCAATTGTTGGAAATATGTTATTTTTTTTTTTACTAGTGGCACGCGTTGGCTTTGCTTTTTATAACATAATTTGCACTCTGGCTTACATTATTAGATGATTATATTATTATTATGAGATGCTTAGGTGTACACGGATGATCAGCGTCTAGACATCCTGTGGTGTCCGACAGTGTGCTGAGAGGACACCGCTTCACTACATGGTATATTTATTAATATTATTTTTTGCATGTGTAAATTTAAATGATTTTTTCTTTCAAATAATGGGTTCCTGCGTTTAGCACATTTAGCAAGTATCAAGTTATAGATATGATAATAATATTTGATAAATAGTAAATGAGAATAACCCCTTGGGTCTTAAAGGTAAAGATGTGGGACTATACTGAAATCTCCCATGGACTTCTTAAAAGAATTTGAAAAGTGATGTTGCACTGTTTTGTTTGATTTAACAACATTCATGTACGTTCACAAACACTTAACGGTTAATAATACACCGCTATAAAAGATTATTTTTCGAAATATCACAAATTTTAGAAAATAAAACAAAACTACAGATATGACGCTTCACTTTCCCGCCAAGAAGTCCCCACATTTTATGTTGATTTGTAGTTAATATATTTTTATTCTCACATTATGTGAGTTTTTTTAGAGATCCATTTAATTTTCATAGTAACAAATAACTCCTATGTTACATAGAGATAATGTAGCACTCATAATATAGTAAAAGTGTTTTTTAAAATCGGTACTGTAGTATTTCAGTTTACTCATTGTACAATTTTCACCATACATCAAACCATAGATAAACCATAGATAAACGGTAGGTGAAGACGTACCATAAATATAATTAGCAGTATAGATGTCGCCGTACATTTTTGAATCGCGCAAGTATTTTGTATTTACGTTCGCATATATATCTCGTGAATGCAGGTCCCACCAGATACTCCACCAGGTACTCCCCCAGTTACTTCCCCAGTTACTCCCCCAGTTACTCCCCCAGTTACTCCACCACTCACTTCACTACTTACTCCACTACTTTCTTCACCAGGTACTCCACCAGATACTCCACCAGGCACTTCACCAGGTTTTCACCTCATTAAATGGCTCCGTGTGAATTTTTATATAAAGAAAGATCGTTTCTCTTTATAATATTTTATTATGTAACCGCCTACACTCGTCTGCTTTTGTTTTTTTCTTCCATTTGAACCCCACTGGGAATTATATGTTACATTGCTTATGATCAATATACGTCTTTGTTTTTTTAACTAATAAGATTAGAGGGTTCGCTAATATTGGATTATAAGACTTGACATCTAATGCCCTAAGATAACAAAAAGCGCGCAGTTTTTTTTTTTAAATTAATATTGAAGGGTCGTTAGCTAAGTTACTCGGATTATAGGGTTTATCATCTGGCGTCTTTTGTTTATCAGCGTTAAAGCCCATTAACGTCCCACTACTGAGCACGGGATTCCTTCCAGGAACGAAGGTTAGAGGATTTCAGATCACGTGGACCGGATGGGCGGAGGCAGGTGCGTGGCGTAGCGCTCAAGAGCTTCTTACTTGGCTTACTCCGGCTTGGCCTAGTCCGACTTCACAACTGACATCTGCATTCCGCACTTTTGGTCGAGGGTTTATCCCATGGTCGTGTCAATATTTATTTTCATTCATAAGAACAGGCAAATGTTTTAGGTGTTTGCTTTACATTATAAGGATGAACTTGCAACAAAAAAGTATTGTTTGTTCGTTGGGACATAGCCTAGCTGGAATGGATTATAGGTATTAAGTATGTATAATGATCTTACTAAGAGAATTTCCAATCTCGATATAAAATCCCAAACACTGCCCAAGTTTCTGTCTTCAATCAGAGAATGTGACTTACCTGAGCACGCTTTAGTAATTTCCAGGTTATTATTACGATTTTTTTATCTTTTATATATCACTACTGTTCGTTTCACTTTGTTAAAATAACATAAAATTTATTAGTATTATGTAATTAGACGACCGATATGGCGTGGAGGTCAGTATACCTACACTTCACTCCAGAGGTCGTGGGTTCGATTCCCACACAGGACAAATCTTTGTGTGCATGAACATGAATATTTGTTCTGGTCTGGGTGTTTTCCTATGTATATTAAGTATATATTTACAAAAAAAAAGTATTTAAGTATGTTTATCCGTTGTTTAGTATCCATACCATAAGTTCTTAATGGTACTTATCTTAGAACTAAATAATTGGTGTAATTGTCAGAAAATATTTATTTATTATTATTTATTTTATTTTATTATGTATGCGGTAAACAGTTAGCCTATTTATGTATAGATTTTACTTGTTACTTGTTTATGCTGTTTCTTATGTTGGTGATTGAATAAGTAAGTTATATCCTAGTTCGTTTATGTAAGCTAAGAATGTATTCCACCACTTCAACTTCATCTCTTCAACGTAAGGATATTCAATTTATTACGACAGAAAAAAAAAATTACGTTCGAAATTGTGTTCACGAGCTACAGTGACAGTGTAAAGATAAATAAAAAATACCCTCACATATAAATTTATTTAATCATAAGTAAGCTAAACGAAAGAATGATATCTAAATAAAATATTATGTAATTTCGTTATCAAATATGCCTAAGCCGTATTATCTAGAGGATATGTGGATCTGGGCAAGATAGCCAAAATAATTTAATATTTATTGGATATTAGGCAGTAAAAGATACGATAAACTCGGGGTCCTGCTGTTTGACCAAAAGTCATTTGGCAAAATTACACTTGAAGAACAATGTTTGGCGCAAAAAAATGGTTTTACCAATTGATCATTTTACATACGACTCACTTATCCAAGTGATCAACACTTAAATTTACATTAATTATAAAAATATTTAACATTTAGCAACTGAGTTAGTAGACATAACTACAATAGGTCTAAAAACGTTTGATAAAATGTCTTTTAATCTGTAAAATATAATACATAATGACAATCAGGGAGAAACCTTCGATGATAGATTAGGTTGAAGTTTTTATTGTTGACTATCACAAAAGTATTAGTTTTGACCTGTTATGAATGTATACTTAAACAACATATTTTGGACAACTGCTTAATTTGCGAAACATAATATTTGGTAAAATATAAAAAAGGTTAATTGTCATTTTAACATTTAACAAATGCAGTGTTTCCTTATGGATAATTTGCTAAGTAAGATTTTGTAAGATGATACTTTTGTCAAATGTCCCGTTTGCCAAATGAACATTTGGTGAACCGACCAATATTTGTCAATAATTTTTTGGTCAAACATTAGTAATCCGATACACTTATATCGATCAAAGAAAAACAGCTAATAATTCGATACACACATACATTATTCATTTAAACGTGCATTCTCTTATAACTTTCTTCAAAGTTCGGTCACATATTATAGATTTATTGGGGTTACATATCCATACATTATTTATTCAAGAGCCGTGCTTCTATATGGAATATTAAACAAAATTTCACGGTACCCTCACGCTCTTGAACAAAGTTGAAGTATACACGTCTCATATTGGGTTTTGATCCAATGTTTCTGTGTGAAAATATTCAGCGAGAACTGGCGTTATGTGAGAAAGGTCGCGTATGGCATGTTTGTTCCATTTGTAATGAAGTCGCAGGGATAATAGATATTTAGATTTTATATCAATAGCTGGGGATATTAAAATTTGTCGGTGGTGGTTACATGATGATATTGGAGTTTCGTTTTGTTTGTTGCCGGTAATCTCATAAAGAAAGCATAGGATTTAATTCATTTTTAACCGACATCAACATAGGAAGTTCTCAGTGTTTAGTCTTAGTCCACTCATCATCACAGCCCATTAACGTCCCACTACTGAGCACGAGCCTCCTCTCACATATCAAGGTGTGAGGGTATTGGGTCATACTCCACCACGCTGACCCAGTGCGGATTGGCGGAGGCAGGTGTGTGGCGTCCTGCTGTTAGATTTTTTTAAGCCGCCCATTAGGCCTCTAACATGGCTTAACGACTACCACATTTAGTGATAACCGGGACCAACGGCTTAACGTGCCTTCCGAAGCACGGAAGCGCTCGATATCAAATGCCACACAAACGGTCACCCACCCAAGGACTGACCTCTGTAAACTCTGCTGTACTTCGGCGATCGTTTCCGACCACCGAGCACCGCAGAGCTACGAGCGCTTCACTTAGTCCACTAAGCACTTACAATAACGCCGGTTTCCCGTTTTATTATTAACAGTTTTATTATTTAGTATTACGTTGGACCAACTATATAACTGGTGAAGTGTGGGCGTTAAGGATGCCTCTGTCTACCTCTTCGGGGAAAAAGGCGTGATTATATGTTTTTAAAAAAATACATACGGCGAATTTAATGCTACAAGGCATTCTCCACCAGCTAACCTTTGGGTTAGCAGGAAAGTATGAGGCAGTACGAAACAAGAGAATATCTCAACTTACAAATAATTAAATATGCATCATTAATAAACTACCCATACTTACTTATACACAAAAATTGTCTACATATCATATCAGATGACGACTCACTCCTCAGGAAAGTATTTTTTTTCTTAAATTATTTTTTTATAATAAAAAATGATGCAATTTTTAACATGCAAATGTATGATGTGCGCAGTTTTTAATAACTCTATCAGCTGATATAAATTTAAGTCTTGACAAATAAAAGAATATTTCGATTTAGAAAATAATTGAAGGCTATATTTTAGTGAATTTCTTTTACTTCATATCCTCATGTATGAAACGCTCGTCAAATAATTGACATAATTATAATTTATGTTTACGAATTTCACAGACTAAATAAGGACAAGATTCAAAATAGAAATTTATTTATTTAAGTAAGGCTTTGTTCCGAAGCACTTAGACTTGTGAGCGTAACTTAAATCTCACAGCGTTGGTTCACGAAGGCGGGAGCTCGTTACGAAAACAAATTGGTGAGAGACTAGTTTCCTAGTCTTCCATTGAATTGCTACAAGACTACAATGAGACTATTAACAATATGTTTTAGCTCTAAAATTTCGATTACGGTTATACATACATAATCTCAGGTTGGGGGTAGAAAGAAACCACAGATACCAAACAGATACAGATATACAATAGTTAACGCAAGTATCACGATTTGTATTGAAATCAAGGGTGCCGACTTTTGAACACCTAATGTGACGTCACAGCCTATATTCAAGGACACTGATGCCGCTGTAGATAAATATTTCATAATTGTGAAATCGTTCATGTATTTAAAAAACAACAACAGCGGGCGGATTGTAGTAGCG
The DNA here is from genome assembly GCA_949126915.1 of Musotima nitidalis. Taxonomy (NCBI): domain Eukaryota; kingdom Metazoa; phylum Arthropoda; class Insecta; order Lepidoptera; family Crambidae; genus Musotima; species Musotima nitidalis. The sequence goes on along the minus strand of OX421443.1, from coordinate 231,977 downwards.
GTGGCCAACCCCGACAATCAGTCGGGGCTCGGACACGCGAATCACATGCATTTGCGTTATCTATGGAATATATATATATCTGTGGCAGAAACCTTGCATGATAGATAGATAGATAGATAGATAAAACGTTTATTTCCTTTAAATAATGCAAGTTTCTTAAAACATATCCCACAAAACCGTTTGACTGGTTTGTCTGTGGGTCACAGTCTCTTTTATACTAATTTTATAAATAAATAAATTACAATTTTGCACATACACCAATATATTGTTTGTATGTATCTTTTTATCTTTGGGTTAATGCATGCTGTTGTGGTAATTAAGTGGTAATTAATTCTTTATTTGATAAAAGTACACTGGAGAAATTAAAAATAAAACTCCCATACTAGGCTAGGCCTGTATCATGGGAGTTAACTTGTAAGTAAAACAGCACGTAGCTTTTAAGTATTAACTGTATTTGTTATGTAATTTTTTGGTGTAGGTTTTGTTAGTCGCCCTAAATGTAATAATTAAATATTAAAAAGGATCAATATCTCTAGTTTAAACGTGACAAATGGTACGAGGTGGCTTGCTTTTCGTGCACATGGGCGACCTAAGCGACCTCCAATTCTTTCAGTTACCTTCTATGGGACCCTAGGATGAATCTTACAATCACATAAATTACTCAGTTCCACAATAAGTTTCATTAAAAACTTGTGTTATGGTAAATAACGAATAAACATGTTCAAACTTTTTTGTTATAAATACATTTTTATTAGTAACACATTTCTTGGACAACATTTATCCCGTACAACTATTTAGTTTACAACTGCTAGGGTTGGCTGGTAGAGATCTCTCCTAGAGATAAGTCCATCTTTGTACTTTTGTTTTTAAATACTATTTTAGTAATGTGATAATGTTATTATGTGCAATAAAGGATTAATAATATAAAACGTTTCAAATAGTGATTACCCCCCAGTGAGTCCCTTTTTGCCTTAGTCATCTAAGACATGCCAACTAATGACATGACATGACATCTAAGCAATCTACAACGCCCACGAGCCCGACATGATGTGTTAGAGTTCTATATGGATGCCGTTAACACAAACTACAAGAAAAAACGCTGTTTTGTATAATTTTGACTAACCCTTGACAGGAAAACCATAAATATATTATTCATGCCACAATAAAATGAACCTAAAACACGTTAACATAAGATAGAAAACAAGATAAACAAATATCTTGCTATGTCCGTTTAAGAGTAAAAAAGCAGCCAAATTAATATCGCTTGATCTACCCTTAATAGGACAACCGGTAATATATTATTCATGCCACAATAAAATGAATCTAAAACATGTTAATATAAGATAAAAAAAAAATTAAAAAATTATTTGCTCTGTCCGTTTAGGAGTTAAAAAAAGCATTCAAAGTAATATCGCTTGATCTACCCTTAATAGGAAAACCGATAATATATTATTCATTACACAATAAAATGAACTTAAAATAATGTTAAAAAGATAAAATAAAAAAATGATATGCTTTATCCGTTTAAGAGTTTACAAAAAAGTCAAATTAATATCGCTTGATCTTACAACTTGAGTCAAACTTATCAAATTGTAACTTAAAGGCATAAATTCTAAACTTACCTGCGAAGACTCATGCTGTACGAGTTTCAAACTTGTCCCAAGTTGTACTAACGAACGCTTTGAAACTGGAGGTTGCACTAAAACACTTCGGCCGGCACTTAATTCACCAGATCATTTCAATCGGAATCACTTCAATAGTATAAGATTTGTAAGTTTATTTGTTTAGAATATGTTGTTCACTAGTTGTACTTTAACTTAATTATGAATGTAACAATTTTTTTCTACCAGTTTTGCTATTTACAAAATTGTTAATAAGTTTACCATTAATTCTCGTTTTTTTAAAAATAATAAAACAGTTTTAATTATGTAAAACAATATTGTATACCTTTAACTCGAACACATATTTTAACATTGGTCATAATGTTATGTTTATTAAGCATAAAAAAAATGATTTTCAGCTTTTGGATTTGGTACTTACTTATAAGTCAGTAAATTTAAGTTAAGTAATAGACAAGTAAATACATTTGATATTAAGAATTATCCTACCCTTAAGACATAAGTATCTAACCATTTTATTTACTAATAAAAACAATGGTTACCATGATTATTAGAATTCAATTAACAAGCTTATAGTAAACGGAACGTGGATTTTATTTTAATACAGAACAAATTTAATAATAAAAATGTTTATTGTGCACTATAAAATTTAAAAACTTAGTTTAAACTAACAACAATTTTCAAATGACTATATGATCCACGATGCACCAAAATGACCCAACTCCGCATAATTATGCTAGTCTAATATTCTAGCGCGGGTTTTCAGCTGGGCCATTTTGGGCGCAGTGCGGAACGTACATCTTATACAGTATTATATAAAAAAAATAGTTATTTTTACTTTAATGCCTAAAATACTGTAAAAAATTAGCAATAACTTTAATAGATCGAACCTTGTTAAAAGTAATAAGCAATTTTTATAAATCCAAAAATTTACTAGGACACATAAAATCCATGCAAAAAAAAACGCGAGAACAAGATAACCTTAGAATAAACCACTGAAATCCAAATGGTCGACAACCTCGTGACCTCGATCAACCTGACATCGATATGAAAGCCTATAGAAGCTCTGAAGCCTTCAACTAATGATTTTCAAATAACAATTATTTGTGTATCCCTGAAATAGAAGGAGTGTAATACCAACATAGAAAAAAAAATTACACCGAACCATGGATAATATTTTACACAGAGTGGTTTTTCGTGAAGACATTAACTAATTAAACTGTGATCATTATTCATAGTTAACCCTTGGCATGCCTGGTGGGCATAAGTAACACGCTATGCCTGGTGGGTCTCTCAGACCCCGATTTCAAAATAGCTTTTTTTTCTATAAATTATATTATGAAGGCGACACGATGATTCAAGACGCATGCTAAAAGGGCAAAAAAGTGATAGTAATAAAAATTACTTTAGAAATTAATCAACTTTATGTAAATATTTGAAATTAAACTTAAACTCATTTTCAACATTTCGAGACTAAAACTTTCTTAAGTAAAAGCTGAAATGATATAAACCAGCAAAAATCTATGCGAAATACATTTTACAAGAATATTATATGAAATGTTAAGTTAGTAGAATAAACTTGAAAATATAAAAGATTTTGTAAAGTTGAAAGTATTTTGGTAATGTTCTAGCAGCTTAACGCTTTAAAATACTCCACAGTGGACGTTAGCGTTTATGTCAAAACTGTTTAATTTAGTAGAATTTAGTCCTGGAGTTTAATTGTTTATGACAAGCTGTAAAGTATACTGTACTGGACCCGAGTGCAATAATTATGATGATAAGTGTCCCGAATGCGACTGGCAGCCCGACATTTACACAGTACATCACTGGGGCAACTGAAAACCTTACTTAAGCCAATGGAGGCTATATGGTTAAGTTAAAATGTACATAACTTAGCTATGATCTAATGTAGATAATTTATACTGACCATACTTATCCATCATTGATTTATGGTTTTATCAAATATCGCAAAAAGCGCTTTATTATCACCATTAGGCATGTGATAAATAGTTATGATTTTTAAAAAAAATTACGTTTTAAAAGTTGTGAAACATGACATATATGATGACATAATATTCGCTTCCTTTAAATTAAAAAATAATAATATTATATAGTTACTTCATAATGCCCATTTAAAGTAATACATAAACATAGTCTTAAAAAAACAGTCAATAATGTAAATATAACCTCTATTTAAAATTAAATATAGTCTGTTTTCTTTGGAAGTATATTATTATGAGAGTTATAATTATACACTAATTTCGTCCAAACCTATTCAGTAATTTAAAAGCAATTGTGAAATAAATAAACTTACATCATATGTATGTACAAAACAAAACAATATCTTTTTATTATACTATTATTTTTTGAATTTTTTGGTATGCGTTTGGTGGGCGCTCGGTTTAGGTTCATAAATCAGCCCGGCAGATGGCGCTGCAGTCGGTATTGTGCAAGACATCGTCTGTCGAGTCCGATAGTATTTATGTATAAACCGAGAAAATATTTAAAATCCGGCAGTCACACAAGGCTTGTTATTACATACATAATAAAAAAATAAAACACAAGCTGTCTTCAAAGGGATACTATTCTATTAAAGACTATATGGCAGATAAAAATGCTTGGGATTAAACTGCCGTTTCATACAGGCTATTCTAATATGAATGACTTGAAAAAATAAATATTGTTAAGGTTATGTTATATTGCATTGTATAGCTTCACAGACAAATGAAGATTGTAATTCTAGTACCAAACTAATGGACATATTTAAAAGAGCATAGCCTGTGAGTTTCTTGCCAGTTCTTCTTACAGAGCGGTGGAACTGGCACTTAGATTCACTTACACTTAATTATTTTTTGTTTTTAAATTGTTTTGTTGCATGTAAGTGAATCTAAGCTTCGTGATTTAGTGTAATATTATTTTGATTGTTTTTTTTTTCATTTGTAATCATGACGTTTTCAAGTACTATGTATAATAGTTTATGAAATAAATAATTTTTTACTTTTACTTTTTTTACATATTGATCAGGAAGGGTATAAAGCTAGAAAATTCTGCTACATGTGCCTACATTTGTATAGTACATAATATTAACATATGTAAACATTATAAACTTAAAACTAACTTACATCACAAATTAATTCGCTTTTGCATACATTTTAGCTTTAGTAAATTTTCTTAAATTTAACTTAATTTGTTATATTTTTAAACATACACCGTGTAAGTTACAATTATGATCCCTTAGACATCTTACAAAGCGCCATATAGCCTCAAAATAATTTAAGTAAGCACGAATTAGATGGAAAATGAGTAGAGTAAAATTGGGGGACCTGGATCAAGGAGATCCAGGTCACCCCAATTTCACTATTCATTTCATCAATATTCAAATATTAACTCATACTTTCAACTTACTATTAGTTTCATTTATAATATTAATTCACAATATCAGTTCAAAGTGTTGTCTATTCATGTAAAATATTATTAAGTAACTGAGTACTAATCGCTATCTGTGTTTGTTTTATATTCTAGATCATAACCTAACACTGAATACTAAAGGGACATACGATATCTTCATTATAAATAATTATGTACTTCGTGAGTCTGAATGAGCATTGCAGCTTCATATTACATTTATGTTTCCATGTAGGTACAATTATGATGAAGATGATGTTATAAAGTTTTTAAACCGGTTTTAAGATTTAGATAAATTAAATAAAACGCTTTCCAATGAATTAGTAGTTATGATTTATTTCAGATTCATATAATACAAATAAGTATACGAGTAAGTAAATTAAATGAATAGGTACACTTCATTCTTGTTCTACAGCGACTGGTAAAAAGTATTGTTCAAGTAATGCAGCATATCTTTTACTCTCAAGTAAATGCTGTCAGTGTAAACGTTCTTCACAATGTGCTGAAAACATATTTCAGCACTGCACTGACATACGGACTTTTCAATGCTTTCAAATTGATTTGCATTATAGACCTCAATCCGAATTACTTTACTGCCGGCTGACACAGTTTTGTAAAAACTTAACAACTGTTTGTTATCATCATTGTTTGCTCGTTCCTCCTCATCCAAGTAATTAACGACATTTTCAACTATGTCGGGATTTATCATTAATGGAGGGGATATCGGTGAGTAAGCCCAGCTCGGTAACTGAAATAGAAAAAATAATCTTGTAATTTTAATTATAAGTTATTAAAACAAATACCTAAATTATTAAATTGAATAAACTTACCGACATTGTAGTTTTAACAGGAGCACATCCGAGGTAATGGAGAAATTAAATGATGTTTTATTGCTCACGATTTTATATATAACTACTTACTATGTTTTAATTTGATATTGAAATAAAATAGCGAAACATGAGATCAGACCATATTTGTTTAACCTTCTTACTGATTTTAATAATTTTTAGCATTAATTAATAATATTTAAATTATAAACAAATCCAGAGGAAGCTATATGTATGTATCTCTAGCACAGCAGGTATACCGTTAAACTAACCAAATACAATTTAATAATTTATAACATAAATTAATAATATTAAAATGTACAAGCAAATCCATAGGAACTAATATGTACGTATTAATAGCATTTAGGGTCTGTTTACATCGTACAGAATGAAACATCGTGTGCATACATTTAATAGAAAAAGTATATGATTTATTTACAATGTGAGTGTCAGTGTATGATCACCTTAATGAAACCAAACTTATTTGGATAAAATGCTGACAGTGTTCTGCGATCATTGATTCTAAAGATGTGATTAACTATATTGATTATGGTCTCGGAATATTTGTATGTTCGTTGTTGTTAAATATGTGTAAGTAAATGTATGTTTAGCATTTTTAAGACAAGCGAAGTCGTGGTATTTGTGTAGTATAATTCTAAGTCATATTTAACAAACCTTAAATGATAAGCAATTAGGTAGTATATTTTGTTTACAAATGTAAATAGGATATCTTGTTTTGCTTAGTTATTATATTCTTACACGTGGACTTTACATATTTGGAGGAACATCGTCTGGATTTTGCTCTATATAAAGTGCAAGAATCTTAGGCAAATCACAAACTGCTCTCTACGAGGGAAAGAATCAACACCTACATATCTGCTACGCTTCAACCAGAAAAAATGTAAGTTAACTTTAATTATTTTATTAAATAATAATGTGTACATACTATTTAGTATTTAGTCAAACTGTAAATTGTATGCAGCGTGTATGCATTCTGTTTCAATAAACAGAATAACACTACGACTAAAAATTATTGTCCCTACTTATTCAATATGGACTTAATCCTAACTAATATTATAAATGTCGAGTGAGTTTGATTGTAGTACAAACTTTGTATGTACAAATAAAATTAATATTGAATTTGATTTAGCTATTAGCGAAAATTCTAATGAGCAAATTATATTTTCCTTGTATTGTTATAATATGACATTATATTATTTTTTTGAGGTTTCTCTAGATTAACTTTGCGAGTCCGTCCATAACTTATTTGCTATCATTTTTAATAATATTTTTAATATATTGTTTTAGGTCCAAGTCAATGCCTCAATTGTTCTCATCTGGAGAAGAATCAGATACCGAGCAGCAGCCGATGCAGCAGAAAACGACATCAACACCTCGGGTTGAGAAATCTGCTGCATACAAGCGTTCCAAAGCATCTGTCGGATGTGGATCTAAGCCTCGCGGATCGAAGAAGCCTCGGATAAATCCGGTGTCGTTGGCTGATAATAAGTTAACGGCACGAGACCTGTTCGGCAGTGACAGCGAAGAGGACGATTCACCGAAGCCGTCCACATCAGCCGGTAAAACACCGCCTCTTTATTCTTACTTCACTAAGAAAGTTGAGAAAGGCTATGCTCGTAAAATAAGTGAAACGAAACAAGGACCGTACTACGTGGAATTAAAGGTGTATAATTGTGATGAGATCGCAAATGTACCACCGGTAAATAGATGGCGTCACTCAATCGTTACAATTAAAACTAAAACTAATACGGATACAGAGATGTGGCGCCATCTAAAAGCATTTACGTCCTCAGTTGATAAAGACTTTAAGAACTGTCCAGTGACGTTAATTAATTCTTATTATTAAGTTTTTTTATTTGTGCTTAATTTTTTATTATGTTAGTATAATGGTGCTCCCTCACCGCGAGCATTTGCGTGTAATGTAACGTTCCAGATTCAAACAATCAAAGACAATAGAGTCTCAAATTGCGCACTTTTATGTTACATTACAGGTGCAGGTATAGGAATGCTCGCGGTGAGGCGGCACCTTTATCCTAGTAATTTTCTATAACCTTCTTTACTTATTTTTTTACTATATCGTTTTTTTAGTTTAGTATTGTTTAATTTGTCTGTATGCTACTGTATGTAATGTAATCCTAATGATTTCGTGTAACAAATGTGTTGTCTATTTAATAAAAAAATATGCAAATATTCTACTTATATCGTACGTTTTTATTTCACAGTTGTACAGTCCAGAGAACACAGAACACCATTCACAAGATCATGTGGTACAAATATGACTTGTACGCTATGTAAAACTGAAATACCACGAAATCAGTATGCATATCATATGAGAACTAATATACACAAGACTAATAGTTTATTGAGAACTGAATTCAAAAATATTTTTATTGTAGCAACAGCATTTAAAAATAGAATCGCAACTTATCGTATGAACTTAGCTCAGGATGACGAGCACCTCACTTCTGAGGCGATCCTGAGTAATGTTGATACACATAAGAGTCAGGATAACGAGCACCTCGTCCCTGAGGCGATCCTGAATTCTGTGCTTCCAGATATTAATAAATTAATAACTATGGTACTGAATAAGTATGACTGTATAAAAGTAAATTTTGAGCTTTTTGTTAAGTTTCTTTTACTGAAACCTGACAATGAACAACTAGAACTGAAATCTTTTAACACTAAATATGATATTATCTATAAAAATACTGATTTAAATGACTTCTTTTCGAATAAAATACATGTATTGATGCGGAAAATGTCTGAATTTGAACACATACAGTCAGGTTGGACATATCTTTCGCTAAGTCATATTGAGATGAATATAAGTAAATATTGCCCCATGAGAGGTGGCACATACATTAAGTTGCCCCCAGTAATAAAAAATACTAAAAGTTGTTTGAATTTACATAATAATGATGAATGTTGTTTTTTATGGTGCGTCGTAGCCGCATTATTTCCTCGTACAAGTAATGTGTGCAGAACGACGTCTTATCCTCATTATAGCAAAGTTCTCAATATTCAGGGAATGTCATTACCTCCTTCACATAATGATATTAAACTTTTTGAATTGATAAATCCTACAATAAGCATTACCATATACGGTTTAGACAATAAATGTGCTGTCACCGGACCTTATATATGACGAATAAGAAAAAAGAAAATCATATTAATTTATTATATATTGAAAGAAATGGTAAAGGACATTACTGTTTAATAAAAGATCTCGTACGATTAGTGCGACGTCAGATTACGCATCATCATGGTAAAGTTTTCCTATGCGATTCATGTTTACAATTTTTTACAAATGAAAATAAATACACATCTCATACTTGTTCTAAAATATTGACTATACTACCGGAAAAACATACTATATTGAAATTTAAACACTATAAAAGACAACTTAAGATTAATTTTATTATTTATGCTGATTTCGAGAGTTTGTTAATACAATGCGATGAAAATAGCTCTAAAAATACTGTGACATTAAAAATGCATCAACCATCAAGTTTCGCATATTACATATGTTGTTTTCATGATAACAAACTTAACAAATTTGTTACGTATAGAGGCGTAGATTGTGTTGAAGTATTTTTAAAACGTTTAGTAAAAGATGCTAAACGAATAAACAAAGTTTTGTCTACTCATTTATCAATGAAACCTTTAACTCATAATCAAGAACGAGAATATCGAAATGCATTTAAGTGTCATATATGTAATCAGTTACTGTCCGGAGATAAAGTTCGTGATCATGACCATATTACTTCCGAGTATAGAGGGGCAGCGCACTCGCATTGTAATTTGATGTACAAAGTGTGTCCATTCATACCGGTTGTATTTCATAATTTAAGTGGTTATGACTCACATATATTTATTAGAGAGTTGGCTAAATATGAAGGCTCAATTAAAATAATTCCAAAAACTAAAGAAAAATATCTTGCAATTACTAAATTAATTAAGTCAAAACAAGGTACTCGCTTAATACAGATTAAATTTATTGATTCCTTTCATTTTCTTAGCTCAAGTCTAGATTCTTTAAGTAAAAGCTTGTCAGAAAAAGATTTTGTTTATTTAACAAGAGAGTTTAAGAATAAAAGTAAACTTAACTTATTACGTAAGAAAGGTATTTACCCATATGATTATATGGATGACTGGTCAAAATTTGATGAAAAAGAACTACCCCAAAAATCTAGTTTTTATAATAGTTTAACCATGGAATCGCTAACAGATGACGAGTATGCTCACGCTCAAGATATTTGAAATTATTTTGAGATAAAGACGCTTGGTGAATACAGCGATTTGTATTTGAAATGCGATGTTTTGTTGTTATGTGACATATTTGAAAAATTTAGAGAGACAAGTTTACATTTTTACAAACTGGATCCTGCTCACTATGTGACTTCACCTAGTTTGAGCTGGGATGCCATGCTTCTATACACTAGCGTTGAATGAGAGCTCATTAATGATTTAGAAATTTATACATTTATTGAAATAGGTATACGAGGGGGCTTAGCACAATGCTTCCTTCGTCATGCTAAAGCAAATAATAAATATTTACCTCATTATGATAATTTAAAACCGACGAGTTATTTGATTTATCTAGATTGCAATAATCTTTATGGTTATGCAATGACTAAAAAGTTGCCTATTTCAGAGTTCCGATTCTTAACTCAAAATGAAATTGACAGCTTTAATGTATTGCATGTATCAGATGACAGTGTATATGGTTTTATATTAGAAGTAGATTTATGTTACCCAGATTGTATTCACGATCAGCATAAAGATTTACCATTTGCTGCAGAGAAATTTATGCCCCCCGGGGGGAAATCAACCAAGTTAATTGCTAATCTATATGATAAATTTAATTATGTCATTCATTATGTACATTTAAAACAATGCATAAAAAATGGTCTGGTTTTAAAAAAAATACATCGTATACTAACGGTCAGACAGGATGATTTCTTAAAGAAATATATAGATCTGAATACCAATCGGCGTATAGCATCTAAAACTTCTTTTGCAAAAGATTTTTTTAAACTTCTAAATAATGCAATATTTGGTAAAACTATAGAAAATAAAAGGAAACAAGTGGACATAAAACTAGTAACCAAATGGAATGACAATGAAAACTTCACGAATAAAAAACTTTGCGCAGAAAAATTGATTTCCAAACCTAATTTTAAAAGTGTGTCAATATTCGCGGACGATTTTGTAGCAATACAGTTAAATCGCGATAAACTAATATTAGACCGACCAATTTACATCGGATTTACAGTTTTAGAGTACGCCAAACAACACTTATATCAGTTTCATTACGATTACATAAAAAAGAAATATGGAGACAAGGCTGAATTATGTTATACAGATACCGAAAGTTTACTTTACTTAATTCATACAGAAGACTTTTACCATGACATGCGCGATAATATAACATATTTTGATACTAGTAATTTCCTAATAGATAATCAATATAACATACCTAGAATTAACTCAAATATTCCTGGCTTGTTTAAAGACGAAATGGGAGGTGATGTTATTACGGAATTTACAGGTTTACGAGCAAAACTGTATTGCATTAACAGTTTGGATTCACTAATAACAAAAGCGAAAGGTATGTCTAGATTTGTGACTAAGCATTTAAAACAAAGTAATTACAATGATTCTTTGTTATTCGATAAAAGCCAGTCGTTTAAAATGAATATTATAAGATCTATCAAGCATATATTGTACTCGCAGCAGGTTAGTAAGCAAGCATTAAATAGAAACGATGATAAAGTTCAGATACTTTCAGATCAAATTCACACTTTGCCTTGGGGATATTGTGATGCGATGATTTAAACTAGCGTTCATTCAACTTTTTATTGATCTTATTACGTTTAAATCGAGCATTAATAATTATGTAATCCACACCTAGACAACCACTGTTCTAAATTAATGTATTGTATAGTAATGATGTATTAATAATTATTTTAGAATTAAGTATGTACTATAAATAAATATATTACGCTACTATTTTAAGTGAATACGCTACGAGGAACATAAATGATGTTATATATTATATTATAATAAAATGATGTTATCCTCAACAAATGGACTTTTATTCAAACGTATTCAACTTCCTAAACGTTATCATCAAATTTTAAGTTTATCCTTGTTCTATGTTTAGGTTCATGTAGTAACGAGTATATAAGTGTACGTTAGGTGGGGAATAAGATTAATATGCACTATGCGGTTGATCAAACAACCCGTATACTCTCAATGTTAATAATATTAGATTAAGTGACTCTGTTCACCACATCAGACATAGCGCTTTACTACCAAATACTATTCGCTGTTTAATATGTGGTCCATCAAACTGTGGTAAAACGAATGTTATGATTAGTTTACTGCTGCATGAAAATGGACTCAAATTTAAAAATCTTTATCTTTACTCTAAAACTTCTTTTCAACCAAAATACCGTTTCTTGGTTGAAGTATTGAAAAGGGTGCCACAGATTAACTTTTACGAGTTCAATAATGATAAAGATGTAATTTCTCCGAGTGAAGCTTTAACAAATTCTGTATTTATATTTGATGATGTTGCCTGTGAAAATCAGATAAATATCCGCAATTATTTTTGTATGGGTAGGCATAAACAAATAGATTGTTTCTATTTGTCTCAAACCTATTCTAAAATACCGAAGCAATTACTACGCGACAATGCTAATTTTCTTATTATATTCAAACAAGATGATGTGAATTTAAAGCATATTTATGAGGAGCATGTCAGTTCTGATTTACAATGGAAAGAGTTCAAAAATATTTGTCAAACTGTTTGGAGTAAACCTTATAATTTCCTACTTATAAATAAAGAATCGTCAATAAATAAAGGAAGATACAGACAGAATTTTGATATGTTTTTTAATTTTGACTGACTGTTTATACAAACATATAAGTAATTAATAACGCAAAATCAAATCAGTATAACTTGTTCTTTAGGTGAATGCAGTTCTTATCATCGGTAAAACATGGAAAAAAATATTAAAATAGAATTAATGAAGTCTGTAGACTCTATAAAGAACAAAATAAAACAAATGAAGAACCAGGAACACTCAATGAACTTGTCATTCGATAAAATGCTAAAACCTGTCACAGATCCTCTTAAAACTCTAGTTGATTCGAATATAACTATGGAAAAAATTAAACGTTTAGAAAATACAAAATTCACTGATTCTACAGATATTGAATTGGATGACATTAATACTAGCTCATCTACAAAGTTTGAGGACTGCTACGATCCAAAACTAAAGTCTACACCAGTACTTAAAAAGTCTCCTACAAAAGAAATATTAGATGATTTAGAAATGTCACTAGCGGGTCGTGATATCCATGATATTTATGACGGTGTAAATATACCGTTTGGAATAAGAAGTGTAAACAAAACATTGTTAATGGGTAATTATATAGTCTCATTTTCTAAAATCGATAGTTTGAATGACGACAGTGTCATTTTAATTAAAGTTGGTGACAAATCCTATAATTTAACCCCTGGCTTGAAGGAACTTTTACTTCGAAGAAAGCCTGATTTAAAATTAATATCGAGCAAAGATAGACTTGTCTACAAAGACATGCTGCATTATACAAATGCTCATAAGAGAGATTTTAATCCTGATGGACAAATAAGAGGCGATAAGGGAAGAAAATATCGTGAAGTAATCAAACCATTATTTTCCGAATCATTAAATGAAAATTTTCATACTGGAGGAAGCTTACCAACTCTAAAGAAATACAAAAATAACACTGACTTGGTATATTGGGATGACCCTAACGAACTCGTTGAGAGATTGAAACTATTAGTTGCTTCCAGAGATGCTGGCAACACAAATCATGATAATGAAATATTGTCGATCGTTGAAGAATTGAAAGAAGCTGACATAATTAAAGAATAAATACTCACCACCATAAAATTTACATTCAGTATTTTAGACAGATTCAAAACGAATGCACTAAATTTGTGAATATGAGTAAAACTGACGTGGTAAACGAAATTCATAAAAATGCGAGGGTGAACTTTCCACGCAGATGTGTTATCATGAAAGATATAGATGACCTATGGCAAGCAGACTTAATCGATATGCAATCAATTTCAAAGCAAAATAAAAATTACAGATTTATTCTTGCTATTATTGACACATTCTCGAAATATGCTTGGACTTTTCCTCTAAAAAGTAAAACCAAAAATGATGTATGTAACTCTTTTGAGAAATTATTGAATAAAGGGCGTGTTCCTAAAAATCTACAAACGGATAAAGGAACAGAATTTTACAATAATCAATTTCAAAAACTTATGCAAACTTATCACATTAATCATTATTCAACCTTCTCAACAAAAAAGGCTTCAATAGTTGAGCGATTTATCAGGACATTAAAATCGAAAGTCTATAAGGAATTTAGCTTAAGAGGCAGCTACAATTGGATAGACAACATGCTTAATGATGTTATTAACAAATACAATCACACTTATCATAGGACAATTGATGAAGTTCCCGTTAATGTGAATAACATCAACAAAAAACGTATATTAGAGAGATATTTAAGATCGGTAAAAAATCATAATATCAGAAGCAAGTATAAAATTGGTGATTATGTGCGTATCAGTAAGTACAAAGGAACATTTGAAAAAGGTTACACTCCCAACTGGTCTACAGAAATATTTAAAATTCTAAAGATACAAAATACAAATCCTATTACCTACTTAATAGAAGATACAATCAGAGGTCAACCCATTTTAGGTGCATTTTATGAACAAGAGCTTCAAAAGACGAACAATTCTAATTTATATCTGGTTGAGAAAGTTCTTAAAAGAAAAGGAGACACAGTTTTAGTAAAATGGTTAGGTTTGCCTTCTTCTGAAAACAGTTGGATTGATAAATCGAATATTTATTAAGTGTTCTGTCTAAAATGTATCAGTCTTATGATGTGTATTAAAGAGAGTAGTCTTCTCAATTGGATTATAAATCATTTACCATTTGAATTACATTTACCTGGATACAATTATTGTGGGCCTGGCACTAAATTAATTAAAAGGCTTGCACGTGGAGATAAAGGTGTTAATAAATTAGATGAATATTGTAAACAACACGACATAGCCTATCATAAGTCTTCAAACCTAAAAGATCGTCACAAGGCAGATTTACTTTTATTAAATATGGCTAAAGAACGAGCACTTGCCTCAGATGCAAGCGTTGGGGAAAAACTAGCAGCGCACTTAGTAAGCAGCGCTATGTCAACAAAAATTAAAACTGGATTTGGTCTAAAAAAGGATAGCAAAAAGTGTTCTCCTAAAATTAAAAGTGGAAAAGGGTTAACAAATAAATTTAAAAATGTTATCATCAAAACGAAGAAACATTTTAAAAATTAAAACCAAAATGCAAGAAAGTGGCAATAAAATTAGCTATGGCCGCTGTCAGAGAATTAGCTGATGATTCATCCATTAAACTTCCTCGTGTTATTCCTATACCGAAAACTGGGGGAGTATTGCCTTTGATTCCGATTTTTGCGGGATTATCAGCGGTAGGAGCTTTAGCAGGTGGTGCATCTGGTATTGCCAAAACCATTAATGAATTTAAAATGGCTAAAAAATTATTGACTGAATCGAAGAGACACAATGAAAAGATGGAAGCTCTCTGTATTGGAAAAGGATTACTTCTTAAACTACATAAAGATGGGTTCGGAATATTTGTATCAAAAGAAAAAAACTAAGATATCGGCTACCCAAACGAGCCTTGACTAATTTAGACATTTTGAAGTATGGAAATAATATTCCCTATTTCAGAGGTGTCTTTATGAGAGATACGCTCCCTAAACACCCTTTTAAAAAAGAATGTGGAGTTATAAATTTAGATAGCTCTAATAATTCTGGTTCTCATTGGGTAGCCTATGTCAAATACAATAATTATATCGAGTATTTTGATAGTTACGGAAATCTTAAGCCTCCAAAGGAATTTATAAAATACTTGGGATCCAAAGTACACTATAATTATGACAATATTCAGGGTGATCACCCTTTTAATTGCGGACACCTTTGCTTAAACTTTTTGAAGAATTTTTGGTACAGTGAAGGAATAAAATAAGCAGCATCTAAGAAAAAGTTTTAGTGTCGAAGCATGTCCACTACGGTTACCATCTCGGGTAATAAATCGGAGTTGACCTCATACTTTCATCCACCACTGCATTTACCAGATCAATACGAGTGTGGTTTGCTATACTTTTCAGTAATAAATTCCAGACCAAATATTTCTAGCATTAACAGCAGTCTGTTTGCGATCAGAATCGAATGTGATCTTGTGAACGGATCGTATTGCAACGGATTACCAACTCATTTTATTCACGAATTTGTGTCTGATACTCATCCAGGTCATCGGTGCATAGAAATACCCCAAAATATTATTTATTTTCCAGTGAACAAAAATATAATTTCTTCGATATCTGTTAGGATTGTAGATCAATTTGGTCACTGTATTAACTTTGGTGAAGAACATATTCAGCTGCGTCTTCATTTAAGAAAAACAAAATGATAATTCATTATAAAAACACTCAAGTCAGTGAAAAACATCTTAGTTCTTCAACAATTGCTAAGGTGCAACGACGTGAGAAAAACGTAAAGAAATTGACTAAAGCAAATAAAGTTTTCCTTAAAGCTCTTGGGTTTAAAGTATGAATATACTACAGATTACTGAATCACCACATTTCGACACTTCGATCGAAAGTTATGAAGTCCATTCTTACAATCCCTACAATACCAGCTTTAGAGAAAACGATGAAATCAGAATTCCCATCCACCAGCAAGACATATACGTGTTACCATCGGCCAGTTCAATTTATATTGAAGGACAAGCAAAGCTGTTCGGTAAAGATGGGAATCCGATCAAGAAGACTGTTACATTCACTAATAACTCTGTTTTGTCTTTGTTTCAAGACATCAGATACGAAATAAATGGTATTGAAATAGATCGCATAAAAAACTCAGGAATAACGTCAACAATAAAATCATACATTTCATTAAATGACGCAGAATGTAAAGTTGCCTCCCTATGGGGATGGAATTTAGAGGGACTTCAAAGTGATGGTAATTTTAGTGCTGTAATACCACTTAATAAAGTTTTAGGGTTTGCGGAGGATTATAATAAAATTGTGATAAATTGTAAACATGAACTTATATTGAATAGAAGTAACACTAACCTAAATAGCGTTATTCTTACTGATGATATTGCTCATTTTCAAATAGATATACACAGAGTTCAATGGAGAGTACCGCATATAAAAGTATCAGATCGAGAACGACTAACACTTCTAAAGCATCTAGAAAGAGATAAACCTATTCAGATGGCTTTTAGAAATTGGGATTTATATGAGTATCCATTGCTGCCTAAAACCACGAAGCATTCTTGGTCAGTTAAAACTGCTTCACAATTGGAAAAACCTAGATATGTAATTTTTTGCTTACAAACGAATAGGATAAATAATAAAACTAAAGATAGTTCAGTATTCGATCATTGTGAAGTAACTAACGTAACGCTCTTTTTAAATTCACTATATTATCCATATGAACCTTTAAACTTAAAATTTTCTGAAAACAAATATAGTATATTATATGAAATGTTTGTAAAATTTCGTCAGTCGTATTATAACTGTCCGGTAGACCCATTGCTTGACTTAAAGGTGTTTAAAGACAAAGCTCCTCTCTTCATCTTAGACTGCTCAAGACAAAACGACAGTCTTAAAACAGGCCCAGTAGACGTGAGGTTGGAAATTGAATGTTCTACGCCAATACCAGACAAGACGACTGCATATTGTTTGATCATAAACGATCGACTTGTGGAATACAAACCTCTTAGTAACATTGTGCGAAGGGTATCATGATTGCTATTGTAGATATTCAGGGCTTTAAAACAAGAGCAAATGAATTTATAATAAAAGAAATTGCTATAACGTATGATAAAAAATTACAAGTGTTTTTAATTAAGCCACCATTTCCATTTAAAAAATTAACGATATCAGAAAAAAAGCAAGTTAATTGGCTTGAACGTAACAGAAAGATACATTGGAATGAAGGTTTTGTGCCCTATGGGAACTATCAGACTTTGATTATAAATATTTTAAGAGATATGTGTATCTATGTCAAAGGTTCAGAAAAGGTTTTGTGGTTAAAGCACATTTTAGAAAATAGTAATAGTAAAATATTCAATTTAGAAGATAAAGGTTGTTCTAGTTTGATAAGTTTGTATGATCAATATAAACATTCTGAAGATATATATAATTGTATTTATCATGACTCTGTTTGTGCCTTAAAGAATGTATTGTGCTTGAATAAGTGGTGCTTTGAAAATAAATTTTTATAATAATTATTTACTTGTTTAATTTTATTTAAGACAAAATATTTATATCTAAGAATTTTATATCCCCTCCCTATCCTTTTCAATCACATATAAGTTGCGGACAATAGCGGAGGCTAACTCATTATAAGTTAATAATTATCTGTGTCAGTGAATTAGATAGTAAAGAAATAGAAAATGTTTCTTGTTGAATACAAACCTCGATATAATATGTATAACTCACATAAAATGCGTGAATTTTCATTCCGTTGCTACTGGGGGGACGATGAATTCGAAGAAAAGATTAGTGATGGAAATGGCTGACGCTGGATTCTTTTATTGTGGAAATAGTATTAATGATAAAGCGGCATGTTTCTCATGCGGGGGTATCATAGAAGATTGGGAGATTTATGACGATCCTTGGATGCAACATGCTATACACTATCCTAAATGTTTTTATTTGAATGCTGTCAAAGGAAACGAATATGTAACTAATACAGGCATCTCCGTCAAGAATGTATTCTAGCAACAAAATATAATTAAACAATGTCAAAAACATCTTGTTTCATTTTCTACTACCAGCAGCTTCGTCCGTGGAACCTTATACCTTGATAAAAAGTAGCCTATAGATAGGTATTCAATTTCATCCAGGTCAGTTCAGAGGGTTTTCAGTAATAAGGACCACTTACTAGTCAAGTCAGAATATATTGAATTCCTGTAAGTATCTGAAATGGTTTTAAAATGAACGGTGAAAATTGCGGGTTTCCATTACTCAGTTACTTAATATATTACATGAATAGACAACACTTTGAACGATATTGTGAATTAAAATTATAAATGAAACTAATAGTAAGTTGAAAGTATGAGTTAATATTTGAATATTGAAGAAATGAATAGTGAAATTGGGGTGACCTGGATCTCCTTGATCCAGGTCCCCCAATTTTACTCTACTAAAATGTACATATAAAAACTTTTTAAATCCATATTTACAATGCAAAAAATACCCAATCAATCCAGACCAATACTACTAACAATGTTCAAGCACACAAATATTTGACTTGTTAAGGAAAATGAACCCACGGTACTTGAAGTTAAGAACGGTAATGGAATTGGTTATAACTCATAATAAGTTGCATTACTACCATAATAAGCTGCACAATACAGCAATTGTACGTATGGTTGTGTAGGGTTCCTACCAAGATCTAAGAAGCCCAAGCTAACCTCACCTGAAAGTGGTGCTCCTAAAAGTAGTGCACCGTGCTCCCCGTAAGCGGCAATAGGATCGTCACCTATTACGTGGGACCAACAATATAACAGGCGAAATGTGAACGTATAATATGCCTCTGCCTACCCCTTCTGGATATTATATATGTATGTATACAGTTCACCGAACTTCAAAATACGTCTCACAGATTATTTGGAAGTTTTTATTGTTGTACGCGTGAGTTTGACATGAGATTGGTTGAAACTCAAGTATTAACAAAACATAGGACAATATATTATTCTATAGAAAAATATTGTTTGTTTGTTCTTAAAGAATAGGCTCTAAAACTATCTAATTTTTTCACAAATAATAATTTACATTCTTCGTGAGTGACATTGGCTAAGAAAGATACTAGATTTAAGTTAGGGACTCCAACTGAAATTCAAATTATGTAACGGTACATAAAAATGTAAGTCATGCCAGCAAAAAAGTGGTCAAAAGTTATATTTTGAGATATTTATTTTGCAATTTTATGCAAAATTTTACAATATTTCGCAATATTTTGCAAAATTTTGTAATATTATGCAATATTTAAAATAAAATTAAATGGACACCTAAAAAAACAGAGGGTTACTATCATAAAGAAAGGTGATCCTTAGTCGTCCTGAACGAATCCATATTTAAATCATTCTTACATTTTTTTGTGGACAAGTGAGCTATAGACATAAAATTATTAATTATATTGTTCTCATTACCTAAGATAAAAGACACGGGGTGGCAGAATTCGTTGAAAAAGTCGCTACCACACGGCAAACAGCCGATATTATCGCCTGTTATTAACGCACCTAAGGTAAACCGCTACTGCTATTGAAGCTTTTGAGGCAAAAAGTAAAATAAAAAAGTAAATAGCGAAACTGGTATGTACGTGTAAAAAATACTGAAAGAAATGTTGAAATATACATATAAATGCACATATAATTTCAATTTCAATTTAAAATATTCCAAAAAAAACTAAAATCTCCTCTTAAAATTGGAAAAGAAGAATTTCACAGAATGCAATTTATTTATTTCAATCCGTATACTACGAAATCTGTTACGGATTTGCTACGGTGCTACGTTGCTGCTACGTTATCCCGTAGCACTTTCAATATTGATTTTTCATTAATGCATAATTTATTACGACTACTTTCGCACGACTTTGCATTAATAATAATATTAATGCAACTTTTAAGTAATCTATATGAATATCACGGAAATTAATAAAATTAATAAATATTTTTTGTTATTTAATTGTTTTGTTGCAGGTAAGTGAATCTAAGCTTTGTGATTTTATTGTTATCTTATTTTGATTGTTGTCTCATATTGAATATGAAATACAAAGACTTTGTCTTTATGTAATAGTTTATGAAATAAGTAGTATTTATAATATTAGTATAAAACGACGTTTTCTGGTCACTATGACCCACTACTAAGTTCAAGCTTCCTTTTATATGGTAAAAAGAATTCGGGTGTGAGGCGTTCTTCTGTTAAGATTTTTCAAACCTCCTCATAAGACCTTCAGCTTGGCTTAACAAAGGCAACACACAGTGTTAACCGGGACCACCGGCTTACGAAGTAAAGAAGCCAAATGCCACACAAACGATCCATCCAAAAACCGATCACTGCTTAACCTCTCCGATAAATTTTGAAAATTTATTTTCGCAAAGCTACGAGCACTTCTCTTGGTATTAATAAATAAGTACAACATTAATTTCAAAGTTTAATATAAAATGACCCACAAACGGTCACTAATCTAAGGACTGTTTAACTTCAGTGATAATTTCTGAACATCTAGTTACGCTTAACTTTCCGACTTAGATACATATATAAACACTTTTTTGCACACAAAAACACATCAACACTTACAATTACAATACAATTTAACTAGTGGGCAAAGGCTTATCGCTGAGAGCGATCTCTTCCAGGCAATATTTATAAAATTAAAAATATAAAACAAAAAGTTATTTTTATTTCCCTGCTCAACACACAGAAATAAAACAAGAGAATAAAAACGTAACAAACAACATATTAAAGATAACACACAGAAATTTGACAACCGATATGGCGTGGTGGCGAGTATACCCGCATTCCACTCCTGAGGTCGTGGGTGCGATTCCCACACGGGACCAATATTTGTGAGTATAAATATGAATATTTGTTCTGGTCTGGGTGTTTTTCTATGTATATTAAGTATGTATTTACAAAAAAAAATAGTATTTATATATGTTTATCCGTTATTTAGTATCCATAACACAAGTTCTTAATGATACTTATCTTGGAACTAAATAATTGGTGTAAGTGTCAGAAATATTTATTATTATTATAAATTAAAATAATCAAAATGCAAATAATACACTTACAAATAAGTAAAAAATTAATGTAAAGCTTAGACGAATTCATAGTTTAATCTTATATGCGAAATTAATTAGGTACGTATGTTAGTGTTTATATATTAATGAGTTAGTCACGGAGTAATTTTATAATTAGCTTTGATGTCGTATGGAACGGAACATGCCGTATGTTATTGCGCGCCTGTGAGATTGATAGATAGATAGATAGATAAAACGTTTATTGCACTAAATAAACACACATACAAAATATTAACATAAAACAATACAAGAAAAAAAATATATATCAAACTTACAAAAATTAATTAATTATTTGTACGTGTGCTCTATTCATGCGAAAAGGTCATAGCTCAACGTAGTATTGCTCAGCGAGCAAAACGTTGATTTTCAGCTACAACCTAGAGAGCCGCGATCACGGTTACCAATTAACTGACTTAAACTAAAAATACAATTTAATTTACAACATAAAATACAACTTCATTTACAACATAAAATACAACTTCATTTACAACATAAAATACAACTTCATTAACAACTTAAATTACAGCTTCATTTACAACTTAAAATACAGACATTAAAATTAAATATTACACAGATATACAGGGTACATTCTTTATTTGAACGCCATTTGCAACATAAAAGGCATGATTTCGCCACCTACGTAAAGCGCTTCGGTATTCCTATCTGTTGTTTGCATAAGATTACTGCTTTTACCTTTGTTTTTAATGCTGATTTTGATTTTAGAGCTCTAACAGGCGGAGGGATATTGTTCCAGCACTTCGTTGCGTGGTAACGAAAACTGCCAGTAAATGCTGCTGTTCGGTGATGTTGCGTACTTAAAGGAGGACGTACAGATCTAGCCTCGCGATTAAATACCTTATTATAATTAATAAATTTTAATTTTGAAAATAGATAATTAGGATTTTTAAAATTGATGACATCAAACATTAAGGAAGCAAGGTGCAACTGCCTACGCGATTCCATGTTGAGAATAGATGCATTGTTCAAAAAAGGTGTTATGTGGCTTCTAGGAGGAATATCAAAAATAAATCTACAACATGCGTTCTGGACTCGTTGAATCAGACGGTTCGATTTGTATAACAAACGTGGGCCATAAACAAGATCTGCATAGTTAAGGCGAGATAACACAAGCGATTCTACAACATTTATTCTAGCTTGTCTGGACAATAAATTGCGTATTCTGTACAGAACTTTCAACCTATAGAAACAGCTTTTGACAAGACTCTCTACATGACTCTCGAAACGTAATTTGCTATCAAACAGAACACCCAAATTCTTAGCCTCATCAACTTGACTAATATGCTGACCAATAATACTTACTACTGGACCCCTGTGAATGATTTTTTGAATGTGCGTCTTTGATCCAAGCACCATAAACTTAGATTTATTGGGGTTAAGTGTCAAAGCGTTTCCAGTACACCAGTTAGCTATTCTGTTTAGGTCTTCATTCAGAAGTTTTATGGCACTGGATATTTTGTCAGGGACCTCAGAAATATACAACTGTACATCATCGGCATATATATGGAACTTACTATGTTTAATCTGCTTTACTAAGTCAGCACTATAAATAATAAAGAGAAGGGGGCCCAGTATGGATCCTTGGGGTACCCCACGAAGCACTGCCAAGGGAAGTGAAGTCGTGGTTGTACCATCACTTCGCTTAAGTTTAACAGATTGATGTCTATCACTTAAATAACTGCTGAACCATTCAACAGCTTTTAGATCCAGTCCGTAATAGGCCAACTTCGACAACAAAAGAGAAACGTCTATGCTATCAAATGCCTGAGAGAAGTCTAACAGAGTGAGAATAGTACCACGACCAGCATCTTGTTCAGCCAGTATATTGTCAGTTACATCCAACAAAGCCGTAATTGTGCCACGACCCTTACGAAAACCTGATTGAAGGGAAGGGAGAATATTATTCTTTTCAACATGGTCTAAAAGTTGGTAATGCACTGCTTTTTCCAATATCTTGGATAGGAAAGGCAAGATACTAATTGGCCGAAGATCTTTGAGTACAGTTGGGTTATTATTTTTAGGCAATGGAGTGACTAACGCTTTTTTCCATACTTTGGGAACAACACCAGTAACTAAAGATTTGTTAATTATTTTAGTAATCACTGATAGTGTCCTAGGCAGCGTCAATATGATCATGTCTCTGCTAACACCATCACAGCCCATCGCATTACTTTTGGTAGACATGATAAATTTTGAAACTCCCAGTTCAGAAATGGACTGTAGAGACAAGGAACCAGCCCCAAAGGTACTAGTTTCAAAAGCCCTTCTCTCTATGGTAGTAGCAACCACATCTGCCGCCTGAACACTCAAAAAGTGATCATTGATAACACTGGCGTCAGAAAAAGTATCCGGTAAACATTCATTTTTACTGGAATCTAATAAAATGTTTCTTTTTAAGTTTTTCCAAAATTTAGCACTGTTCTTTACGTTAGCATTAATAGTGTGATTAAAATAAGCACGTTTTTCGAAATAAATACTATTTTTTACTAATTTTTTAAATTCCTTGTAATATAGCATATGCGCTTCCGAATGCGATCGCTTTTGTCTTACGTAGGATGTATTGCGTAATTCTATCATATATTTCAGTGTGTCAGTGATCCATGGTAAAGAATTTTGTAATCTAATATACTTTGTTTTATTAGGAGCATGTCTATCAAACAGGTTAACAATTGAAGAATTAAACTTTGTAACCATAGCGTCAACAGAAGATTCATTGGCTATAGTTTCCCAATCGGTAGAATTTAAATCTCTATTAAATTTATCAAAATCAATATCCCGCAAGGGTCGGAAAGTGACAGTTTTAGCTGGCATCTTGGTTTTCTTAAGAGTCAGAATAACATTGACCATGGAGTGCCCAACAGCGCCTGTGATATTGTTTACCGACACTTTACGTATTGGACAGTTAGTGCAGATAATGTCAAGTAATGTTTCTGAATCCGCAGTAAAATGTGTAGGTTCTGACACAACCTGGCGCAATTCCATGCAACGCAAAAACTGATCCATTCTCACTGTGTTACAACCCTTTGCTTCCAACATATTTACATTAAAATCGCCCATGAGAATAATAAAATCATTGTGAGATACTATGGAAACTGAGTCATTCAAAGCGTCTATGAAAACGTCTATGTTCATCCACGGTGGCCTGTACGCAGTACCAATCGCCAATGTGAATCCATTCGCTCTTGTAGTTAGCCACACCTGTTCTATAGCAGTGTCACGACTTTTAAGGTATCTAACGCGAACACCATTTCTTACATAAAAACCTACGCCACCTCCCCGCCCACCCCGCACACTTTCAGGGCGCGGAGTGCAGCGCAGACAGTATCCCGGTGGGGCCGGCGCACACGCCTCCTGGCCGTCACGCAGCCATGTTTCGTTAATGGCGACTATATCGGCATTATAACGATCCATTGCTACAAGAAAACCATCGTGACCTGTATTCAGAGAGCCTGCATTGTATAAAGCTAATTTAAGAAAAGTGGTTTTAGGAGCCATTGATATTTTTTTTGGAAAAGTAACCATAGTGAAAACATTCACATTGAAAACTGAATAAAACGCAAATAAATGTCGCAAACAGAGCACAAACCGAGAATAATGGCGAAAGTCATGTAAACTGGTTAACAGAAATACCCAATCAATAAAAATATTATATACGGAATTCTAAATAATACATACGGAAAAATACATACGGAATTCTAAATAATATTATAACTGCTGGTTATAAGCTAGTTTTATGTTAACCTTTTAACTCTAACCACAGCTTATTTTGATTAAATTCCGTTAAGAGATAGAAAGTCAAAAGTAAACAGACAGACTGACTGACGGACAATCCCCCCGTTAGAGGCACCGACAGACTGATTAATCTTGAGAGAAACCACAACAGACAGCTTAACTAACAAACCAGACAGACTGACTGACGGGCAATCCCCCCGTTAGAGGCACAGACAGACTGATTAATCTTGAGAAAAACCACAACAGACAGCTTAACTAACAAACCAGACAGACTGACTGACGGACAATCCCCCCGTTAGAGGCACAGACAGACTGATTAATCTTGAGAAAACCCACAACAGACAGCTTAACTAACAAACCCTGACAAATTCTGAAACTATCTCCAATATCTCTTGCATCGTTGTTACCATTTTCTTTTGTATTTCTACTTTGTGGTGTACAGGGATCTTACCATAATCATTGGAACCTCACCTGCAAGTGGTGCACCTGCCGATCAATAGCCGAAGCTCTAGCAATATTATAGTCCCCGGTAAGCGGTAATAGGCTCGCCACCTTTAAAGTAGGACCAACGATACAATTGGCAAAATGTGGGCGTATAATATGCCTCTGCCTACCCCTTCGGGGAAACAGGCGTGATTGTATGTATGTCAAAATTTTAAATATTGATAGACGTAGAATAACACTTGCCACCTATTATGTGGGACCAACAATGTAATTGGCGAAATGTGGGCGTATAATATATGCCTACCCCTTCGGTTAAACAGTCGTGAATGTATGTAAGATTAATATATGCCTTTTTTTTCTTTTTTTTTTTACGTCGGTAACAAAATGCATTTACGCACTGCCTTCCGGCCAAAGGGGGACCGAAAGGGGGTGTGGGACTCACCACCGGCAGACACGACCGCCAGCAGCAATACCCACTAAAAATCTTCCGACGACGCCCGCCGCTTGTTGAGAAAGAGGCGGGGGCCAGTACCTGGGTTGCAGCTTCTGACACCCCGCCTGCGGCCAACGTCCCCCGGACCAAAACCGGGAGGACCTCCTCAGAGAGGCGCAGTGGACGCGCCCCTCCTACCTCCCCCTGCGACAATAGCGTGTGTGGCCGACTTCCCGGAGGGTCCATGGTTAGACAGCAGGGGCCCCCTGCCCCCGCTGCCTAGACCCTCCTGGCGCTACTGAGCGGGCCCTCCTGGCCTACCCGCTGCGCCCTCCATAGGTCCCTCTTAGTTTCCCCCCCGGTAGTCAGTACTAAGGGCACCCAGAGTCGTCGGTCTCTGGGTGTTACCTTTTCCCTAGCGCCTCCTGCGCCCTACCGGGAGGTACTCAGCCCCCCCACCACGACAAGGTGGAGACCAGTCGGGGGGCAAGATTAATATATGCCTACCCCTTCGGTTAAACAGTCGTGAATGTATGTAAGATTAATATTGAACCAGGAAATGCGCGGTTTCATAATACCGCATGATGGCTCGCAATAGAATTCGCAAGCAAAGACTGATCAAATTCTAATCCATTTTTCACAAATAAATGAATTCTATTCTATTCTGCAATATATGATAAAATTGTGAATAAAAATAGATACGAAACACTGTCAAACATGTCCCATCTCCCATAAGCCTCCAGGGTGATTGGTAGCAGATGGCATGCATGCAACGTAATCCTCTGATCTTCATCAGGTAGGTGGAAATCTCACGACACGTTTTTCATAAAAGGGTCTCCATTCTAGAACTTTCCTGCCCGATTGATATTTATAGTCTCTCTTTTAAGTGTTTGAAGTGTTTCTTTATGCCTGATTCTTCTAAAATCAGGATTCCGCTCTTAATTTAAGTTGACGTTCATAAGGGGCTTTTTAGATACTTAGAAGACCAATATTGAAAGCGCTACTTAATTAATATAAAAATAGGCATGCAATACCGCCAATGTAAATTTTTCTTTTAGAATGAAGGTCACTGGTTCAAAAAAGGCGAAATTAAATCGTAATTTCTCTATGAATTAAAACGAACTACTTAGATTCTTACACGATTTACCACACACTTAAGGCGCATCTTATTTATTTCTACTAGTCCCTTTCATCACTTCAGCTTTTACAGTAATCATTCCTGAAAATATCTAATTTTGGGTAGGCCTTGCTAAACAACCATTTAACTATGAAAAACAACTGTTTAAAAGAGATCTTTATAGTTTTTTTTTATTTCAAGGAAGACCAACAGCTACATTAAACGAAAAGCAACACCATATGGCCAATTATAGGTCCTCTAAAATATTCTAGGAAATTTCACTATTAGCACAGAGATCCTATGTGAAAGATGTCAATCTGTGAGAGCAGGTAACTAGCCCTTTGCCCAAATTTACACGAGAAGAGATACCAATGCCTTTTTGCATGATTAAAAAAACCACAAAACGAACATACACTTGACAGCAAGTGATGGATTAAAAATATCTTTGTAACGATTCCCGCGCTACTATAATTTCCCGAAAAATCGAGAAACTATTTAACACGACACGTGTTTCGCGTTTCAGCGTTGGTCGTGAAGACATCGTTGTTCTGAGGCTCCTATCTTACCTGAAGATGCCCTGTGTAAGGGCGAAACACGTGTCGTGTTAATTAGTTTCTCGATTTTTCGGGAAATTATAGTAGCGCGGGAATTGTTACAAAGATATTTTTAATCCATCACTTGGTTACAATGGATTTCCGCAAAGCAATATAACGCCTGAATCAATAAATTATACACTTGACACTTTAGTCGGTTTTTTATAACTATATGTAGATGTAGAATCTCACGCATCATACACCGATGAAGGGTACTAGTGATAAACTTCTACGACAGTGTAAAGCTACTCTTAAATTTAAAAAGAAAGAAAGAAAATAAATTTATTTAGTACAAATAAACATAGAAATTAAGTACACAAAAAAGCAACAATTAAATTTACACAAGCAAAATACAACATTAAACCATGTACTGAAACGGTGTCCACTCAGCACACTGTCGGACACCATAGGATGTCACGACGCTGATCTTCCGTGAACACCTAGGCATGAAGTGTTACTACGCGCAGTATTTGTGAAATGCATCTATTTAAATAATTATAAATAAATTGTCATAAATATAATTATAAACGCTACTAGCTTTAGTTTACTAAAACAATGAAATAGGTTTTAAATTTCAGTAATAGAAAAGATGGTTTTTTTTTTATTTTGTTTAATTTTTGAATATATTTAATACGTGAGTTACGAGCTCTATGAAGCGTTTTCGCGACGCTATACACTATACACTACACACTACACCTGGAGCTCACATACTGAACTGAACAGTTTTGATGCGAACTGCAGTTGTTAACTGTGCCGTATTGCAATTTCGACCATATGTTCTGGAATTTATGTTCAAACTGAGAGTAACTGCGCAACTAGAAAATTTACAGCTGGCTGCTGTTTTTCGCTTTACCGGATATCTTTATAGCTCTCCGCAATAGTCGAATGATGTTATTGACATAATTCAAAGCTTTGTTGGCCCTTATTCATTTTTAAGCCGGGTTTAACTCATAAACCCTTAATATCTTTAAGCAACATTTAAACAATCACGCCTTTTTCCCCGAAGGGATAGGCAGATTAAACGCCCACACTCGCCAGTTTTAATGTTTGTCACACGTAATTAATAGGTGGTGAGCCTATTGACGCTCTGGCTGGCGTGAGGCTCTGGCAATGGTCCCGCTATTACCAGAGCCTCGTCCGTTGATCGGCTGATGCACCTCTTGCAGGTGAGGCTGGCTTGGGATCATAAGATCTTAGTAAGATCCCCATACACCCCCCCCCCCTTCTACTACTTAAATAAGCACGATAATAAGCGCACCTTTTCATGAAAGAATGCAGAAATGCCGCTAAAATACCCAGAACTATGTAGATGGAAAACAGAGAATTTAAAAACTATTTTGCAGCATATAAATAAAGAATAAAATGAATAAATATTTTCTGACAATTACACCAATTATTTAGTTCCAAGATAAGTATAATTAAGAACGATATTGAGCCTTATTTGTAAATGAATAGACTGTATGTATACCCACTTTCCTCATCAAACACCTTAAATAAGTAATTTTAACATAATCAATTCCAAATTAATATAGATATCGTTTTTCTTAAAGAGCACCCATATTTTATAACCAAATTAATTTTACAAACATCAAAGGGACCGAATGAGTATTTAATACTTTTAACATAACATAATTTAAAAAAGTTATAATCAAAAATTCCTTCGACAATATTCAGATTGTAATAAAAAATTACGCTGGGGCGCCATATTAGTCTATGTAAATTAATATGTAACGTAGATGAACGGCATACGGTGTATTTTACTGTGAATTAATACGTTTTGTGTGTTGGACGAAATTGGTTTTGCCCATTCTGTGCAATTGCGAATGGTATATTTCACGGGCGGGTGAATATTGCTGTTTGTAGTATTGCAACTGTTCGCTGTAATTCGATTACAGACAAGGCTATTAATTTACTTGCAATTCTACATATGAACCTACTGTTACGTGGCAATACACTTCTGTGTTCGTAAGATTGCATAAGATCTACATCATCATCATCATATAAGCCTTGTAAAGTCCACAGATGAACATTAGCCTCCTCAATAGATGACATTCTATTGGGAGTATTTGTCCATAATCACTACCCTGGACAGGCGTGTTGGTGATCGCATTTCTAGCCAGTACGCAGGATGACGCTGCTGCCCATCATCCGGTAGGATTTCTCTTCGTCGACTCTTACGACAGCCCATGAGATGAAAGGAGGTAGCGCTATTTTAAGTCGGTGCCACACGGCTTGATAAAACTATTAAAATTATATACTTAGTATTCTTTGAATAATTGTAGTAGTTTCTGCCCAAACATAATAGGATTTACGGGCATTAGATAAAGTTAAAATTTATAAAATGTATCAAAAATAAGCTGGTCTTGAAATTCAATCCTTAGTAGTAGGATTATTCAGAATGATATTAATAAATCCGTAAATAACTATCTTTTTTTATATTTAGTAAACAAACCCTATGTTTATTGATATTTTACAAATATAAATAAAACAAATATAGCGTCTTTTGTCAGAAAAAAAATCCAAAAAATTTTGACGGTTATTCCTAAGATTAATAATAATATCCATTTATTTCCATCACAATGACTTACATGCTAATACAAGTTATTTATGATATAAGTATATTAGAAAGCCAATGTGATTGAGCGGAACCCCGTACTAGGATACCCTGTGTAAAAGGATTCCGGCCGTCATCTACTGACCCATGCACTCAACTCATTAATGATTACGAATTACAAAACGATAACTAAAAAAAATAAAAACAAAAATGTGTAAGTGAACGTGCATTTTATATTATATATTTATAAACTGCAATGTATATATATACAAAATCATATTATAGGTATGGTGTGTGTTTGAGGACCGCTAATCGCATCAGTGTACCAATTTATTACGACTTAACATTACAACCAGATTGTCGACTGTGTGCTCTCAGCGCATATTTGCATACTTCGGCCACACAATGCGGAGAGGCGACGAAAATCCTGAAAAGCTGATTGTTGTTGAAAACACTGAAGTCAAGTGATCACGAGGTCGCTAAACATCTAGGTGGACCCTCAAGAATGACTTGTCGTCTTCCAAGCTCTATTCTGTCTTGAGGGAGGCGCTAGACAGGAACCGATGGAGGCAGAGAGTCCGATCCCGAAATGGACCCTGGGGTCCTCAGATATGAGAGACCGACTACATAGAAAGAGAGTTTCCGAACTTGTTCTATATAGGTACAAGAGTACGGGTAAAGTGGCAGTGACATACGGAAAGAACCTCGAAGCCGTGATCTACAAAGTTTCCGTAATTACTTACCAACAGAAGCTCTTAAACCACAATTAATGTTCAAAAACTGTCCTTAGTAGTTTCCTGAAAATATCCAATAAAGTTTCAAAGACATAACGATTACGACTTTATAACTGAAACTTGTTAATATGATGCCCCTGGCCAACTGGGGGCTTCAAGCCGAGCGGAGATTTGAAGCATCGTTCGCTGCGCTCTTTATATCAAAGCTTTTTAAGTGGCAGCCATCCAAACACTATACTTTATAGGTTGAGGTAAACAAAACACACTTTCGTTAGTTTCGTTTGTCCACTGGCTTTAATAACAGGGCAAATTTGCTCTGGGTTGCGGAGGTCAGACGGGGCAGTCGCTTTGTGTTGAGAACTGAAATTCAGCCAAAGTCTATTAAGACCAATAAGCAGACCAGAATATTAAGTCTAGCAGGATAATGCTAGCAGAATCACGAATGAAAAGCAAATTTATAATTTAAGAATCTCGAGAACTATGTTAAGATTTTGGTGCCGGTTACTACCATATTATTATTATCTGTATTTTTTTTTATTATATTGTTACAGTTTTCGTCAATGTCGCATTGGCTAGTATTGTTATTGTAATAAAGTCGACAACACTGATTCCCGGTAAAACTTAAAAGAGTGTATGATGGAATTTTACTGCATAAAAGTATGTGTTATTTTTTAAGTAAATAAATAAAATTACACAGTAATGGTAAAGTCAAGAACCGCCTGTCGTTACGAATTGTTTCAAGATTTTTCAGGGAAATTCCACAATTATCACAAAGTTGTTTTTAACTTTCAATTGCTTTTAAACTAAATTAAATTTTTTTTAATGCAAATTCTATTTCTTTGTTAATATTTAGATACATTCGCGATGTCAAATATAAAGGTATTTATTATGCGATATTTTCATAATTTTATCATACTGCTGTAAAACTATTAAAACTATTATTATCAAACGTACTGTGTTACCCGCGGCTAATTTAAAGAAGTGCTAGTTTTAATGACTATATCAGGCGGAGAAAATCTCTTCCATTTATTTATTTCTAGGAAGACCAAAAGCTACAGTAACTAAGAAAAACAAAATGATTCCATCTCTATTGGGTATATTAAACCTAAAAGTCAAAGAAGCAACACCCAATAAAACTTTTATCGTTGTTAAACAGAAAGTAAGCAAAAAATGTAAAGTTATTTTCAGACAAAGGAAATAACTTCGACAAATCAAGAACTCGTCAAGTATTTGAGTTTACTTCAATACGTCTATTGTATTTGAGTAGCCACTGTCTCCGATTTTCCGTTAATTCTTTCAAGTTTTCTTTTATTTCAGGACGGATTGACACTGTTTCTTTATTTAAACGACAATACATGGACTTACAATACATATAGCTCGACCTTGGGTTAGACAGAAACCTTGGAAGATTAATTTAGAAGAGTTTTATACAGTTAGTAATTAATCATCTCAGCCCAATTAAGTCCCACTACTAAGCACGGACGTCCTCTCACAAACCGAGGTGAGAGGGTACTAAACTACTTACAATACGACAATGCAACAGGATAGTGTTAATTTGGAGTGAGTGTATATGTGTGAATCTCGATTAGGTATTGAAGTGTGTTGGAAAGTTTATGATACTTAATAGATATTAAATTTGCATCTTTTCAACACAATATCCCGGCCATAGTAGATTCTATCTTATCCTAATAGTACTGCACCAATCGGGGATTGTCCTAAATGTCTTTAGTGTACATAGGGATAATCGCCGGTTGGTGTCACATAACCATTAGATTAAAATTGTCTAAGGGGCCTCTACGTGTTGGCTTCGGCCCCACGCATGCCTATTAAATGTCCGGGTCCTTAGTGTCCCGAGATCGGACAAAAGACAAATATAATAATCATTTATTTGCCATAATGCTACATAAAACGTATATCTAGCGAGCTCTGCACTAACCTAAGCTTGTATCGCAAAGTCCAGACCACAGTTACCAATTGTAAAAAAAAAGCTCGAGCGAACAAAAATACTTTTTAATTTTAGCTTTTGATAAAACTACAAAAAAACTTGAAATTAAATTAGTGAAAAATACAAAAAACTTAAATGCTGTGAATTACTTACGTAAAAAAATTGTTAACGTGCGTGTGTGTTTTTTTGTGTGTGGGTGTGTTTGTATGTGTGCGTGTGGGTGAGTTTGCGTGCGCGGTTGTGTGTGAGGGTGTGTGCGAACTAGTATATGCGTGTGTCTATGGAACTGTACGTGTTTTAAGAGCAGCATGAGTTAGTTTCCCAGCAGGTTTTCAATTTCCACTTTAATGTATCTAGTGTTGATATGCCCACTATAGCTCTGCAGACAAATTGTATCACAGTTTGGTTGATATTAATTTGAATATTTTTTATGTTTCTAGTGATTAGAAATAAATGAAACAAAACATAATGATGTGTGATTGAGATACCAGTAGCATCACTGATGCGATTTTTCCGTTTGAGCTATATGATTAATCGATTTTAATTAGTCGTCCTTATGAAAACTCTTTGAGCGCTGGAAGCCCCGCGATGCTCGGTGGTCGGAAGCCATCACCGAAGTAAAGCAGAGTTTACAGAGTTCCTTGGATGGGTGACCGTTTGTTTGGCATTTGTTAACGCGAGTTCTGTGCTTCGGATGGCACGTTAAGCCGTTAGTCCCGGTTATCACTAAATGTGGTAGTCGTTAAGTCATATTAGAAACCTAACTGGCGCCATACACCTGCCTCCGCCAATACGCACTGGGTCCGCCTGGTGGAGTATGACCCAATACTGTCGCACCTTGGTATGTGAGAGGAGGCTCGTGCTCAATAGTGGGACTTTAATGGGCTGAGATGATGACGATGATGAAAAGTCCAATAATGTAATCCATTTATTTAAAATAGTAAATAAAGCGAGCGAAGACATTGTCTAAAACTTTTTTACATAGACGTTAACTAGACCGTTGTTGTGTTTTTTAATGGTTAGAACACCCACATTCAATATCTCAGATTTAGAGTTTGTAAGCGTGAGTCTTTCGACATTTCCAAAGTCCTTTGACAAACAACAATGTACCACGTAAGAAACGCGTTAAGTTAATATCAAACAGAAGCCGTACTTATACTCGATTTATGTTGTAACGTAAGTTAGACGAGAGCGACGTAATGTGAACTGAATATAAAAAAACGTCGTCGACAGCTTTGTAGCTGTAGTTTATTGTGAACGGTCTTCCATTCGATGGGCTGATTTTCTAGTCAAGACGACGGGAAGACGGTAGATGCAGGCGACTCAAGATCGATCGACGTGGAAAAGCGCTGTGAGATGTTTCATCATCATCTATATCGCAGCCGTTTTAAGTCCACTGCACAACGTGAACGTTCGGGTCCCCATTATACATACATACATAATGTCACGCCTCTTTCCCGTAGGGGTAGGCAGAGATCACATCCTTCCACTTGCTACGATCACACACACACGATGGCACACACCTTTAGCTTCATTTACACTCATTAACCTCCTCATACACGCCTGTCAGTTTAGAGTACGCTTGACCTGCCCTCTCTTAAATTTTTTTTGAATTTGGTCATGGAAGGTCTAATCGTGGTCTTCCCCTCCCAACACTTCCAATCACCTGTCCATCATAAATCACTTTCGTTAATCTACTTTCATTTATCCTCTCAACATGACCAAACCATCTAAGCATACCTTAATGTTGAGGATATTTCCCCATAGTCACCAGTATGGGTAGGCGAATTGGTTACCCAAGTTCAAGCCAGTACGCAGAATGACGGTGCGGGCAGCATCAACCGGTTGGTCGACGACTCCCTATGACATGGGAATGTGCGGCTGTATTCTAGGCCGGTGCTCACGGATGTAAAATGCTTAACATTATTTATGTAAATTTTGCTGGGTGTATAGGGCTCCAACCAAGATCGGAGGAGCCCAAGCTAACCTCACCTGCCAGTGGTGCACCCGCCGATCAACGGAGGAGGTTCAGGCGAACATAAAAGTTCCCGGCAAGCGGCAATAGACTTGCCAACTATTACGTGGTACCAACTATATTACTGGCGAAATGTGGGCGTAGGATTTGCCTTCGCCTACCCATTAGGGGAAACAGGCGTGCTATTATGTATGTATGTATGATATTAAACTTTACTGCACGTATAAAATGTGTATTGGAACAACGGTCAAGTGACAACAACAGATATGACACAATTACGTGGTAAACCTTGGCTTTGTTAAGATGCACTTGAGAAGGTCAACCATGGGAGCGCCAGTTCACTAGGGCGGCACCTCGTTACGGAAAGAGGTGAGCACTCGCTCGGTAAGATCGCCATTACGTTTAGATAGAACGTTGTCTCTTAAAGTTTATTTTTAAATAAAAAGTAGCGAGAAATCGGACTCCTTGGAAATTTTGATTAATAATCTCGTTCGTTTAGTCATTTAACTAAACTGAGAGAGCCATATCTCTGCCTTATACCGGTTACTACGTTACCGGTCCGGGATCTGAGCTAACCACATAAGATGAAAAGAAATCACAATCAGATTTTATTACATAATTGTATATTGTTTCGAAACGAAACCAGGAAAGTACGAAAGATACTTTCTTGTACAGAACTTTCTGACAAAAGAACTTTTTAAATCAAGATATCTTCACATATTTGAATTGAATCCTTATCCCGTATTTGCCGCACTTCCAACAGAGTTAAACAATTTTGGGGCTAAGACTTGTTCAAACTTGTAATATTTACTCAAATATCCTCTTCGCTCGCTGCCGTTTCGGTAATATTATATAGCAAAAAGATGACCTTGTATATAATCTGAAGTTCTTTTATTCCATTTGGTGTGGACAATTATATTGCTACATCTGTATACATAATATTATCACGCCTGTTCCCCGAATGGGGTAGGCAAAGGCATATTTCAAGCCCACACTTCGCCAATTAAATAGTTGGGCTCACGTAATAGGTGGCGAGCCTGTTGCCGCTTACCGGGAACTGTTATGTTCGCCAGAGCCTCGTTCGTCGATCGGCAGGTGCACCACTTGCAGGTGAGGTTGGCGTGGGTTCCTTAGGTCTTAGTAGGATCCCTATCCCATCGGCACTAGACCAGAAGACACTTCCTCAGTCGGCTTCTATGACACATCAGGCAAGACATTGAGTGCTAGACCTCTTTATACTTTTTAGATCCGAACCAAAAGACGCCCGCAATAAAACGGTAAAATATGACAGTGTAATTTTTATACTCTACAAAGCTCCCAATGAAAGCTCCCAATTTGAATTTCCATAAAATATTTAATTAATGCAATAGTCGCGGTCAGCGCGCATCATAGCACTTTTAAAAGCAATATATTCCAAATTAAGCAAGTCAGCAACGTTTTATGCGAAAATCGTTCTCGCCCGGGTATTGGCGGGCGTTTAGTAGTTTTGGCAACCCGCCATCGTAGGTGCTATCCGGAAGATAATATTTCATCCTGGCAATAACGATTACTCTTAAGTAGATTGGCAAATCTGCTTTTAGTTGCGGCTATATATCAGTATAAGTGAACAGTTTGTGTAAAACAACTCGGCGAGTGTGCATGGCTGATGAAAAGCGAATTGAGGAGAAAAAAAATTGAGGGAATGAAGTAAGAATTCAGACAGTTAAGTGCTTAGCAAATTTTCAGAGCAGCGTATGCAAACGAATAAGTAGGTTTAGCTTTTTGTATGTCTATATTTAATATCAGATTGCATTGGTTACGACTTACTGACTTAACTTAACTGAATATCAGTATGTACATTTGAAAAGATAGTCGTTTTGATTCCTATACTGAAGAAATAATAAGTATTTTATATTAAAAAATTAAGCATATAAGTATTATGTACATATCGCACCTATGGTGGTACAACGTCACTTATGCAATTTTGTCGGAATTGATGTGATTATGAGAAAAAATGCTAATTTATCAAATTGTAAGATGTTTCGTTTTACTTTGAAATGAAGTCTGAAAAAGAGGCTTAAATATAACTAGTTAATTTCTTAAATTAAGAAGAGCTATATTTTATGCCAGGATATTTGATTTGAAACGCTTCTCCTGGAAGATTACATTATTTGCAGAAGTGACTGCTTTGCACCGGAGGATATTCAATCCAATGTTTAGTGACCTTAATATAAGCGCTGCTTAGTTTGGTTACTAACCGTATGTAATTCATAAACTAAACTAAAAAAAATAGATATGAATCTTGTTTCTTATAAGAATGATGTCTTAATTACAGCTTCTACAACATTATCGGTTTAATTTATACTATACGAAAATAAAGTACAGCTAATGCGCTAGTTTTTAATTTATATAATAAGCTCTAACTATTGAGGCCCAGGCGCACTCAGAGAACAATTAGACAAGATTCAACACTTTAGTTCACGCTAACAAAACATAAGCTAGAAATATTTAGTGTCAGTTAACTTCTTCAGCTTGAAACTAACGTCAAAATCCCAGCTACGCTGTTGTTAGTATAATACATTAGCTAAGTTTAATTGTATTCAGTAGTGCGAAAACTCAATATAGCATGTATAATGAATCTTAACTATTTTAGCGTTGTTTCCTTCGGTACAAGGAATGAGCTTATCTATTTCAACGAGCTCTTATTTATTAATGTAATATTATTTTTATAGCTCGGCGATGCTCTGTGGTTGGAAGCGATCACCGAAATACAGCAGAGTTTACAGAGGTAGTCCTTGGATGGGTGACCGTTTGTGTGGCATTTGATTTGTTAAGCCGTTGGTCCCGGTTATCACTAAATGTGGTAGTTGTTAAGCCATTTTAGAGGCCTAACTGGGCGGCTTGCAAACTCTAACAGCAGGACGCAAAACATCTCCTTCGCCAATCCACACTGGGTCAGCGTAGTGGAGTGTGACCTAATGACAAACCACACCTTGATATGTGAGAGGAGGCTCTTGCTCAGTAGTGGGACGTTAATGGGCTGATATGATGAATGTAATAGATAATACAAATGAAGGAGCTTTATTCCAGACACAGTCGCACATCTTCGCCACTTTTACATTCTATCAATATTTCCGCAAAGTATTTATTTTTTATGGATATACTCCAAACACTAAACTTTTTACTTCAGGCTTTTAAAAATGTCAAGTACGTTCGTGAAAATTATAAAAAGATTACCATTACAAGATATGACAATAAACATCGGTATCAATGTATAAAAGACGCAATAGAAGTTATATACACGCTTTTTGATCTCAGCTCATGGGAAAGCGTTTGATTGTCTTCACCTTTATAATTCTAAAACCAAATGAAAGGTTGAAGTCATTTTTGAGAATAGTTCGCGCAAAAAACTGCTCGTAAATACCAAATATACCAATGTAAGAAAGTTTCATAAAATTTTATGAAACTTTTGCTGTTTTACAGGGTTCATCATTAGTTCCTTTTTTATTACTCGTTTTTATATACGCTTTATTACTTTGTGTAGCTTTATTATTTGTTATTTAAAAAAGGTAGGTCCTTTTTCCGTCACCATTATTGTCAAATATTATGGTTAGGAATTAAATGTATGTAGGTATGTACAAATTAGTTTTTATGACATTTTATGCATTTTCTATTAAGTTTAGGAACGCTATTCTCTCATCTCTTTACCACTTTAATTTACCCTATTCGAACAAATTTACAGCAGTAGTAACTTTAATATGTGGGTTAAAGCAAGGTGTAGTGGTTTAAGCGGTTAATTTTAAAACTTATAAGCCGCATGTATCAATTCAGCCCTCAATTTGGTTCCTGTATTTGTATTAATTGATATTTATAAGTATATTGTAAAAGAATTACCATAATGTTGTGGCCACCCTTATAATATTAAGTAAGTAATATATGTTTTAGTTAGATTTTGTACCACAGCCCAAACAGGCTCAAAGCACAAAGATTAGCTACAAGCTGACAGACAATGCAGAATGGAATAGACCGTGCCATTCTTTATCCTTCTACAATTGTACATAAAATGACAAGCAATCGTAAAAGCTAATAAAAACCATGAAGGTTCAAGCCCGTGCTATCCCAAATTAGTACAATTCAAAAAACACAGCTATCAAAATGGTATTTGCCGCAAACACTATTCCTAAATTTAATATAGACATTTGAGATACTATTAATATAAATCATTGATATTGATAATTCGAGGAACAATACAACCAGTTGTTATAGCAGCGCACTTTACAGACAGGTCAGCATCCTATGATATAAATATGTATGTAAAAAAGTGCATAAACGCCTTTCCCCTATTTTTGATCCATACTACAACTTCATCTAAACTAATTGTAAGGCTGAGATAGGCAACGTCATAATCTAGGGCAATCTACAGCGAGGCTGTAATTCATTCATGATTAGGCTTGAAATTGGGGCTAGAAGGCAGAGATGATGATGTCGAGGTGTTATTATTGACTTTTCTATAGCAAGAGGGTTGTTTGCATACGTTTACTCTTATTTTTTTAACCGTGATGATGGCCAGGGTAAAAACTTTGGCTTTTCATAGTCAATTAGTTTCTTTCAAGATTATTAAGAGCTTTTATACAGCAAGTCATTAGTGGCAGTAGAAAACCTTTTACTTCTTTTATAGTGATAGCGAACAGGGCCTGGCTTAATGAGCTGATAATATTTGGCAAAGTTCAGGGAAAAAAATCCGACAATCGACGCGATGGTCTATTGAAATCTCAGCACTCTTAGTGGTCCCATTAACTGCCATACTTAGATATGCCGAAGACGCTTACAAGCTTCCGAGGGTACAGGCCCTTCAGATATGGTCAATAGGAGCAAGGTGAAGACTGTCAATAACAGTATGAAGAATATGTTTGTAAGCAATTATTAAATTTCTATAGGAACATCAACTAATCTTTGAAGACTGATAAGTAGAAAATACACAAACATGAAATTTCTTGCGCAAATTGTTCATGATACTTCTCAATTTAAAAGAGAAAATAACAGAAATAATCTACATGACTAACTACACGCTAAAAGTGGATAAAACTTCGTATGCTGTTTCAAAACTCGTTATGCATTTATTAGAAAGATAACATTGAACAGATGTCATGAGCCATTTTTCATTTCACTTACCAAGAATAGTAAGAGCTCCATCTAATGGATTGGGGGCTGTTAAGAGCCCAAGTTTGTTGGTCAGCGTCCAACTAAAACGGAATGGTTGATGTCTAGAATTAATCGGGAACTTCGAGAAGCTTCCAGAAAGTGCTCGAGACAATGGGGTCTGGGTGTTCTTAAATAGAGCAATACATTAGAGCTGGTCTGGTTGGTATTGTTGAATATTTTGCAAATACTTATTAGTGCGACTTAACAAATGGGCAAATTAACCTACTTCTCTATAGGCGTGTCTCTT
The DNA here is from genome assembly GCA_949126915.1 of Musotima nitidalis. NCBI lineage: Eukaryota > Metazoa > Arthropoda > Insecta > Lepidoptera > Crambidae > Musotima > Musotima nitidalis. The sequence continues at coordinate 191,167 of OX421443.1, read as the reverse complement.
TATCTGAATAATACACAAGGTTACCCTGTGCACGTCTGTTGTTCCAATCTCGAAACGCGGCGAATGACACAGTTTTCTTATGCGAAAGGTATACATATCGAGGTATGTTGTTTTGGCGACAACGAACTGTCTATCTATCTATTTCATATCTTGACAATTATATAAATACTATTTTGTGTTTTTTTCTACTGTTGTGGCGCCCTTCCAGGGTTCATGATTAGGTAAATTTTATGTCAACATCTTTATCACCTAATGAAACAAATTAGCAACAGTACACAATTTATTTTTGACGACCGATATGGCGTGGAAGTCAGTATATCTAAACTTTACTCCAGAGGTCGTGGGTTCGATTCCCACACAGGACTAATCTTAGTGTGCATGAACATGAATATTTGTTCTGGTCTGGGTGTTTTCCTATGCATATTAATTATGTATTTACAAAAAAATATATATTTAAGTATTTTTATCCGTTGTTTAGTATCCATAACACAAGTTTTTAATGATAATTATCTTGGAACTAAATAATTGGTGGAATTTGTCAGAGAATATTACTTATTATTATATAAACCTATTAGGTCTTATTACAAAACGTGGCTTAAAACTAGTACTGTCACTTTCATTTGAAAGGATGAAGACAGTGACAGCCCTAGTTTTAAACCTAACTACTAACTAACTTTAGATCTAGTTTTGTAATAAGCCCTATTAAGTCTTATGGCTAAATGCAGCATTTCAAAATAAACTTCAGCAACGAAGATACATTGAAAGACCTCTGTATAATTATCCCAATTGGATTGTACAGAAAATCGTCAGGGTTAGTTTTTTCTCTCGCCAGTTACAAGAAAATGTAGGTACTTAGTAGTAAAACAATTTGACAAGTCTACAAAAACCTGTGGTCTGCAGTCACATGATTTAAAATAAAAGAAGAAAATAACTGTTAAGTTATACGAGCATGATTACGAATAAACATAGTAGACAAAAGTACCCTAAACGTGTGAAAATGTGTCTAAAATAAAATGTGTCTAACGATCCTGTGTAATGAAGACCCTTGTCTCTCCTTCCTCCAACACTAAGTATTTCCGTAACTCCTTTTCAGCCCATGTTGTAAGAATGTGGAACAGTCTTCCCTCTCTGATCACAATTTGAACTATGAGGTCCTACAATATATAAATTAATTGACGCTCGCTCCCAGAACACAATGTCGTAGCAACCGGTTTCATTCGAGCGCCCCACCCGATCACCTCACCTCGTCACTCACATAGCTAAAGAACCTTAGAAACTATCTGTAGAGAAAAGTGGGACACAGACAGATAGGTAGAAAAAGGGGTAAACTTAATTAGTGTAGAAGGTTTATAGTAATTGTTTTTAAAAGCGCATTCAACGCAATTTGTAGCGTGCTTTAAAGATAACATCGAGGTGTGGGGGTTTACCGGGTCATATCTCTCATTAGCTGACCAAGGTCATCTGATCCAATTACATCAATGCAATAGAAAGAGATGCAATGAAAACGTTTCGCCTTACATTCACTGATATTTCGTTTGGATCGAAATCATATGGATTTATTGAAACATTCTTTATTCATAGTAAAACACTTAAATTGCTATTTGAAACCGAAACGGGTTTTTTATAGTTAGCTACAAATTTTATGTTTAAATATTTTAAAATTAGAATTTTGCTTTTAATTTGTTTTTCTGATGTCCCTAGCCCAAGCCCCAGCAAGCCAATACTGGGGTGACCACTTATCATCAGGTGGGCTGCTACCTTGAGTGCTACCGTGAAAACAAAAATATTGCACAATAAAAGTTGTTAAAATTAGTCGATATCAAAAGAGTTTGGTAATGACTTATGATAATTATTAAACCTTCATTTAACTCTAAACGACGATTCCGAAAAGGCCTTAAATTCAATATTCTATTATTATTAAAATTCTTAACAGTGTTCAATATTTCCAACTTAAAATTATAAAGGGAACGACGTGGCATTCAAAGCAATTGCTTTGTGAATAGGCCTATTTATTTTGTCCGAAAACGGACTAAGTTTGAAGTACGCAGTGATGGGGCTGGATTTATTATCGATATGCAATATGTTAAAGGTGCAAAAAATATCGATTAAAATAATTTCAAAGGAAAAGTTACTTTTATGCCACAATCAGTGTATATGAGCTTATGCAAAAACAGCTTGCAAGCCTTTGCAACAGATTTGTGCCATTATTGAAATTGTCTTACATAAAGTGCCTGCAAGTGGTGCACCTGCCGATCAACGGACGAGGCTCTGGCGGACACAAAAGTGCCCAGAAAGCGGATATAGGTTCGCCGCCTATTACGTGGGACCAACAGTATAAATGGCGAAGTGTGGGCGTATAGTATGCCTCTGCCTACCCCTTCGAGAAACCAGGCGTGAGGTTATGAACCTATGTATGTATGTGTAACATAAAAATTATTTCGGTGAATTATCACCATCAATCCTAATTTGTTGTATGTAATGGGAAAGAACGGCCTCTCACAAATCAATAAGAGATAATTATATATCACTCTCACACCAGTTTTATTTTAAATTGGTGAAAGCAGATGCATAGTACCCGGACATTTTTATCAGTAACGTTCATAGAAGAGTTGTTCGTTATTCTATTAAATTTAGTCGGTATAAAAAGAGTTTGGTAATGGCTTATGATAATGATTTGAAACTAGAAGCTTAATATCCGGCTTTATATCAATAACTTTCGTATGAGAGTTCAATAATTTAACTTAGCGACTTCAGCATTAATATTAAAATAAATGAAAACAACATGATTACATATGCCATAGTCGAGGTGTCACTAAAGCGATCTATCGCATTGCTACATTAAATTAGGAACTTGTGTTATGGTTACTAAATAACGGTTGAACATACATAATATATTTTTTTAAATACATACTTAATATTCATTGGATCTATTATCATAATCATATGAGCTATATCCCGGTTGCAACCCGGGGTGCGAACCCCGTAAAGCGGTTTCCTTCCTCGATTATAATGCCAAAATGAAGACATAAAGGATGCCTCTCGCAACCTCTTCGGGCAAAACAGGCGTGATTGTATATATAAATAATATCGATAATAACGTACCCCTTCACTAGTATGGAATGAGAACAGAAACGACTGGGTCCCTAACGGCCTTTATATATTCACAAACATCTTTTGACGTGTTGACTTGCGAATTAATATTGCTTAGTGCTTTGTGTTATATTTTCTTTGAAATAATTAACTTTTGTTTAATTTTTTTGTTTCCTTGTTTGGCTATTTAGACGTAATGGAGAATTATTTTTTACCTTTAATTAATCTTTATTCTAACAATTAATTAGGAATTGCTGATTAATCAGTGGGAATCTCTTTGGAAGAGAAGCCCACAAGCTCTGTAACTATAGACCTATGTAATAACTACTAACTAATTCAGTATCTTGAACAACTTTTAAAGTAAGGCCCAATGAGCTATTTTTTTGAGTATGAGTATCGTAAAGTGAATCGCGAAATTTACGTTCTATTTTTACTTCGCTGTGTGGCACAAACAGGAATGTGGTATGAAACCTTATGCTGCGTAAATTCCGTCACTCATATTACGCGACACATCCAAAGATTCATGAGTTTGAGATTGGACAGGTATGTAGTTTATGAGCAAGTGACGTCAGCTAAACAAAGAATTTTGTGAAATTCGATTAACAGATAATTTTTTTGGAAATTATTGAGAGCAAATAAGATATTCATACGGTCATTAATACGGCCTGTAATAGTGCCATCGCCTCTCAGCTCACGGGGAGTTGTAAGATTAGACGAAGAGAAGTCCTACCGGAAGAGGGCAGCAGCGTCATCCTGCATATTGGCTTTAACTGCTATCACCAAACCGCCTGCCCGTATGGGCAAATGTCCCCAATAGAATGTAAACTATTAGAGAGGCCAATGTTCAGCAGTTGACTTTAAAAAGCTGACATGTTGATGATAGAACGATACTAAGGGTTTGCTTTGATAAATGCTTGCGATAGATGAGAGTATATTTTAAATACTACCTTCTATATACTATAATACTACCTTCACCTTAAGTATTTATTGATCGAGCAATAGTAAAATGTAAAAATAAATTCCAAAGTAAAATGTATTGTATTCTTGATAATGCCAGCGAAACCTATTATTTTGTCAAATAATTTTTACGGGTTGGGCCGGCTTACTATTTTAAATATCCAAATATCTTATATATAAATATTGTTTATTTATTTAGAATAGACTTTTCAATATATTTTTTGTCAAGTCTATAATTTTTATAAATTGGTATGACGGGCGTGTGTGTCCTAACTACCTGAATAATATTTATTTATATTGGGCTATCATTTAATCTATGTCAAGCAAACCTATAATTTTGTTTAAAGTGTGTGAATGAGGGTGGGCTGCGTAACAACCATAACCAAAAAATATACCAGTTAGTATTTCAAAATATTTAAACTGATTTCTGGTAGGTACATTACAATAAGGTAAATGTAGAGGCATTATCTTCTCCGTTTCGTACTCGGCTAGAAGACCTACCAGCAGTGGCGTGCTCACCAGAAAGAAAAATTATCAATGCATATCCTGACCGCTAAGCATAACTAAAATTTCTTTAAAAAAAATGCTTTACATATCTACCCAAAGTCTTAGAGTAATCCCCTACTTATCAGTAAGATTATATGAAGCCGTGGTTCCATCTATTGAAATTGTAGGAGCTAACGTACGTGACTTAAATCCATATGTTCATTATATTATTAACAAGTAACTTTATGATTTGCTTAGATGGTATTGCAGCTAAATGCTAAAAGACAGTGCTGAATTAGACCTAATAGCTTTTGAGCTATTTATTGTGCGTATTTTTTACTTTTATTATTTTTTATTTTATTTTAAAATACTAACACATCACAGTTGACACCAATGCGTTAATGTAGTGAAGGTGATCTCCAGCTACAATTTTATTTGACAGTCAATAATCAAATCGTCCAGAAATAATAGCCAGTCGCATTGCAAGAAAAAACAAAAAGAGATTGAATAAAATATTCGCTTTGCAAACTATTTCAGATTGTGGGCTACTAAAATAACCCTAGATTGCCTCGACACCAAATACAGCAGCGAGACGATTAATTTTGACTGTAAACCATACCTGCTCAATATCGCCCTGACGAGCCTGAGGTTTCCAGAATCTTGGATTTTAATTTAGACCTAATTTTCCACACCGTCCCCGGCCCGCTCGTGGTCTAGGCACAAACCTGTACCTAGGGAAAGAATACAGTTTTATATTCGAAATGGTACCCACGTCACCGTCAAACAAAATAATTACTAAAGCAATATTACAATTCATTAATCAATTCCACTAAAACTAACTAATAAACATTTAGAAATGTAATTAATGCACGTCTTGGTGAATCTTATTTTAAGAAACCAATGTTGTAAACCTGTTACACTAATAGACACAAGGAAGTTCATTCATCGTTCATCAGTAATTGTTAAATTTTTAATCATATCATAACCAAAAGTAAAGTATCGATTATTTGACAATGCAAAGAATTTCTTTTTGTAATTGTGCTCATTATATTATATTCAAATTTTATTATAATTATTAATCATATTATTATTTTGGGTTTAAATATAGAATAGAATTCAAAAGGAATAGAATTCGTTAATTTTTCAAATATGTGTTGTTAAAATTTCTTTATTTTATTATAAATGTTGAAAGAGATACGATTATAGTATAATTATATAGTATATTAATGTCAATAAATATCATGTTGGATAAATTATATAAAATTATTTATCAAAGGACTTTAAATAAAAATATATTATTACTAACTAATATCGGAGTCTAATACATAGATAATGTCACGCCTCTTTCCCGTAAAGGTAGGCAGAGATCATATCTTTCCACTTGCTACGATCTTGGCATACACTCTTAGCTTCAATCACACTCATTAATCTTCTCATACACGCCCGTCGGCTTAGGGTACTTTTGACCTGCTCTTTCTCCAAAATAAACTAATTAACAATGAAAAAAAATATTGATAACAATATAGTGAGGTGGTTTTTTTCTTTGCAGCTCTAGCCGCCAGTCGTTTCAGTTCTTCATAAGAGAGATAATGTCATATCGTATTCTGTCAAAGTCAAATCATTTAAGTTTGGCTCATTAGAGCTCTTATGAAAGTCAAAACTTAAACACTAGCGCCTGTGTTCCCTGTGCATAATATTATTCTAAGATCACTGGTGGCCTTTTTTTATTTTTGTCGGTAACAAAATGCATTTACGCACTGTCTCCCGGCCAAAGGGGGAGACCAGGAGGGGGTGTGGGGCTCACTGCGGCAGACGCGACCACCGCAGTCCTACCCACTAAAAATCTTCCGACGACGCCCGCCGCTGTTGAAAAAGGGGCTAGGCGCCAGTGAAGATCACTGGTGGCCTGCGTTTTTGGTATATGAATATACATTTTTTAACACATTTTATAAAATAGTGACTCCTAAATGATTACTGTAAAAATATGTAAGTGGTATAAGCCGCAAGATAGGATAAAAATTTAGGAACACATTGGATGAAGCTAATGAGAAGGCTTTGGTTCAGCACTGCACGTTCTGTCGCTAATGATGGTGATGCAAACTTAAACAATGTTTAGGTAATTAATTTATTCTATCAAGCCACGGGTACATATTTAGTTTTGTTCTATTTTTTGTCATCTGTATGTCGTTAGCCCCCAGACAGCCTAATACGTTTTTTTATTAATTAAATTTACGTAGTATTATGTAGCCCGTTCGTCAGGTATGTCTTTGCAACTAAGCTTTAACAATTACATGGACTTCATAAATATTAGTATTTGGACGATAATACATAAGGCTGATCGGTATATGGTTTCTAAGATTTTAAATTTCTCTAGGGCATTTCTTAAAGCTATAGTTTATGAAGAAAGAAAACATTTGGCTCCCAATAATATAAATGCAAAATATGGAAAACGATTTTATAATTATACAAACCTAACAGGATCAGTTATGACAAAATTCTATCGAGATAATATAGTTTTCTTTTTGATTGTATTGTTTCTGTGGTCCCAGTATAAAAGCCGCGGGTTAAATAAATTATTAATTATTTATTTCTCGTAGCTTATAAAATGTCCCAAGTACTAATAAGATTTATTACATTCAATAAAAAATCTGTTTACAAAAGAAATAGATATAAAAATTTGTAATAGCTTTTGGCTGCCCCCCATTTAGCCAATGCTACCCACAAGTACCTTGATATTTTTCGGTAATTACTCCTTATAACATCAGCTAACTGTCAGTGAAGGTCTCGTTTGGTTCACTGTTTCAGAGATAAGCCCATACAAATAATGTTTTGCTATCGGTTAAACAATCGGTGCAAGTAAGAAAAGAAGATGGATCCTGTCTAACCTCTTTGCCCAAGGAGGTAAAAAGAGGCGTTCCGCAGGGCTCAATACTTGGGCCTCTTCTGTTTATAATTTATAGTGCAGACCTCCCCAATGTTATAAAACACTGTAAGTATCATTGCTATGCTGATGATGTGCAATTATACATACCTTTTAGCCTGGCCTCAGCAGCAAAAGCAATCAAAGACATGAATGAGGATTTAGCTGCCGCAGCCATGTGGTCTTATAAAAATGGACTCATTCTAAATCCATTAAAATCCAAATTCATGGTTCTGGGTCCGAAGAGCAAGATAGGGTCATTTGCTCTTGCCTATGGAACGGTGCAGATACTTGGCAAAGATATAGAACAAGTAACGGAGGCCAGAAACTTGGGTGTTTTGATCGACGATCAGCTACGTTATGATAAACACGTTATAAGCTTGGTCAAAAGTTGCTTCTTTCGATTAAAGATCCTGTACAAAATACGGGATTTTCTTACTGAAGGGATGCGTATTGTTCTGTGTGAGGCCCTCGCCTTGTCAAAGCTTAATTACGGAGATTTGGTTTACGGGCACCGTTTGCTGCATAAATCTAAGCAGTTGATACAGCGAGTTCAAAACGCTTGTTGTCGCTTATGTTTTAGGATACCACCTAAAACACACGTTTCGCCTTATATAAACAATGCTTCTATGCTGAACATGGAGTCTCGTAGACGGTTGCATCTCGCAGCCCTGATGTATGATTTAACTAAGTATAAACAGCCAGAATATTTGTACCTTCCATCATAGGTATGAGCCCGGGGTTCCTAGATCAGTCCGTCCTCCATTAGCTTCCCACATACACAAAACTGTCGCTTTTACTGGTAGTTTCCGACATCAGGCGACCAAATGCTGGAATGATATACCTCCGCCTATGAGACTGTTGCGGTCTAAATATTGGTTTAAGAAAAGACTTAAGCACGCCTTATTGGAAAACCAAAAGTCAGGTTTAGGTAGTAATGGTCGTCTGTGCGTCGAAGAGTAGTTCTGTTTATTTGTTTGTCTTTTTTTTTTTTTTTGGGTCTGCCTAGGTTTAAGCTGAGCTTGCCTGCCTAAGCTGAGATTTTTGTGGTTGATAGTGGATTATGAATCTGTTACCGCTGTTTGATGTTCTTTGCAAGGGATTGTCGCGTTCGCTCAAACTCTGCGTAAAGCTGCAACTCCCTTGGGTGAAAGCTGAAAATCAGTGTTTGCTCTCATCGAGGGCAAAATATCACTGAGCTTTGCACACATGCTATGGAAGGCCAACTTCTTAATTATGTGGTTTTTTTTTTTTTAATTTTTTTTTTTTTATATTTTTGTTCTTGTTTGTGTATTTTTATTTTTTTATTTGATTGTTATGTCTATATTGTATATTTCTGCATGTGTGTGTTAGTGATTCAAATAAATTATTATCTTATCTTATCTTATCTTATCTATACTTACCATTGTGACGTATTTTCTAATCGACAAGCTAAGATCGCGCTTTTGGCTTAACTAATAGCGGTGTTAACTAAATTTCGAATAGAGAATGTACGTCGCGCTTCCGCTAAGGTAAATACGTTCCTAGCAGCGTCTCCTACAAAGAATTTCACCAACCTTTTTTTGTCTATGGGTGTCGTAGATGGTGACTAAAGGAATGTAATCTAGTCTAGTGTCCATGTGACACGTTTTAAATAAATATACATACATAATATCACGCTTGTTTCCCCGATGGGGTAGGCAGAAGCATACTATACGCCCACACTTCGCCATTTATATTTTTGGTCCCATAGGTAGCAAGCCTGTTGCCGCTTTCCGGGCACTTTTAAGTTCGCCAGAGCCTCGTCCGTTGTTCGGCAGATGCATCACTTGCAGGTAAAGTTGGCTTGGGCTCTTCAGATCTTGGTAGGAGCCCTATGCACCCGTCGCTCGTCTACGACCGATATGGGGTGGTGGCGATTATACCCGCACTCCGCCACTGAGGTCGTGGGTCCGATTCCCACACGGGACAAATCTTTGTGTACATAAAAATGAATATTTGTTCTGGTCTAAGTGTTTTCCTATGTATATTAAGTATGTATTTACAAAAAAAGGGGCTCATTACAAAAAGAGTTCTAAAGTTAAACCAATTTTAAAACTAGTGCTGTCACTGTCTTTATCTTATAAAATGAAATTGACAGGACTAGTTTTAAACCTGGTTTAACTTAAGATCTTGTGTTGTAATAAGCCCCACAGTATTTATGTATGTCATTCATAACACAAGTTTTTAATGACACTTATCTTAGAAACTAAAAAATATTTAAAAACGTTAACGTTTGCTACAACTATGAAGATCCCTGTCTCTAATGGGATATATGAGCGTGCATAATCATGTATGACTCAAGGTGACGGGCACAATGCTGGAAAGCTTTCCAAGGCCATCGATTATTGGGCAAAAACATCACTTACCATAAAAGAGTCTCGCTATTCTTCTTTACTTGTAATAAAAGTTTAGGTAAACCCACGGAATGTGGCTTACTTATGTTAAAGATATAACATTAAAATGTAAGATTAAAAAGAGACAATTGGACTGAACTGTGTCACAATGTCACATTTAGAGATTTCCCACTATGAAAATAACAATTTGGTACGGACTGTCTGTCAAGTAAACGCTTATTTGGACATTGTGAAACAAGACCTTAAACTAATAAGTTCTCATTGGTTTCTAAACAAGTGAATCACGTTCGCCAAGCGCAAGTGCGAAGTTAGATAGCAAAGGAAGCAACCCTAACCAAACATAAGAGGAATTGCAGTCATATCTGACCTGATCCTGTTTTTTCTTTTATATTGCGCTGTTTTCGAGGTCTATTTTAGTAATAAAACTAGGCAAAGACTAGCAAATGTTACATGCCACTGTTTAGTTGCATCTATTTAATAACGTCTGCTGTGCCGTTTGATTCTAAAATGCTTATTACGATCGAATAATCAGGCTCTTATACATACATACATACATAATATCACGCCTATATCCCCGAAGGGGTAGGCAAAGCCATATTATACGCCTACACTTATATTGTTGGTCCCACGTAATAGGTGGCGAGTCTATTGCCGCTTTCCGGGAACTTTTCCTCGGGAGCCTCGTCCGTTTATCGGCAAGTGCACCACTTGCAGGTGAGGTTGGCTTGGGCTACTCAGATCTTGGTAGGAGCACCATACCCAGCGAGATTAACTAATATTTCGTAATTTAATATTCCTTGTGTTTATTCCTGGAAACCAAACAGCTATTAAAAAGAAAACATAAATTTTACAATTGGTTCTCTAGAAAAGAATAACCTACGCCGATAAGGCTTTATTTAATTTTAGGACCTTCATGTAATCCCGAATCATATGCAAATGTACATGTCCATAATAACTTTTTTTTCATACAAAAAAATATGAACTCTAGAGAATGTCCACTCTATTAATAACTTTTCAAATATAATTAACTTAATACTATCTACTTACAGTGATTGAGACAGGTACTTGGACAAGCCCAGTTTGGAGATCTTGCTCCCCTTGATCCCTTTATTGACAATATTGGTCACCGTCAAAAAATTCTTGGTCATCGTAGACTCCTGCGACACTATGCCACACAAAAATTTACTTAGCAAAGAACCCGAAGGAGAAACAATACTACGATTAAAAAGTATTTATGCTAAAAAGAACCACTTACTTTTCACTAAAAAAAACAACATCGAATTCTATTATCGAAATCGCAACAGATAACACGCGAACAATATTTTTTTTTTTTATTTAACGGCAACGGAGTTTTTTATTGCTTAACACTTTTACTCGATCTCTCTTTGTTTTATCACAGACTTATATATCGATGTTTTGTATTTTTCTTTTTGATTTTCTTTTTATTTTAGTTTGAGGTGTGATGTCACCTGTAAAGGAAGATAGATATTTCAGTAAAACGCATCAGTTTTTGATTAACCAAGAGTACTTTTTTTTTTCCTGTAAATTTTTTTTTTTCTGTTTGATATAGACTTGGACACGACAGACAAAATATAGCAAAGTTTCTACATCACCTACAAGCACCTGCCGATCAACGGACGACGTTCGGGCAAACATAAAAGTTCCTGGTAAGCGACAATAGGCTCGCCACCTATACAGGGGTCAGCTTTACAATTGGCAAAATTTTGGCGTTAATTGTGTCTCCGCCTACCCCTTCGAAGAAACAGGCCCAATTGTGTATGTAAGCATTATGAATGCACCCAAAGTATGTTCTATTCAATAATTGATAAGTTACTTATTTTGAATAAAAATCCACAAACTCATAATCAACCTGTTACCCTGCTTGGAATTCATCTTTATTAAATTTTACAACCTTTATGGCGTGGTGGCGAGTATACCTGCAGTCTGCTCCTGAGGTCGTGGGTTCGACACAGGACAAATCTTTGTGTACAGAAACATAAGTATGTGGTCTGGTCTGGGGATTTTCCTTTGTATTTTAAAAAGTATTTATGTATGTATGTTCATTATTTAGTTATTCATTACAACAAGTGCTTCATGATACTAATCTTTCAAATAAATAATTGGTATAATTGTTCCAAAATATTTATTTACTTATTATTCCTCGTCTCCATTATCTCAGCCCGTTAGTACCACTACTGAGTACTGACTTCCGGGCCTCTTCCCAAACTCCAAGTTGAGAGGGTATTGGGTCTTACTCCACCACGTGAACCCAGTGCGGATTTGGAATAAAATTAAGGTTATTTTAATCCTGTAGAGAGGTGTACTGGCATATGCAAATATAGTATTCGATGATACGGATTTACACATAACATAAACATTAAACTATCAAGGGTAGTTCCTTTTGCAAAATTTCTCGAACCAAGGGTCTATTCAGAGGAACGGTGGACCATAGTGCAACACGATGACAATAACTGTATAATAATAATAATAATTAATAATTTACTCTTTATTGTACATCATAACAAGGATTACACATAAAAACAAAGAAAATTAAACAGGAAGGCGTATACAATGGGCGGCCTTATTGCTTAAAGCAATTTCTTCCAGGCAACCTTAAATGGACAGCAAATGTTAAGGACACAGAAAGGTACATCGTGATGTACAATAATAATTGAAAACAAAACAAATAAACAGAAAACAAATAATAAATTAGACTAACAAGAGGATAAAAAAGAAACTACTACAAAAAAAAATACAAACAAAAAAAAAACCAGCTACAAATTTACAAATAAAATAAGATTGACGACGACGATGACGATGACGATTGATTGATTGATGATGACGACCGATATGGCGTGGAGGTCCGTATACCTGCACTTCACTCGAGAGGTCGTGGGTTCGATTCCCACACAGGACAAATCTTTGTGTGCATGAACATGAATATTTGTTCTGGTCTGGGTGTTCTCCTATGTATCTTAAGTATGTATTTACAAAAAAAAAAGTATTTATGTATGTTTATCCGTTATTTAGTATCCATAACACAAGTTCTTAATGATACTTATCTTGGAACTAAATAATTGGTGTGATTGTAAGAGAATATTTATTATTTATTACTACTCTCTCAAGAAAGTACCGGGAAAAAATAGATAATCCACAAAATTTTTTTTTTTTTTTTTTTTTTTATTCAAAAACACAACAAAAAATTAAAAACTAAGAGAAATTAATTTAAAATAAAAAACATTTTTATTTTAAAGGTTACAGATGTTTATTATCATAAGGAAAGGTAGTGATCCTTGACTAACGTCTTGAACGAATCCAGGGATTTACAAAGATGCCACATAAATAAGATAATGTAAAAATAAAACGTGTTTTGTTTATTGAAACAATTGAAATTTGCATTGAATGGGTGCTGCAGTATAATTTAGAGAGCAACAGCCATTATACTGGAGTGCAGTGCATTGAAGAAATAAAACTCTGCCACATAATGAAGATAATGATCACAGTGTGATATTTCGGCAATAGGCTCGCCGCCTATTACGTGGGACCAACAATATAATTGGAGAAACGTAGGCGTTTAATATATCTTTGCCTACTATTACGGGGAAAAAGGCGTGATTGTATGCCTTGTTAACATAATTAAATAAGTATCTACACTGTGACCATGTAATGCGGAAATTAAATTACAACGATTCTTCAAAAAAAAAGTAAAATGTAAAAGAGATTTTCGTACAGAGGAATGCAATTCACAATTTTCAACCGAACACCCGATTTAAATGAAAATTTCAGCCGTTTCAACCGACCGACAGCAGTCGAGAGCGACTCTTGGAGTTAGAACCCTGTGCAATTTGGGTCAAGAGTTTTCAAGTTATGTTCGACTTCATGACCGAGTGTGATTGAATTTTATGTAAGCATTACACAATCGCTTTGGTTTTATGTTTTAATTACCACATACATGCATACATAACCATCTCGTCATCGTATTATCGCATAATAAATAAATAAAATAATAATAATATCAATAATATTTTCTGACTATTACCCCAATTATTTAGTTCCAAGATAAGTATCATTAAGAACTTGTGTTATGGATACTAAACAAAGGATAAACATACTTAAATACTTTTTTTTTGTAAATACATACTTAATATACATAGAAAAACATTCAGACCAAAACAAATATTCATGTTAAACAATAGATAACGCAAATGCATGTACTTCGCGTGTCCGAATCCCGACGAATCGTCGAGGTTAGCCGCCGCTTACAGTGTTATTGTTTTTTTTAAATACTGAAACATGAACGATTTCACCCATGAAATATTTATCATCAGCGGCATCAGTGTCGTTAAATGAGGTTGGATTTCCCGTCACTAAATATCGGCAGTGACGTCACAAGAGGTGTTAAAGTCTTCATATTTGCGTTTTCTATTGCATATCTATATCTGTACAAAAGACCTATGTTTAGCAGTGAACATTCTTGGGTTGATGTGAAGAAGCGAAGTTACCAGTAGTGGGACTTTAAAAAACGGAAAGACAATATATATCTGACAAATAGATCAAATTGCAAACGTGATCAAAAGTTTGTAATTGATGTTCCATTCTCTTATAATGCAGTATTAGTTGTTACGTGCCGTGCTAGACGACCTAGTTACCGACTGAATACGCTGATATTCGAGCGCATTAGCCTTGTTTAGGTGTAAGACAATTTATTGCCATTTATTTAAAAAGTGATCAATAATATAACTTCTGATTGAGTTTTCTTCACCATTATCATACATACATACATATAATATATACATTCGATAAATACATAGATGCATATTATACGCCCAATTATATAGTTGGTCCCACGTAATAGGTGGCGAGCCTATTGCTGCTTACTGGGCACTGTTATTTTCGCCAGAGCCTCGTCCGTTGATCGGCAGGTGCACCACTTGCAGGTTAGTGTGGCTTGGGCTCTTTAGGTCTTGGTTGGATTCCTATAGCAACGGCCTCCTTCTGCGAAGTGGTGATGTTGCAGAAGGAGGCCGCGGAGCGGGAGAGGGAGCGGGATTCGCTCTCTCTCCGGCTACGCCGTTGGCGCAGCGGGCGGGCCAGGAGAGCCCGTCCGGCTGAGCCCGGGGGTCTTAGGCGGCGGGGGCAGGGGGCCCCTTCCGTCTAGCTATAGACCCCCCAGAAGTCGGCCAGTCACGTCATGACCGCACAAGGTGATAGGAGGGGCGCGACACACTGCGCCTCTCTGAGGAGGTGCTTCCGGTTTTGATCCGGGGGACGTTGGCCGCGGGCGGGGTGTCAGAAACTACAACCTAGGCACTGGCGCCTCGCCCCTTTTTCAACAGCGGCGGGCGTCGTCGGAAGATTTTTAGTGGGTAGGACTGCGGTGGTCGCGTCTGCCGCAGTGAGCCCCACACCCCCTCCCGATCTCCCCCTTTGGCCGGGAGACAGTGCGTAAATGCATTTTGTTACCAACGTAAATAAAAAAAAAATGGTAGGATTCCTATACACCATTAATATCAACCCCACAAAGTCCACTGCTTAAGATAGGCCTCTTTTATAAATATCCAGCGTGACCGGTTGCAAGCGGCCTGCATTCAATGTGCATTATTATTATTACTATATTAAATTTTACTACACTTTTTCTTTATATACCTCTGTAAAGTCAATCGTTCTCACAAAGCCTCGACTGTTTTACTCCAGATTTCAAAGCAAGCGATCGCGAAACACAAAATGAAATGTAATATTTAATTCACGAGGAAAAAAAGTCTTTTTTCCGAGAACTCTATTGATAAAACCTTCCCAAAATAACTCTTAAAGTGTAGACATGAAACGTCGAGTCATATATATATGTCAATTGTTCTTTCGAGTTCGCTGTGCAAACACCTTCTCGTTAAAAGGGAACTCGTCTGTGACATTTGTCACGGTGATGTGGTTACAAGCTTTTGGGTTACATATATTAGATATTTTACTAGCCGACCGTTGTTCTGCAATATTAATGGTCATACCTATTGATATACAAAAATCTAGATGAGATGAGAGTGGATAGTAAAATCTACTATACGACCTATTCTCATTCCTAAAATAAGTCTTAAAAAATTATTAAATTTATTTAAATTAGTTAGGAAGCAAATTTTACCAAATCACTAACTATACTGAACGAATCGAACGTAGCTATTAAATGGTGGTATCTGTCTTAACAACTAACGGCATTGAACGGAGCATGACATGCGTCATCATGAACCGAAGACTTAAAAATGACTGAAATGTTTGGTACCCTGAGACACAGGAACTTTCTTGTTTCCTTTCTTCTGACGACCGATATGTCGTGGAGGTGGATATACTCGCTCTCCGCTCCTTAGGTCGTGGGTTTGAATCCCACGTAGGACAAATATTTTAGTGCATGATTATGAATATATGTTCTGGTCTGGGTGTTTTACTATGTATATTAAGTATGTATTTAAGAAAGTAATTTATGTATGTTTTTCCGTTATTAAGTGTCAAAAACACAAGTTCTTAATTATATTTATCTTCGAACTATATAATTGGTGTAATAGTCAGAAAATTGAATGAACTTTACTTTACGCTATAAAGACGATCTATTAAATACTGGAATGATTGACGCTCTTTGGGGAACGCCATAATTAACACAAGACATCAGTTGACTTATGTTTTTTATTTCTCTCATACTTTGACACAACCGCTACTCAACAAAACTTGACCCATACAAAACTCAAGTGTGAGGAAAAACATATGATATACAGGATGACACATAACGCGTTGGGTTATTATCCGACGGTCCCCTTACGGCTATTTTTAATTTGCCATCCATTTTTCTCTATCTGGAGACCTTCTTAATAGTCATATCCTAGCATTAGCCCTTGACTTAAGCTTAGAGCCCAGGGTCTGCTTATTTTTTTTGCTTGGTGTAATATTAAGTACCAGGAAATATCCTGGTAACAATTCAAAAGATTGTAGCGTATACAGAAGATGTCAGAGTATTCTGGAGTGATCAGAAGGTTTTCAAAAATAGAAGAGGGCGGATTATTATTGAAACTTTTAACTTAAAAGATATAGCATGCTTCTTGGCGGGAAGTTATTAGTAAAGTTATCATGTCTGCAGTTTTGTTTCATTATGTAAAATTTTTTATATGTCGAACATTCATGTGTAATAACGGTGGATTATTAACCGTTAAGTGTTTGTGAACGTATATGAGTGTTGGTAAATGAAACAAAAAAGTGCAACATAGATTTTCAAATTCTGTCAAGAAGTTCATGTGAGATCAGTATAGCCACATCTTTACTGAGAGCATCTCATTTACCTTCTTTTTTACCACTCATTCTCATTTATTATGCTTTATATATTAAATATTTATATATCCCTGGCTAAATATGATAAACGAATCGAGTTATTATAAAAAAAAAAATACATTCTGTAAATTGTGCTAACTGTCAAACGAGTGACAGCTATTTTGAACGCCATGAATGCAATGAAAATTAAATAGTGTTGTTAAATTAACTTTTAGAATTTTTCGCTTTTCATACTTAATTTCAAATATTACTATACAAACCTTTTTCTGACAATAACGAACACAATAAAAAGATATTGTCAAATTTTATGCTGTATTTCGAAATTAATGCGCGTATATTCATTTCGACACACCATTTTTTTAATAAAGTTTATTCAACACACCTGTTATCCCAGTTTCCCCGTGAACACATATTCATGTAAAGTTATCGAAGTGTTTGAAATAAATTTTTACATTCAACCGCAATTGAAATGTGGGGTCTTAGTTAAAGTCCGGGGTTGTGGGATAGTTCCGGGGTCGCGGGATTGTTCTGGGGTTGCGGGATAGTTCCGGGGTTGCAGGACTGCTCGAAAGGGTTAACGGCCCTGGAACATAGCAGGCTCAAGAAGGTACATGGATGGGATTTTAGTCAGTAAAAGTTTGACACACCCACCTGCTTCACCCGAAGCGGATGACGGTCATTTAATGATCATCAATCGGGAAAAATTTTCTTAGTTAAAGTGACAAAGTACTTAAACGAACAATCCCTGTTTGGGCTGACTGTACCCAGTATAGACCCGTACATTTAGAATGCGTGTAAGGGGCCGAAAACAACTCGCTCTGTAAGACGGTTTTATCTTAAGATTATATAACTTGCACTTAAGAACCACTTGAGGATAGTCCCTGGTTAGTGTAGGACTCTCAAAATGTAATACAATCTATTACGAAAGGGACATTGAATTGAAAAGCTGAAGCTCAAATGTCACTTTTCTTAAGACTGACATAAAAATATTTAGAGTCAAGTCCATTACTTATTAGATTTCTCGTTCAACAAAATACAAACCTAAGTACGTAATTATTGTTTTGATTACAGTTTAAGCTATATATGGCTGTAAAACTCTATCCTTTGTTAAATGTCAAAGTGTAATATGTACCGACGGTTACTGAATAAAATTTATATTTTATATATCTTATTCGAGAAAAATGTGAAAAACCTCTCTGTTTAACACGCTAACATTTTTCAACATTCATTAACCATACTTAAACTAAAACATAGTACTTCATTACTTTAAATTATGGTAGAGCATGATGATAGATGGCGTCTGGTACCGGTTTCCCCTCTCATCTCACAGGGAGTCACAAGAGTGGACGACTCCCCTCTCTTCAGTCTTAAAGTTGCGTACCCGGCAGGGTCCATAAAATTGGTTCTAAAATTGTATAACATCTATGTACACATTATGGTTTAGCACTAAATAATTTGTATTTGTATTTGTAAGAAGAATCCTACTGGATGATGGGCAGCAGCGTCATCCTGCGTATTAGCTTGAACTGCGATCACCAATCCGCGTGCCCAGCGTGGTGATTACGGGCAGATACTACAGATGTTCAGCAGTGGACACATGAGGCTGTTATGATGATGATGATGATGATGAAGATAGAGCACAACTAATAGCCATTGTTAATTAAAAACAACTAAGCAACTACCTAATACGTCATACTAGCGATGCATAATACAGTTTCGCCCGATACGAACTGTACGTGTATTATATGTGACCTATTCTACAGTTCGGCAGAATATTTGGGTCAGCAGGACTGATTTATTGGTCGTATAAAACACTGCTATTTCATGCGAGAGAAAGAGGGGAAAGGGAAAAAGAGATACTCGGTCTCTGTCACTCTTTATTTGTTGCGATAAAGTTTTAACGTATGTATTTGTAAAAAAAACATGTAACGGTTTATATTTTTGGAGTCTCTGTTAAGAGTGTCGTGCAATTTGTTTTCAAAACTTGTTTCCGACGAACGACGTCGATCTCTCCTAAGGTTTTGGCTTCGATTCCAACACAGGTTAACTTTTTTATCTAGGAGTGCATAATTGCTATCGGTACACACCCGTGTACCGATAGATAGAGGGATCTTACCAATACCTAAGGATCCCAAACCTTCCTCATCTGCAAGTGGTGCACCTTCTGATCAACGGAAGATCTTAGCAAGCTGTAGTGGATTACACAAATGCTGGTCCAACATAAACTAACCAGTACCTTTTTTCAACTTTCGCTTGAAGAAAACTTTGGCCGGTTCACCTGGACTTACTGTGATGAGCGTTTTCGATTATCGTATAGGATCCATTTTGCACCACACGTAATGAAAAGATTCAAAATACCCTCTGTTTTGTGACAGTTGAGCAACGTGGCGTGGCAGCTGATGCGTGTTTGTTGATTTGCTTTACATAACTTACGTTGTACCTATCTTGAAAGCTTCTTTACTTTCCCAATTTGTTTTAAATGATCTAAGATAGTTTTACAAGCCCGCAGCCAATTATGAAGTGGTTCGAGATGGATCCGCTCCAACGATTGCTTTCAATTCCTCATTAACAACTAGGGTCTCTGGCAGTCCACGAGGTTTGTTCTGGAGGATCCAGAATTTCCAGACCATAAGCGTTGGAACCAAAAACTTACCGTTTTTCATTTACAATGGTTTTTAAGTATAGACAGTTTAATCCACGATGACGCATGAATTGAGCAATATTGAACTCTACAGATTTGTGTTAAGAGCTTCGCGGAGTGAACTGGCTGTACACATCATTAATCTTTCGAGCTGTTGGTGCCAAGTTGAAACTCGTATTCAAAATTAATGCAATATTTAAAATGTTCTATATTGAGCAAAGAACAAAGTCAAAACTAAATGAAATGCCGCGAAAACAAATGTATTATCAGAACACGAATAGACAAGTTTCGAATTGAAACAAATATTGAAATTTGAATTCCTAGCCAAACGCCTAATTTTGAAGGTCAAAGTGGCCAGCTCGATAAAACGCCAATTTCATATGTATGTACCTAATACAATATAAATTACTTTAAGCTCTCGCACTACGAAGAAAATTAATATTTTAACATACATTCACGCCTGTTTCCCCGAAAGAAGGCAGAGGCATATTATACGCCCACACTTTGCCAGGTAAATACTTGGTCCCACGTAATTGATTGCGACCCTACCGCCGCTTACCGGGGACTGTTACGTTCGCCAGAGCCTCGTCTGTTGATCGGCAGGTACACAATTTGCAGGTCAGGTTGGCTTGGGCTCCTCGGATGTGCGTAGGATCCCTATACACCCTATATTTATTTATGACCTGATACTATAATTTATATTACACTTCTTAAAAAATATATTTGTTAGAATTTTAAACTTGGTATGATTTTGATTAAAACAATATTAGAATATTTACAATAATATTAATGTGATGATATTACTGTAACATTGTTAAAAAGATTTTAATTTTAATAATATATTTTTTAAACCAATCTTAAATATCGAATTGATTACGTAAAGTCAATTCGAACAATATCTTTGGTTTCAAAATTCAATTACATAACTTTAGGTATGTTTGCGTTAAACTCTTTGTCATTCCAATGGTATGTTTAAATGGTTTAGTCCTGTTAAAAGGACGAATGGAGGTAGATTACTCAAAGCGATTAATGTTAAATGTATTAATAGATATATTGGAAGGGAATCACTTCGTAAGGTTTTCAACGACCAAATTTATTTATTTGTTACATTTTTAGGAGGTTGAACACCTTACTAAATAGACTAAACATATAATCATAGAAAGACAATTATAGGCATCCACTGATAGAATCAAAATCTGATAGAAGAACAAAGAACATGTTACCATTGATATCCTATTATTTCTCCTGATCCATAAGGTTTTGATAAGTGTTTTTATTTACTGAGTGAATATTTTGTATAATAAATGTATATGTGTTATATTATAATCCTCTAATTATACTTTTGCGTACCAGTTACTGGTGAAATACGCGGACTGTCATTAATTTTAAGACCACTTGTGTACCATATTTCAAGTGAAATAAAAAGTGTGCCAAGATCGTAGCAAGTGGAAGGATGTGATCTCTGCCTACCCCTACGGGAAAGAGGCGTGACATTATGTATGTATGTATGTATGTAATAAAAAGTCTTTGTCTTGGGAGAAAAAGCTGATCAAAAGTACCCTAAACTGACGAAGGTGCATGAAAAGGTGAATGAGTGTGAGTAAAGCTAAATCTATGTACCAGGATTATAGCAAATAAAAGAAAGTAATCTCTGCCATTTTCTACCATCATAGCAGCCTTATAAAGTCCACTGCTGAACATTAGCCTTCCCAGTAGCTTACAATCTATTGGGAGTATTTGCCCATAATGCTGGGCTGAGTTGGGTTGGGGTTCGCAATTCAAGCCAGTACACAGGATGACGCTGCTGCCCATCATCCGGTAGGATTTCTCTTCGTTGACTCTTACGACTTCCCGTGAGATGAAAGAATGACCCTATTCTAGGCCGGTACAAAATAGCACACTTCGGCCTACTAATATACCAGCCTCCTAGTAAATTATTTAGGTGATTATCACTAAAAACATCGACTGGAGCCAAAATCGATAATCCAAAGTTTGTATATGTGAGGGCGCTTAATAGTTCTGGCGCATTGCCATGCTAGGTGAGGTTGTATAATAATTTGTTTTAATGAAAATTTTAACGAGAAACCGTTGGTTTACTACAAAATGCTTATTACGAAATTTGCTAAAGAACTTTGATCAAAATAAAAAACTTTGAAAAAAATAGAGTCTTAATCGTTGATTAAGAAAATTAATTTACAGACTACAACAAGAAGTAAAATGTGAACGACAGATGACAAAGAATGGAAAATCCGTTGACACCAGTCATTAACGACTTTAAATGTGACCCTTCTTTGGTGGGATTATAATTTACACAACTGATAAATTTTATTCATAGATTTTATATAGGTATTTGAAGAAAATTCAACAAACACAATTCAAAAAGTTTACAATCTGTGTTGGTGATGAGAAAAAAGCTATATAGATGATTTATAAATTTTTGTTTTTTATGCTCCTAAATATTATTGGCTTCGCAAATATGATCTGGGTTTGAGTGGAGGAAAATAACCCGAAACGTTATCATCCGTGGGAAACATTCTGCGCCCAATCATGCGACGTCACTCAGCAGTGTTGTAGAGAGAGTAAATTAATACGTCCATAATATTTTTCTTTTTTAAAAAAATCTTCTTGATTTAAATAGGTTTTATATAGATTTATTAAAGTTACTGTAAAATGTTGGTACGTTGGTAAGAAACTGTTTTTTTTATTGAAATGTGTAAGAATTTTGAAATTGTTGATCTTTACACCAGCGGATGGCCCTTAGATCACGAAGATGGAGACGATCATAAATTGATTAAAGAAAAAATACTAAAAACGAAAAACGACTAGTCGTTGAATACTTCTTATTTCTTAATATTAAATTACCAGTAAATGAAAACAAAAGATTAAGTTTCACATATGATATTTTAGTATATTCCGATAAAATTATGTTTTATTATATGCTGAAATATTACATTACATTGTGCTTTACTCCGATACTCAACGGTTAAGTAACGAGCAGACAAGCTCCACAAGAAATAATGAAACCCCGCTGTCAAAAAGCAAAACTAATTTCGCTCCAACACGTTCTGTGGATTGGCTCCACGTATATGGGACGTTAAAAGGCGTCGGGAAAATTGGGTACGGTTGCATCGGTCGAAACAGCGGTTAGTTCCACTTACTTGTTGAACTTACTAAAATGTTATCGTAACAATCTCCGTCAGTCTAATGAATTGGCAAACAATGATTGTAAACTAGACATTCTTTACCCTAAAATGTCTTCCTATATTGTCTCTCTAAAAGATATCCCCTACACCAAATCCAGTTAGGCTGTCTCATCCAGCTATCTTTAAATCATAATTGTTTGTTTTTTGTGTTAATTTAAATAAGTAATTACTTAATAGATTATTTATTTACTTATCTTACTATAGTATGTACCCATGTCACTAAATTCAAATAACGAGGTATAAATTTAAACAAGTACTTTTCTATTCTCTTAGTCTTAACTAATCTTTATAATAAGTCTTGTATTTGATGTAACACGTCTTTTATCCTGTTTTGCTTATTACACACAAATTTGAATTATAATCTAGATTCTGTATCTTAGCTCTTAAGATTTTTATTTGTAAAATTGTAATTTTACGTGTGTATTAATAAATAAATCTTAAAGTTTATATGGCTCGAAGCAAGAAAAAGGAGATACGATTTTAATAAGGCGGCAACGCGCTAGTAACGCCCCTAGTAGTGCAGGCGTCCATAGGCTGTGGTAATTACTTTCCATAAGGTGAGCTGCATGCCTGAATATCAGCACCACCTTGTGGAAAATAAGAACAAAAAGCAATCGAAGTTACATTACGTTTATAGACGTCAGTCTATGGATAGATGAAACCTATTTGATATTGTTCGCATCCGTGCTTTGGAAGGCTTTTTAAGTTGTTGGTTCCGGTTATGAGTGCATTACAAACAATTCAAAGCACATCATGACCCAAACAGCTACCCATTCAAATATTAACTTCCCTAAACGATACTTAAATTCGATAATCGTTCCCAAATAGCTAGGCTTCCAAATACCCAGTCTGCAATGTTGCAAGCATTTACCACACGTTCACCGGATAGCAATTAAGACGTCATATGACGTTCATAATCGTTACCGTATCATTCGCAGCTCTATGCATAATTTCCATTATCAACGCTCTACGCTTCACCCGAGCTATCAGTTAATTCTCATTTGCTACTATTACTAACTGTAGTACCCATCTAGCTGGAGCATTGGGTTACTATTACTCTTTGGTGGAGAATGCACAATATTTATTTAATGTTATATGGCCTAAAAAATGCCTAGAAATGGCCAGCTTCGAAATACCTAGTCTGCTACATAATTCATCACACGTTTACCGGATAGCAATTAAGACGCCATTTGACGTTCATAATTGTTATCGTAATATGCGCAACTCTGTGCATAATTCCCAATTATCAACGCTTTATGCTTCATATGAGATATGAGTTAAGTCTCATATCACTTACTATAGCACCCTTCAAACTGGAGCATTGTATTAAGTAAAGCACTATTACTATTTGGTGGCAGCATACAGGATTATGACGTCGCACAATATTGCTTTAAGGTTATATAAGGACCTATATTGCGCGAAGGTCGTTATTCCTGCTCTCCACTTCTGAGGTCGTGGGTTAGATTCCCTATTTGGTCTTTGTAGGCATGAACATCATCATTTGTTCTAGTGTGGATTTTCCTTACACACATTGATTATGTATTGATGAAAAATTTAAGTTTACATATGTTTATCCGTTATTCAGTATCGATATCACAAGTTCCTAATGACACTTATCGTGAAACTAAATAATGTATGTAATGGGAACTAATTGTCATGTTTGCCAAAGCCTCGCCATATGATCGGCAGGTGCAGGAGAGGTTGGCTTGTGTTCCTAAGGTATTGTTAGGATCCCTAAATACTATTGAAGTCAAAATTCAAAATTATTTATTCAAGTTTGGCTCAAAAGAGTTTTTAAGTTTTGACTTTCATAAGAATGAAAGTCAAAACTTAAAAACTAGCGCGCCCATTCACTGCCGGGGGAGCTTGAAAGTCGTCAAGTTCGTTCGTTTTTTCTCTTGCCAGTAACATGAAAATGTACTTAATTGTTAAACAATTTGACATGTCCACAAAAACCAGTTCAACCTGTGTGCAGTTAAAAGATGTAAAAAAAAGAAGAAAATAACTTTTTTTTTTATTATTAAACTTACTTTATTTATTTTCTTGCCCCTATAGTTCAAGCTCTTCTTACTTTTAAGGTATTTCAAAGAAGAAAATAACTCTTTTTTATTATTATTATTAAACTAACTTTATCTATTTTCTTGCCCCTATAGTACAAACGCTTCATACTTTTAAGGTATGTAAAAGAAGAAAATAACTCTTTTTTATTATTATTATTAAACTAACTTTATTAACTTTCTTGCCCCTATAGTACAAGCGCTTTTTACTTTTAAGATATTTAAACGAGAATCTACTTAGGCGTCTTCTATTACAAAGGGAACTATTTCTCATTACAAATAGTTTGAAAGTTGAAATTGAGCTAATATAAAATCGTTTACTTACTGGCTGAAGAACACCTTTGTCAAATGAGAAGCATTTTTAATAACAAAGCGTTGCCTAGCAATTAATTAACAATCTATTTCTGTCTAGTAGAGAGAATAATTTTCCGCAACAATGTAAAGTTTTAACAAGTAATATTTTGTTATAATGTACAAATTGTGTGTGACATTAATTAGCCTTGAATTTTTTTTATTCTGACATTCTCTCTATTTTCACCTTACAGTCCCTATTTCTTTAATATATTTTGATACTAAATGACGCGCACGCGCTCACCCATCCAAGGTTTGACCTTCTCTGCTTCAGTTAGGTGGTTGCGATCTCCCAGTACCACAAACTTACACTTTAACCCTTGAGCCCAGTATTGGCACGTTAATAAGCTGCAAAAATATTTTACTCTGACATTCTCGCCAATTTCACCCTACAATCCCAATCCATTCAATACATTCCGAAGTAGCGCCCCTACCGTTACGTAACAAAGAGGCAAACTAAACAAGAAGCAATGATATTTCGCTGTCAAAAACCGAAACTCATTTCGTTCGAAAACGCTGTGAGAATTGGCTTTACGTATATGAGATGTCATTTAAATGGCGTCGAGAAAATTGGTTGCCATTGCATCGGTTGGAGACGGTGTGAACTCTTAGCTAGAATTGCGGGTTTGGTAACCACGTAAAAAGTTATTAAATATTATCAGCTGTCACCTTGTCCCATATGGGATAGTGGATTAAATGTACCATATGTACGACTTTGTATCTTTCTCGTAGTTAAGACTGTCGCTGTAAATACTTGTACTGTATTTTGGCAATAAAAAGTAACAGAGCCAGTATACTTTCGGTTAGATTCGTTTTGAACCAATACAAGTGTGAAAATTAAATGTACGATTTTTAACTCTCTCATACTAAAGTCTACCCCTCACACCTTGGTATGTGAGAGGAGGCTCGTGCTCAGTAGTGAGACGTTAATGGGCTGAGATGATGATACTAAAGTATGTCTCCGTAATAGCTTACTGTGTGATAGGCAAAAGAAAGTAACAAAGCCGATATAGTTTCAGTAAGGGCCAGTCTGTACCGGCTTTGTCATAAAAATCAAAAATGCTTTATTGGGCTCCGATGAAGTAGAGCGATATCGAGATTACTCAATACAGTCTTGTGAAATGGGTGACCAGAGATCGTATCATCATCTTAGGATCACAAGCCAGCCTCACCTGCAAGTGGTGCACCTGCCGAATAACAGTCGAGGTGCTGACGTGCATAAAAGTACCTATTACGTGGGACCAACAGAACAATTGGCGAAGTGTGGGCGTATAGTATGCCTCTGCTGATTTTATGTATGTATGTATATACTCAATGCTATCGCGCCCATTTACTATAAAGAGGAGCTGGAGTGGAGAAGAAACTTGTCAAGTTAGTATTCGCTTGTATGCCGGCTTCTGTTAAATCCTAGCAAAACTAAAGCAATTAACTTTTTAAAAAAGGAATATTACAAACAACGTACGACCACCCATTTGACATCTAACAAATCTTGGTATCTTTAATAGGACACGAGTATAAAGAATGGAATTTAAGAAGACGTTTAACTCTGTCACATACAACAAAGAAATATAATCCAGATAAAAAGCATGCACACTAAGCTTCTGATGTCTAACGCATAGCGTCATCATAAATTGTCTAGCTTATTTAGAGCTTATTCCCGACAGAGCTTTTCTTAAGGACGTCACAGCGTCAACGTAGTACAAACGTTTTTACTACATAAAAGAATTTAGTAAAATTATCAGCACGTAATTTTTCTAGTATATTCTCTGACACAGAGTTTTTTGCAAGAAAAATATGATATCACACTTGGTATGTTTACATGTACCGATATATTATTGATATAGAAATGAAATGTTTCACTTGAAACTTTTACAGTTTATGTAGTTCTGAGAATAGGATAAATCAATATTTTGTAAAGAATAATAACTTAAGTAATCAGCTCAAAGATATATAGATTTTTATATCCATGAGATTTTATACACATTTATTAGATAAACTTATTATACAAATAGTTTACAATGATTCGTGGTAGATACTGAAATGACAGCTTAATATATAAAAATACCTACAAAGATACTTTTTTTTGTCGTAAAACGTGTAAATAAAACAAATAATCATTATCAGCCTACATTCATTCACTGCTGAATAAGGGCCTCTCCAATGGCACCCTATTGAGCTCCATCTTCAACTCTTTGACTCCATCCACTGCCAGCCGGTTGGCGTATGTCGTCGCTCCATCTAGCTGGATGGTGTCCTACACTATGCTTACTGAGACGCGGTCTTCACTGTAGGACACGTCTACCGGAGCAGTTATTGGTCCTACGGCAGATATAACCAGCCATCGCCACTTCAGCTTACTAATTTATATCCCTGTGATATATAAGTCTGCACGAAAAACTTGTTTAAGTTTATGTTGCACACTAATAATGATGGTTAACTTGTAATAATTTACCAATTGAATTTAAAAAACTTTGGGCAAGAAATAATAACTTAACTTCATTCTTCAACTTCATCACTTCACTCATCTGTATTTTGATTTACAGAGTACCTGAGATGGCATGTATCCCATTATATAAGACACTAATGACCGAAATCCACGAATTCATTAAATTTGCGGTCACACGTTGTTTGTTTCCAGCAGTTGTACATGAAAATTATAGTTCAAACCGCAACTTCAAACTTAATTAATCTAGCAATGTTCCAATGGATCAAATTACAGCAGTTATTGTATGTGGTCAACTAATTATTTCTATTTTTAAAGTACAGTTAGTCATCATAAGTATACTATAATTATCCCGGTCATATTTATTATTTTATATTTTGAATCGCAAAATAACGGGGCGTTAAGTTCTTCAGCAGCGCCTTTAAACTAGTAAAGTTAGTAAAGGGCAGCCTCTAGACAGAGGACCCAATAGACAGAGGATTTGAATTGGCGGGAAGCCGATGTATGCAGGAGATGCTTTGGAAAGGCCTTAATTTTTAGGCCTTAGGGAATCTGTGGCGGAAATCATGACGATGATGACCTGTTGTGCAGTATGATTTATGAAAGCCCTTAACCTCATAAAAATAAATCAAATCAACTGTCTACCATCAAGGCCATTACAAACATTGCGACGTTGTCACTGTTACGGCATAATTTAAAGCCCCTGTACGGTTTTCCCTCTTTTGAGTGAATTTCATGAAATGAGAAATGAAAAAGTATAAGTAAAGATATAATTTTTAACTAGAGTCTTCTTTCGGGGAAACCGAATCTCCCAATTCTCGTCCGACTCCATTAAGGGTACTGATATATCTGAGAAACTCTCTTTCATGCAAATTTAAATCCTGCCTTTTATTACTAATTAGGTTGAAATTTCAATACAAATAGGCAGGTATATATCTATTCATACGCGAATACTTTAAGGTTGAATTGATATGTGTCTTTGAAGTGACTTTGTTTCCAATTCTAAAGAACTTGTAACTTAATTGGCGATTGAAGCCAGAATTTTATGGATAAGTGGTCAATATTATTGCCACCGTTAAATTTAATTAACATTCATACATAAATTCACGCCTGTACTTATTTGGATGAGCATAAACATTATCATCCCGGTAATTATCCCGGTTTCCCTAG
Organism: Musotima nitidalis; assembly: GCA_949126915.1. Lineage (NCBI taxonomy): Eukaryota > Metazoa > Arthropoda > Insecta > Lepidoptera > Crambidae > Musotima > Musotima nitidalis. Next base: position 162,172 of record OX421443.1, on the reverse strand, counting down.
ACTTAAGCTTAGGGCCCAGGGTCTGCTCACTGGTTCAAACAGATTAGATTTCAGTTATTACGTGGAGCGACTGCCGTCTGACCTCCACAACCCATAGAGCTCAGGGTCTGGTCACTGGTTAAAACAGATTTGATTTCAGTTATCACGTGGAGCGACTGCCGTCTGACCTCATTCTATGGTTGAACCAGCTGTCAGTCTGCTAGAAGGCACTGACTTCCTAATAACGACTGCCATAGATGTTCATGACAGCCGAGACCAACGGCTTAACGTGCTTTTCGTGGCACGGAGCGAGCGATAATTACGTATTGGATGAGCATAAACATATTTACAGTTAACTATTGAAAAGGGATTTATAGAGTTGTTGCAAAGTTAACTTTTATCGCAAAGGTCTCTAGATGAGACGTGTACAAATTAAAATATAATTAAATAGTTTTTAAGCAGGTAAATTACACTCACACACGAATATAGTATCAGTCATAATAATACATAAAGTAATTATGCATTCAACTTATTTTGAGAGGAAATTTATATATATGTTTCTGGCTTAAGTTTTCCACGAATGTGGTTTCAAAGGCATAATCAATTGCATACTTAGAAAGACGAATTGCTTTAAATTCTGTTCAAAGAATTTAGACATTGAATTGGAACGATACTACGTCCATGTAATCAACGGGCAACATGCTGGAATTGAATGTACTTTTACGAGAACTCGTCACAGAGCATTAACGTTGTAAGTTAGTTAGTGATAAGTTATGCAGTGGTAAATTACGTAGTTGTAAGATACGTAGTGATAACTTAGGTAGTGATAACTACGTAGTGTTAAGTTACGTAGTGATAAATTACGTAGTGACAAGTTACGTAGTGACAAGTTACGTAGTGACAAGTTACGTAGTGACAAGTTACGTAGTGGTAAGTTACGTATTAGTTAGTTACGTACAGAACACTGCACTTCTCAGAAACCAAGATAATATGAACTATAGTCATAGTGAACCAAGCTGAACCAATGTAGGGGTCTAATTTTGGTGCTTACTGTATGAGACAAAAGCCCATGTTGAAAGTTTATGTCTAAAACAACTTAATACTTGCATACTTGCTGTACATCATCTATAAAGTGCAAGCTTTCCAAGTGGGTCGATTACTGTTAGAGAATCGCTGAGCTGATTTCGATTAAATTTGATAAGAGAAAGTTAAACAAATTAAAGCTAAACAAAATTAAATTTTTTAATCACGCAAACGACTTAAAGACAAATAAACGTTAATAATTCAGACTTAAATTCAAATTCGGGTCGCATGAAACTGAGCCATTTGAAATTTGTATCTCTTGCAATGCTACTTTACTCCGTACGACCCAATTCAACCCCGAACGGGCTGCGCATATGGGACATAACCGCTCGCGAGCGGCGATCGGTTTACGAGAACGCTTAATAGAAATGCCTACATCTACTGCAAGGTATATTGGCTTTTATTGACGTCGTGAGAGACGGAACCGTCTTATTGTTTATTGAAAGGGTCAGCTGTGAGCACTAAAATGAAATGGCTGCCTGTATCTGAGATACTTGTGCATGAAGAGTTGAATGTTTGGATCACTTAATACGACAGAAATTTAATAGGTCAAAAATGTTGAATGAAAGATCTTACATGTCTGTCGGATTAAGTGAGCCAAACATTCAACTCTTAACAGAACAACTAAGAGGTGAAGGGCATGTACGAATTAATGCTTATTCATAAAGCGATAGTTTTTATGTTTATATATACATCTGTATATCTTGCCGGCGATTAATTTTAAATCTCAAAGCCGCCATGAACAATGTAATGAGATATTAATAATTAAACTTCGTGTCAGACTTGCTCATATAGAGTTGAATGCATAGATGAACTACTCGAAACGACAAGTTATAGGCTCAAAAATTTAAACAAATGATTCAATTCAATTCAGTTCATTTATTGCCATCTAAGTGTACATAATGGTCTTAAGAATAAATGTGTTTCAACTTAGTTACCTTTATAGGTGCTGCAATGTATTATACATAGTCTTAGTAGATTCTGATTAACTGCTCAGATTGAGGTATAAACCTTACCTTTTGAGGCCTTACTATTAACAATGCTTTAACAGCTATTTATCGATTGAATAGTTACTCAGTAAATGAACCTTGAGTAAAGTTATACACGTATTACAGGAAGACCCTACCAATAAACATTGTATTAATTCTGAATAGTTAGACGTCTGCCATTGTGCGTTTAGTACATCTAGCCAGTGTCAAGTAAGAGATATATTAATAATACATAAATCATAGTAATGAGAATGAGTGTTGATAAAAATGATATATGGTATATGATATATGAGATGCCCTTCCCCTAAACCCCTTGAGTTCAGTAAAGATGTGGGACTATACTGAGATCTCACATTTCTTCTACTTCTTGAGAGAATTTGATAAGTGATGTTGCACTGTTTTTTTGATTTAACACTTAACGGTTAACAATCCACCGTTATTACACACTAATGTTCGCGTTACGTTTAGAAGCCATATTGTTTAATGTGCTCATGGAACTGCAAATAATGCCATTTTAATTATCAAATTACATCAAAAATGGAAATAATTCGTTAAATTGTTATTGTTTTGATTGAATTGAATGTTGACTTGAACCTAGTATTGAAGACTTCAAAACGAATGTCACCCTTTCTTGTTTTGTTTATGAGCTGCCTGGCAGTCAATAATTGTTACTTCCGGTGTGTACGCCAATTTTTTTTATTGGTTAATCGATACTTTAGATTATTTTGTGTAAAATTAATATTTGAACGATGGCGAATAAACAAACCAATAAAAAAAGAACAATATAGAATATGTTTTTTTGATAAGTCAACGATTCTTCGTAAATTATTTGTGGAAAATATGAAAATTGAATTTTGATTCGTTATAATTGACAAGAAACTATTATATATTTTTCGTTTGCTCATAACTTCAGTTCTCAATTGAAAATCCCACTGATCTTGCAGATCTAAATAAATTAGATTAGCCGTTTATAGCAAAAAATATAACAAAATAAAGATATAAACCAAAAAATGGATACGTGTCATACACTTACACAATAGATAACCTACGGTTCGTGAGTGAATAAGCCCTGTGTTATTTCTCTCCCACGCTAAAACAGTGTCAGACTTCTACTGACTAAAAACCATTCATGTTCCTTCTTTTGAGCCTGCTACGTACCGAGGCCGCGGTAACCCTTGCGAACAGTCCCGCAACGCCGGCAGGCTTGACCCCTATGGGGCCCCTCTATGTGCTGACATCTCTTTGAGGCGCGCGTGGAACACGAACGCGCCATCGACGCGACTTGTCGTCTATGGATGACGGACCGGGCGGCGAGTTACCCATTATTCGCCGCCCACAAGCCAGCGCCTACAGCGATTACTTTAGACTCTAAGCTACAGTGGGGCCCACATATTGGTGAATTGTCGAGTAGACTTAGCTCTTCAGCATTCGCGGTAAAGAAAATTCGCCAATTAACAGACGTTGTAACAGCTAGGCTAGTTTATCATAGCTATTTCCATAGTGTTATGTCCTATGGTATTCTTCTGTGGGGTTGTGCCGCAGACATTCAAACTATCTTTGTGCTGCAGAAGAGGGCTATTCGAGCAATTTATAATCTCCCGTGTGGACATTCACTAAGGGAAAAGTTTAAAGAAATTGGTATTTTGACAGTGGCCGGTCAATTCATTTATGATAACCTGGTTTATGTACATAAGAATACTGATCAATTTAGTAAGAAAAGCTGTATACATAACCTAAACACAAGGAATAAGCATAAATTAGTTGTACCTGCCACTAGGCTCCAAAAGATAAACAAATCTTTTAAAGGTCAATGTGTACGATTCTACAATAAAATCCCAAGCAACATACAGCAATTGAGCCTAAATAAATTTAAATTAACCATAAAACACAAGCTGTCTTCAAAGGGATATTATTCTATTAAAGACTATATGGCAGATAAAAATGCTTGGGATTAAACTGCCGTTTCATACAGGCTATTCTAATATGAATGACTTGAAAAAATAAATATTGTTAAGGTTATGTTATATTGCATTGTATAGCTTCACAGACAAATGAAGATTGTAATTCTAGTACCAAACTAATGGACATATTTAAAAGAGCATAGCCTGTGAGTTTCTTGCCAGTTCTTCTTACAGAGCGGTGGCTCGGAACTGGCACTTAGATTCACTTACACTTAATTATTTTTTGTTTTTAAATTGTTTTGTTGCATGTAAGTGAATCTAAGCTTCGTGATTTAGTGTAATATTATTTCGAATGTATTTTTTTTTCATTTGTAATCATGACGTTTTCAAGTACTATGTATAATAGTTTATGAAATAAATATTTTTTTTTACTTTTACTTTACTTTTACTTTACGGTGGCCGAGAGTCGTCGGCGGCTGGGATGGCTATGATCTATGGCTTGCATCACCTGCGTCTACCTTTATTAGTAAGGCTATTAATTTATAACAGGACTCACCTAAGATATTATATATATATATTCTTTATTGCACAAAAAACAAACAATAACAAAAAAAAGCCTTATGTGAAAAAGACGATGTACAAAGGTGGACTTATTTCTAAAAGAAATCTCTTCCAGTCAACCTTATACAAAAATATGATATAAGATACATATCAGATATATAAACCCACTTATATACATAAATAAATATATTGCTTAACCGACAGAGCAAATTATAATATCTATACTGATTTTCTGCCTTATTTAAACTGCATAAGGTTAATTTGATATTTATCTCACTTTAATTAGGTTAAATTAATATTCTATGAAAAATTTAAATAAATTTCATAGTTTTTTGCAATATGTAAGCTGCATAAGGTAAATTTTCATTTGACAACATAATAATATTTACCATAGTTTTATTTAAAGTTAAATAATTGTTATATGAAACAGAACTGAATATAAATATGAAGCGCGACCAAAAATCCAATAAAGCTAATGGAAAATCATTTGTTACAAAATCAGTGAGTTAAATTGAAATAATTGACAAAGTTTCCACATCAATCCGTTGATGTAATCGTTGTTTTCACAATTTAAACCAATCGTTTGAAAGTTTTGTGTTTAAACCCAAAGTTATATTTTAATATCTAAGGGTACCTTTCGTTGCTATATAAATATTAAGTAAGTACGTTAACGTTTTTGCCTTAATAAATATTTCTACTTATGTTACTTTAAAAAAACTTAATATAATTCAAATAGTGTAAAATAATTCAAACTTATTAAAATGCTGCTAAAATGTTGAGTATCTCAGCAAATTGTATACTCTACTATTATACCATATATACAAGCGTATTAAATAAAAAAATAATAAATAAATATTTTCTAACAATTACACCATTTATTTAGTTCCAAGATAAGTATCATTAAAAACTTGTGTTATGGATACTATATAACGGATAAACATACATAAATACTATTTTTTTTTGTAAATAAATACTTAATATACATAGGAAAACACCCAGACCAGAACAAATATTCATGTTCATGCACACAAATATTTGTCCTGTGTGGGAATCGAACCCACGACCTTGGAGCGGAGAGCGGGTATACTCGCCACCACGCCATATCGGTTGTATTCGATTTAGTGTTGGATTAGACAAACTTGACGTCATGGGGTTCTTACTTACACTTACAGTTTCAGCAATTCAGCGGAATATGGCTTTCCACTCGGAAATAATTTAAGATCTGTAGATCTAGTATTTATTTTTATGTGTAAGAACTGTTAGTATGCTGAATAAAATTCAATAAGAAAAATAATATATTAATGAAATTTAATAACTCAATCTAAAGGTTAATAGATGACAGAAGTAAGGCTATCAACATCATCTCGGTCAATTATAATACCACTACTGAATACTGCAGACCATTCACGGACCAAGGTAAAATATATTCAAGGCATACTCCACTACTGCTGATTGGCGGAGGCATGTGGCGACCTGCTGCAATAAAATTTCAAGCCGCTTAATAGGTCCTCGATCATGGCCACCAAAAAAAGTGATAATAACTAGAGCCAAAAACTTGCTGTCTTCAGAAAAAAAATTTTTTTTTCAAATGCCCAATATTATGTCAATTTAGCAATAAGACCCTACCACTAAAATACCAATATTCCTTTGTTTATATTTTGTATAAATAGTAATAATTAAACAATAATAAATCAGTCAATAGTTAACCATCATATCGTAGTATTATTTGACTCACATATACATAGCAAATCGCTATATTGGTGACCCCGACTGGGCTATCGCTTCTCTAGTGCTGATATAATACCGGGCCGACCGAAACCCAAATTGGTTTTCAGCATCAAATCTAGAAAGTGATAGAACACAAATACTTCGCCATGGCTCCACCAATAACTCCATTAAAGGGCGATATAAGTTCCGAGACAATCGCAACAATTACTGTCTCAGAAAAACTACCTCATTTTTGGATAGACTCGCCGAGACTATGGTTCGCCCAGTTTGAAGCTGTTGTGGCACCACAGAAACAGGGCGATGACTACAAATATAACATGGTTATATCGAAGCTTCAGAAAGAAGTAATTCATCAGGTCAGCGATATCCTGACCACACCGCCGGGCGAAGACAAGTACGCAGCTATCAAAGAACGCCTAATTAACTGCTACGAAGAGAGCGAACACCGACGCTTTCACAAACTACTGTCGGAAATGGACCTTGGTGACCAGAAACCCTCCCAGTTATTAAGGAGGATGAGGGAAGCAGGCTGCGGAAAAATCAATGAAGATACTGTTTGTCTTTTATGGTTACGACAACTCCCCGCTTCAATAACGTCAATTATAGCAGTATCGGAAAATTTAGAGCTGGACAAATTAAGTAAACTAGCAGACAAAATACATGAGAACGTTCGGTATACCACGAAATCACCGGCGGCAGACATCAATTTAATAGCTAGCTTATCGTCACAAATTGCAGCTATGCAAATTGAAATAAATTAATTACGAAGCAATCGAGAGAGGCGACCTTTGCAACGCAGCAGATTCCGATCGCGTTATGATTTACGTTCACGGTCAAGGTCGCAAAACAAATACGTATCGCACAATGGACTTTGTTACTACCACAACAAATTTAAAAATAACTCGTATAAATGTACAAAGCCATGTTCGTGGAATAATAAGAACAAGAGTTCGGAAAACTAAAATTAGCACAGAATACGACGGGTCTCTGTGCAATTCACCCCGCAAACCGTCTAACAATAACCGACTCAAACAGTGGTTATAGATTTTTAGTAGACACAGGGGCTAATATTTCTGTTATAAATCGCACAGACAGCAATAATAAAGCTTGCGAATACAAACTATTCGCCGCAAATGGAAGCCCGATAAATACATATGGAGAGCGTACATTAACGCTTAATTTTGGACTGCGGCGAGACTTCAAATGGACATTTACCATCGCCGACGTCAAGATGCCTATTCTGGGAGCTGATTTTCTTGAGCATTATCAGTTATTAGTAGACATACATGGACAGAAATTACTGGATAAAAATACGGGTCTAAAAACGCCTGCAAAAATAGTTAGAGCAAATATTGCATCGGTCCGCTCGATTAACGCGTCATTACCCGAATCAATAAGGCGCTTGTTAGAAAAGTATGAAGAAATAAACAAAGAAATGAAATAAACAAAGGAAGAGATCAACAATAAGATTACCTGGGTCATTTTTCGGTACAAATAATTATTCAACATACACAGATATGGTAAAAGAAATAAAAGAAAATATTGAACATAGTACCGCAGTACCACACAGGCAAAGTATCAACGACAAGATTTTTGTACATCCACATCTATCGGAATGTACACACGTTTTTGTACGATGTGATCGAATACGGCCAAGTCTCACACCGCCGTATGATGGACCTTATCTCGTAATTAGTCGTAATGATAAAATATTTACGATCATAATAGACGGACGTGAAAGCACGATAGCTATCGATCGCTTGAAACCTGCATTCAGGATAAATGACAAGGAGATAAGGCACAACGCGATATGTAAACCAACGTTAAAAGAAAATATCACGTCAGTTCAACAAGATAGAAAACATTTTAAGAAAAACACGTTCTGGTAGAATCTCCCGCCCCACTGTGAGATTCCAGTTGTAATATATAAACTGACTAAACACGCATTTGGTCATTCATTCATTACAGTCAACCAGGCATCACTTGAAAATAATCACCAATGGGTTCAAACACCAGCCACAACAAGGAGCAGGTCAACATGGTACAGAATAATGGAGCAGTGCCGGAGGAGATGTTTAAATTGCAAATGAAGGTTGCTGAAGGACTGCAGGAAATCCGGAGCTGGCTGAACTGCATGATAATAGTAGGCGGAGTCATCTTTATTCTCGTAATTTTAATTTTTATATACAAAGTAGTCGTAAACAGAATGGAGAAGAAATTTACCAAAATATTAAAAAGTGCAAATGAAGTTTAAAACAGATAGATTAATAATATTTTAATAATTTTTTTTCTCAAATTAATTTTTATATTTTTTTTTTTTTTTAAAAGGGGGAATATCTATGGCGAAAGCCATAGAATATGTTTATAGCTAATATACAAACACGCAAACGTGACTAAATAGATTTATATAAATATTTAAGATAATTGTAATTTATAACACGTACCTAAGTTTTGGCACGTAATATTATTATCTCAATTTAGCAATAAGACCCTACCACTAAAATACCAATATTCCTTTGTTTATATTTTGTATAAATAGTAATAATTAAACAATAATAAATCAGTCAATAGTTAACCATCATATCGTAGTATTATTTGACTCACATATACATAGCAAATCGCTATACCCAACAATCGGAGTATCCAAGGAGTGACCCCTGTTAACTCTGATTTACTTCGGTGTTCGATTCTGACCTCCTACCATTGCTAGCACTTAGATTTTACTACCATAATCCTACTGATATATATATATTAATATATTATATATCCTTACTATAATAATAATAATATAATTATAATATATTATAATATATATAGCCCCCCAAAATCCTACCTTACGTCCGAGCTGAACATCTTGCCACGTGGGGGGCGGACACGTGTAATATTGAAACTTACGCGGCTAACAGGGTAAAGGTAACCCATAAAATATGGAGACTTATAATAATGATGAACGTATAGGGCCGCTTCCCGGGGGTGAGCGCCGGGGCACGTCTAGAGCTGACGCTGGGCGTGACAGCATGCGGACCGTCAGCGACTCTCTGCTGAGCAGGCGGGCGAGAGTCGGGGTACCCGAAAATATTACAGCCGAACAACGGGGTGGGGAGGGGACGGATGATGCTTTGCAGATAAGGGCTTCGCCCGCAGAATCTGTCGGCTCATCTGTGACGACCACAAATAATACAGTTAGTGATGACAAACGAAGGAAGTGGTCAACAGGGGAACAGGAAGAATTAATGTTTTGTTACTTTAAAGCCAGATCGGGTGGCTCAGGGTACATAGAAAGATTTCACGAACTTTTTATTTCACGAAATCCTGACAACCCGAAAATCCACAAATTTACTGGCAACACTTTATCCAACCAAGCACGTACAATACTCAAAAGAAATATAATTTCACAAGAAATACTAGACCGAATTAGAAAACAAGCCGAAGGAATATTGCCTATTACAACACAATTAGACACTCAGGACACACAGTTAAATATGCAAAACACACATTTAAACACGGAACACGCACAATTAGACACGCAAAACATACAACAGACCCAAAACATACAACACACACAACATATACAATACACACAAGAGCAAGCAGAAATAATTAACCAACTAACGAATCAAATAGAAGTTAACGAACACCAAAACCAATTAATTTTACATTTCTTGCAAATACTTGCTACAACAAAAGAAACTCCACTTGCGGAGCGGAAACTTTTACCTAAAGCTAAAATTAATAAACACTTTTTAGACAACTTGTGCACCCTGAACAATTACTTGCCAAATTTATTAGTAGTCAACAGTTCTTTGCGACAAATAAACGACATTATCTACGCCACTGCTAAGACTTTAATTATATGTAATGGGCAAGTTCCCTATGTGCCCAAAAGTAACTTTAACCCTAAAGGTGTCCCACCTTGGAAGAAAAGAATACAAAGTAAAATTGAAAAGTTGAGGAAGGAGTTAGGACAGTTAATAGAAATTAAAAGGGGAATAAACACAAATAGAATGAATAGAATTAGGGATAAACTATCTAGTAAATACAACATAAATAACGCAGGAGAACACGACAATGTAATAGAAACTCTCACACAAAAAATTAAGGCTTTAGCAGGAAGAATTAGGCGATATGAAGACATTAATACAAAAAAAGAACAAAATAAATTGTTTAAGGAAAATGAGCACAGATTCTACAGAAGATTAGGTGGAGGACCTATTAATGATGTTAAGATACCCAGTAAGCAGGGAATGGAAGATTTTTGGAAGTCGATATTGTCAAACCCAGTACAGTATAACAAGGAAAGTAATTGGATTAGGGAGGTAGAAGTATCTTCTGCCGGAGTAATTACAAAGAGCGTGGATTATATCACTGAAGACCAAGTAAAAGTAGCAGTTAAAAAAATATTAAATTGGAAAACACCAGGAATAGACAAAATTCAAAATTATTATCTGAAATATTTAACTAGTGTTCACAAATACTTAGCTTTAGTTTTTACAAATATAGTTTCAGGTATAGAATTAATGGAAGAGTGGTTTACAACAGGTCAAGTTATATTAATACCTAAAAACGAAAATACGGAGGATCCGAAAAATTGGAGACCTATCGCTTGTTTACCAAGTCTTTATAAATTATTAACATCTGTTTTAGCCAACGTGTTGTATAGCCATTGCCAAGATAACAAAATTCTTGCAGCAGAACAACGAGGCTGTCGACGTGGAGCCAGGGGATGTAAAGATCACCTTATGGTCAACAAGGCTATATTAGAGGACGCACACCATTCCCAGAAAAATCTAAGCATGGCATGGATAGACTATCAGAAAGCATTCGATAGTGTGTCACACCAATGGCTTCTGAGAGTGTTGGATATCTATAAGTGCCCACCTGTTGTTAAGCACTTCCTCCAGATGGCAATGCCGTCATGGAACGTCACCATGACAGCCCGCGGCTCACAAGATTCAATTACTACCGACCCGATTTATATTAGACGCGGAATATTTCAAGGAGACTCCCTTTCACCTTTGTTATTTTGCTTAGCCATTAACCCGCTTTCTTACATACTAAACAAATACGAACTAAAAGGATATAAGCTTAAAGATAGTTTCTGGATAAATCATCTGTTATATATGGATGACCTTAAAGTGTACACGAACAACAAAAATAATCTTAAGGTATTGCTGGATAGTGTAGAAGTATTTACAAGTGACATAGGAATGAGATTCGGATTGGAAAAATGCAACGTAATTCATTTAAATTCTGGACAAAGAAGCAGCAATGTATCTGGAGAAGGGCACATACTGTTAAGCGGGGATACATTTAAACAATTAGGAATCGAAAATACTTATAAATATTTAGGAATTCATGAATCGGGAAAAATAGATCATAGTGCAGTTAGGGATCAAATATGTAAGGAATATTTTAGACGGGTTAGGAAATTATTAAACACGAATCTCAGTTCGCGGTATTTAGTTAAGAGCATAAATACGTATGCGATTCCAGTATTACTTTATTCGTTTGGCATAGTAAATTACAAAATTATTGATCTTAGGAAAATAGACGTTAAGACTAGAAAGATGTTAGCAATCAAGAAGGTTCAGCAGCAAAAACCTGACGTAGAAAGGTTATACCTACCGTTGCCACAGGGTGGAAGGGGCTTAATAAATGTAGAGAACATGTATAAAACACAAATAATCAAATATAAGCAATATCTAGAAATAGAGAATGATCATCTTATTAAGGCTATAGTACAACACGACACCCAAAGGAATAAATATTCAATTAGCCAGGAATCACAGCAGTATTTAAGGGAACTTAGTTTAGTACAGGGAAACAAACACACAGATGTAGAAATTAAAGATGCGGTAGTTAAATTACAAAATCAAAAATGGAGGGAAAAACAGTTACATGGCCAATTTCCTAAAAAGGTTTTGGACCAAGCTAATATTAATAAAGAACTTTCGTTTAAATGGCTCAAGAAACAACAAATATCTCCAAGCATAGAATCATCCATATTTGCCATACAGGATCAAGCTATTATGACTCGTCAGCATCAGCGAGATATACTGCATGAGGCTGTAGATGGAAAATGCCGTCTGTGTGCGAACAAAGACGAGACCACACAACATATAATATCGGGTTGTGATAAATTAGCAGGCACTTACTATGTAAAACGCCATAACAATCTCGTGCAGTATGTCTTCTGGTGTCTAGCCAAAAAACACAAATTCGACGTAGATACCTTGTGGTGGAATGAATTACTTCTTCAATCTCAAGTGAGAGAAAATGTGACAGCTAAATTGCTATGGGAGATACCAGTTCAAACTGACGTCACCGTAACACATAATAGACCAGACATAATTTATGTTGATAAAATTAAAAACAAAACTTATCTAATAGACATAACAGTTCCCTCAGACTATAATATTGGAGCAAAAGAAATAGAAAAACTAAGTAAATATCACTTACTCAAAACAGAAATTAGCCGACTATGGAACACACAAACAACTGTTATCCCCATAGTTATAGGAGCCACAGGAATAGTTGCGAAAAGTCTCAGTAAATACATAGACAAATTGGAATTAAATATTGACGTCACCATTCTTCAAAAACAAGCTGCTATTCACACATCTACTATTCTAAGCAAAGTATTGGGAGACACGGTATTCGTTAACAATTCACAAATAAAACACACACAACATACATCAAACACACAGCAGACACTTAATACACCAGACAATCTTAGCTCGGAGGATACACGTAATACACAAAACACACAAGCTTCATATAACACACATCACTCACAAAACGCACACCTCTCACAAAACATACAGAATTACTCAACCGACTCTCACACACAACCAAATTTAAATAACCAACGAAGAAGAGGACGTAGACACAGATAAATATCTTTTTTCCTGCAGGGCGCAGGACGAGGTATATATCTTTAAAAAATAATCCGGTGAATTAGCCGTGTAAAGAAAACCATCTTTAATATTATAATAATATATATAATATATATAATCCTTACTTTTCCTTACTAATATTATAAATGCGAAAGTAACTCTGTCTGTCTGTCTGTCTGTCTGTCTGTTACTCTTTCACGCCAAAACTACGGAACGGATTTAAATGAAATTTGATATACAGATGGTCTAGACCCTAAGAAAAGATATAGGCTACTTTTTATTGCGAAAAGGGGGTTGTAATTGCTACCCAAAGTTACTATTCCACGCGGACGAAGTCGCGGGTAACAGCTAGTAATATAATAATAATATAATAATAATATTAATATTATAAAAGCGAAAGTAACTCTGTCTGTCTGTCTGTCTGTCTGTCTGTCTGTTACTCTTTCACGCCAAAACTACTGAACGGATTTAAATGAAATTTGGTATACAGATGGTCTAGACCCTAAGAAAAGATATAGGCTACTTTTTACTTCGAAAAGGGGGTTGTAAAGGGTTAAAAGGTGGGGGGGTTGAAAAGTTGTATGGGATTTCTTAATTTTAAAAGATAAAACCATGAAATTTAATATTTAAGCACTTGATAAGAAATAATTAAACATTTGTTCTAGCGTTTTTGAAATTTCGACCTGTGAGAGATGAAATAGGGGTTGAAAGTTTGTATGAAGTTCGTCATTTTTGAAAATAAAAATATTTTGTATTTAGGCACTAAATAATAAACAAAAAATCGTTTGTTTTAGCATTTTAAACTTTTAACCATACTGTTAAATAGGGGTGAAATAGGGGTTGAATGTTTTAATGGGTGTTCTTCATTTTTGAAGATAAAACCATGAAACTTGGTACGTAGGTCTCTTAGGATGTGCAGAGTTTTTCTACAAAACGGAATTCTCAAAATTCGAAAGGAACGGAACGGATTCGGCACGGGAACTATGACGCCAAACTATTTTAAGAACATGTTATTAAAAAATTTTGGGTGTACCAAGTTTAAAAAATAGAATAGAATAGAATATTTTTATTTGCACTTGATTGAGGTACATTACAGTTCTTGTACAATAAAATAAAGCTCCTCTCATTCAGCCAACAACGGTAGCATGCAAATTATAATTAAATTAACACATCAATTTTTAAAAGAAAACTATACTTATAAATCATTAAAATGTCAAAAATGGGAATTATCAACTAGACATAATTAAATTTTTAAATGTGAAAATTGCGAATTAGCAACTAAACATTATTGATGTCAAAATACGGATACCCACAAGTCATTCATAAGTACAATCACAAAAATAATAATAATAAAATCGAAATCATGTCACAAATGCGCAAAATATTAGTCAAACCAAACATAGATAGTAACTTTAACCTCTTAGGTTAAAAACACTACAAGTATCACAAAGTTTGTGCTCTAAAAATTGTTTAACTGTGTAAAAAGTGTGTGAGATAAGCCATTTATATAATATACTTAAGAATCTCTTAAAGTTAAGTTATTTTATACTTTCAGGTACTTGATTGTATATAATAATGCACATATAGAAACAATTTTTTTGGAAGCGAGCACTTCTGGGGATAGTGGAAGTCACCAACCTATTTCCGTTCCTAGTGTTTCTTGGATAAACATCTTTGGCCATTTTAAAGTAATGACTGTTCAGCTTGACAAATTTTGAAATTTCGAAAATGTACAAGCAAGGCAAAGGTAAAATGTTTAAAAACCGAAACAGTGGTGCACATGGTTCATCTGGTTCAGTACCACATATTGCCCTGATACATTTTTTTTGTGCAATAAATGTTCTATTCATATCAGTGCTATTTCCCCAAATATATTTTTATATTTTTAATATTTTAGCTTTTGAAGTTAAAGTTCCTTTTAACGAATACTCTGCATCGCCGCCGCTGATATCTACTATACCTACTAATGCTTCTTATTAAATAATTAAAAATTCTACCCAAAGATACTATTCCACGCGGACGAAGTCGCGGATAACAGCTAGTAATATTATAAATGCGAAAGTAACTCTGTCTGTCTTTCTGTCTGTCTGTTTTTTCTTCACGCCGAAACTACTGTACCAATTTGTGTGAAATTTGGTACAGACATAGTTTGGAACTCGAGAAAGGACATAAGATAGTTTTTATTCCGGAAATCCTGCGGGAGCGGGTAATCCTCAAAAATCGCGCGAGATCACTATTCCACGCGAACGAAGTCTCGGGCAAAAGCTAGTACCTACATAAAACCTAAATAATATCTATGTAATACCTACATAATACCAAATATTGTAACTTTGTATTGTAGCGCTTGCCGCGATGCTGTGTTTAAGGTAGAATGTTATAATAATTTAAATATAATTTGTTTTCATTATTTATGATATCATTTTGTGAAGGTTTTTATTTTACATGTCAGTCGGCTGTCAGTGAATGTAACAAGAGCTTTATGTTTCATACGTTGCATCAAAGGCCTTTTCGACTGTTTCGGGCGCAACAATAATATTATTGTTTAAATTACATTACTCTTCAAAAAATTATTGGGCAGGGATGCCTGGCTGGGTAGACCTGGGTTGTATTTATAGAAATTTACTGAATAAGCTTTTTTTTAATTGCGACGTATATAATTATGTTTTGTTGTATTACTATACGAATTATTAATTTATATTGAATCTCTACCAATATGATGCTCCTATCACGAACCAAGGGATACAGGTAATGCTCAACTGCCCAGACCCAGTGCGGCTTGATGAAGGCAGATGTTCGGCATTTTTGATGTAGCCAAATAAATCCTCTAATATGAATAAATTACTACCACATAGACGGGCTTTCACGAGATGGACCGAAGATCTGGTCAAGGCGGCAGGAAGCCGATGGATGCAGGCGACTCAGAATCGCTTAAAGTAGAAATCTATTGGGGAGGTCTATGTTCAGCAGTGGACGGTTTATGGCTGAAATGATAATGATACCAAATGACGTGTCAACCGATACACGGAAGAACTGGATATTAAATGCCACACAAGAGGTCCTTCCTGACCCTTTTTTTTCGTCGGTAACAAAGTGCATTAACGCACTGTCTCCCGGCCAAAGAGGGAGACCGGAAGGAGTGTGGGACTCTATGCGGCAGACGTGACCGCCGCATTCCTACCCAGTAAAAAACTTCCAACGACGCCCACCGCTCTTGAAAAAGGGGCGAGGGGCCAGTACCAGGGGATTTGTTATTTCTGGCACCCCGCCCGCGGCCAACGTCCCCCGGATCAGAACCGGGAGGCCCTCCTCAGAGAGGCGCGGTGTGTCGCGCCTCCCCTACCTCCTTGTGCGGCCATGGCGTGACTGGCCGACTTTTCTTCCTGACCCCAGTCAACTTTGGTTTACTGGTGATCATTTCCGTCTGCATAGTATCACGGTGCAACAAGCTCCTTAAGGTTTATATTCCTGTCGTGATTTATGAATAGGGTATATAGGTTGGTGCATAGATATCCCACCAAGACCTTTTTTTTTAGCAGATGCAGACGCTTATGGTATGCCTAAATTATGTTGGTGGTCCCACGTTATAGGTGGCGAGCCTATATGTCACAACTAAATAAAGTAAACGGATCAAGTTATGAAAGAAACCAGAGATAACTTCGCCATTAGCCAACCGTACGTATTAGCAGTGTTATCGACAAGTAAGCAGGATTAATGTGCTTAGAAAGTAACGATAAGTTATTGCGGCGGTGAGCGATTCATGCGTCAAAGGCTATTTGAGATATTGGGGGCTTGTTTTAACTAGGAAGCCACTTTATTAGTATACAGGAGTACATACTTATGGTAGATACAAGAGAATGCTGACGACCGATATGGCGTGAAGGTCTGTATACCTGTACTTCACTCCTGAGGTCGTGGGTTCGATTTACACACAAGATTTTATGAAAACTTTGTGTTCTGGGTGATTTATCTATACACATAGGGATCCTATCAACATTTCGGGAGCCCAAAAAAACCTCACCTGCAAGTGAAGCACCTGCCTATCAACAAACGAGGCTCTAGCCAAAGTAACAGTTCCCATTAACAGGCTCGCCACCTATTACAGGGTTCAACAATGTCATAGGCGAAGTGTGGGCGCATATTAGGCCTCTGCCTACCCCTTCGGGGAAAGAGTCGTGTTTGTATGTGTGTATAAAAAAAATACATAATAAAGTTTTTATACTAAACCTTTATAATAATTTGTAACTGTGTGTGAGCAATTAAAGGAAGAATTTAAAAATCTTACATACATACATACGTGTGCCTTCACGCCAGATTCCCCGAAGGGGTAACAATTGATTTAGCAATACGTCATGTTAGATGTCTTGTAGATTATGGCAACTAAATGAATATGAATAATAGAATATGGGTATCGATGTTTTCCACAGAAGATTTCTATAAAATCATTCTTTTAAGTAATTGATGAATTCGCAAGCTATCAGATGTCATAGTAAAAATAACATAAAACAGAATCTTGTTTCGATTTTAATCAATGGAAGTAGGTTCTCAAAACGTCTCTTTTTTGAAGTCCCTTCCTAAAGATCCCCTTGAGATAATTACTAATTCCAAACGCGTTCAATAAGTTGATGATCCGTATCATTTACTTAGCGACATTTACCTAACATAAGTAATTAATATGCATATGAATGTTCAATTTAATCAGGTCATAATGATCATTTTTATTTTAAATCAAATGTGGAATAACAACATCCATGTTCATAAAAAAAAGTGCAATGGTGGATATGACATTTCTTAAGATTTATTTTGAAACGTTCGTATCACTGGAATAAGAAATAGGTAGCGAGAAATTGTCACATAAGTTAATCTGAATTCCTTGAATGGGTTATATGGCATTTAGAAACGAGCGCTTTTATTGCTTCAGGAAGCAGGTTTTACATTGGTCCCGGTAATTATTAGAATTATGTAGAGTGGCGATAGCCCAGTGGCGAGACCCCTTGCCTTTAAATTCAGAGGGTCTCGGGTTCAAACTCTGGTGGCGCGTAATTATCGCTGGTTCCGTGCCTCTGAAAGCACGTTAATCCGTTGGTCCCGACGGTCATGAACATCTATGGCAGTCGATATTAGAAAGTCAGTGCCTTCTAACAGGCTGACAGCTGGTTTAACCATAGAATGGTGTTTCCCTCTGGGTTGCGGAAGTCAGACGGCAGTCAAATCAGGTTGAACCAGTGAGCAGACCCTGGGCCCTAAGCTTAAGTCTAGGGCAACTAGGATAATGCTAGTATATGATGAATTATTAGAATTATGTAAAGTCAGGTAACTGGATCTATCACGCGACTCGTAAAATTCTAACAGTCAATACCATAAGATTTCATCTCTTGCTTACCATAAGGTTGTTAAGGAATTGTACCAATTCTACAACAGAATTCCAAGCATTTTTTTTATGTGACTCGTTATAATAACTATAAGTTGACAGTAAGAACAGTAAGAACTGACAGTAAGAAGTCGATACAGTCCAAAAAAAATGAAAGCGCTTCATACCGTGAACGAAGCACGGCACAAAGCGCACCCAATCATAACGGACTGCTAAAATGCCGTTTCACGCCCCGTTTAAAATATATATGATAGTCACAGGCTGAGATTATTTATAATATTGTCTAAACTTATTTTGACTATTTGTGAAACTAAAATACAATAATATATATATATATATATATAGTAAATACAATGTTTTTTAACTTTTAGGACTGCATCGAAATCGAAGTGGAATTTACAGTTCATTTGACCGATAAGACCATTTTAATTTATATATTAATATTTTTTACACGTTTAATAAATTACATTTGAATTAAAAAGTTGAATATAGACAAATTGTGACATTTTCATTGATTTAAAGTTGCAATTAAGTAAATAATATAATTTAGCATTTAAGTAAATAACGAACTTTTGCACTAATGTGGATAGGTAAGAGCTAAAGACGCCGCGCGGCACCTATGATATTGACTTGCGCCGCGGCGCAGGCAGGATTTGTCAAAGGATCGTTCCTTTGACAATTGTCGCCCAGTGCGCCACACTACGACTTCTAACTTGCAAGTGGGGGTCAGCAGAGCTAGCGTTTCGTTAGTCCTCGCACTTCGCTGTCTCGCACCGCAGTGACAAAACTAACTGTTATACGCAATTTACGAAATACCTTCGTATGTTAGTTTATGTAATAGGCAGTCTTTGTTATTGAATGCCTCAGTGGTTAGATTACTGAGCTAGACGCTCGGGGTCCTGGGTTCGATTCTCCGCCCCGGCAAAGTATACTTTGGAATAATCGCGGCATAGCCATAGATGGTGTACCTACGCAGCCGTTATTGATACGTACTTTATGAAATACTTTTTAAGTAAATTTAATTTTTGTAATAAACAGTCACTATCACAAGTTTCCTACGGAAGGCTTTTGTTTAAGTTAGTCGATATTCATGTTATTCAGTTATTTAACACCTCAGAGACGAGTGGTTAGATTAATGGCTGTTATCCTGGGTTCCATTCCGGGCCCAGCAAAGTATGCTTCGGAATAATCGTGACAGCTATAGTTGGTGTAAGTACCTACGCCCGTCAGCTGTTACTGATACGCACTTAATACAATAGGTAGCTAACTTAGTTTATGTGATACACAGTCATAATCGCAAGTTTCCTACAAAAGGATTCTGTTTAAGTTAGTAGATATTTACGTAATTCAGTTATTTACCGCTTCAGTGCCGAGTCGTTAGGTTACTGGGCTAGGCGTTTCGGATCCTAGGTTCCATTCCCGGCCTGGCAACGTATGCTTCTGAATAATCGCGACAGCTACAGTTGGTGTACATACGTACCAAGTGCTTTAATCTACTAATGTAGGATCAGAGCAATATATGTGGTGTTGTCTGATAATTATTTACTTATTCTTATTAGGTATTTCAAAAAGAAACATTTCGAATAGATTTTCCCTGGTATCGAAACCGGAGCCTTTTTTTTTTTGTTTTACGTCGGTAACAAAATGCATTTACGCACTGCCTTCCGGCCAAAGGGGGACCGAAAGGGGGTGTGGGACTCACCACCGGCAGACACGACCGCCAAGTAATACCCACTAAAAATCTTCCGACGACGCCCGCCGCTTGTTGAGAAAGAGGCGGGGGCCAGTACCTGGGTTGCAGCTTCTGACACCCCGCCTGCGGCCAACGTCCCCCGGACCAAAACCGGGAGGACCTCCTCAGAGAAGCGCAGTGGACGCGCCCCTCCTACCTCCCTGTGCGACCATAGCGTGTGTGGCCGACTTCCCGGAGGGTCCATGGTTAGACAGCAGGGGCCCGTCTTAGTTGCCCCCCCGGTAGTCAGTACTAAGGGCACGACAAGGTGGAGACCAGTCGGGGGGGTCGAACCCGGAGCCTACTTTAACCGCGTTGGTTTAATGACATGATCTATAACTTTGCAGTTTTGGTTTTTAGTGTCCGTTTATGTAGTTTATTCTGTTATTATTTCTAAATTGCATTTATTCGTATTAAATAAATTAAAATTTAAGAAATTATTAAAAACGGCAACAGCATGGGCGAACACGTGCTACGGCTGAGGGAAACTTGAATTAAAGGGAGAGATTGAGAGAGACACAATGAGGCAGAACGTGTGCGAGCGAAAGAGCATAAAATGTTTACAGCGAAACAGCGAAAATGTTACCTATGTCGCGTGGCCGTTCTCCGACCCCGCGGGTCACCATCTACTAGAAGCTCATTTCGATAAAGTGATTTGCTAATAACTTGGAGCATATGCTCTTCCGAAATTTTATACTATTTTTCTTGGATAGTACATCTACCTACCTATTATTTCCTTAAACGATTTCACGTAATAAAAATACACGCTGTATAGTGAATATACTGCACAAGTAGGCATTTTTGTACGAGAACGTGTCACTTGAACGCCGATATTAAAAGTGTCAAATAATCGATTTGAAAGTAGTTTTTAACAACGAGCTAGAATTTTAGGTCTTGTACCTCGGCAGAGGCGGTATGTCCTAGATGCTTGCTCCTTTTATAATTACTCAAAGTTCACGACGTAATGTTTTAACTGAGAATAAATCTACTCAAAAGTGTTATATTTGCAAGGCAACATCAAAGGAGATGAATACAATATCAATGCTCAGGGAGCCAGATGAGAGTAAGTACCAATTTGGTATCTCTAGTTTACATGCGTACATTCGTACAATGGAATATCTTTTGGATATTAGTTACCGCTTAAAAATTTGTGAGTGGCAAGGCAAGTCACAGGATATAAAGGAAATTTTTTTTTTAAGAAAAGTAAAGACGAAATAATGAAGCAATTTAAAGAAGTTGGTCTTATAATAGATAAAGTAAAACCAGGATTCTGAACCAGTAACGACGGGAATACTGCACGAGCAACAATTTTTTTCCAATTATGCTACTACAGCACGCATTACCGGACTAAATAAAAGTCTAATTCGTCGTTTTGGGACAATCCTAGCAGCTATTACGTCTTTCTATGAAATTGGTTGTAAAAAAATTCACAGCTATTGTGAGGAGACAAGGAAAATTTATTTAAATTACTACAAAATTGGTACAATATGCCAGTAACCATTCACAAAATATTGGTGCATGGAGCACAAATAATAAAAAATTATATTTTACCTATCGGGCAAAATATGTCCGAGGAAGCTTCAGAGGCAAAGAACAAAGAGATTAGGAAAGCCAGATTAGGACACACACTGAAAACATCAAGACACAGGACTAATTACGATCTAATAAAATATTTGTTAATGTCTTCAGATCCTTATATATCTTTATTGCGAAAACTTCCTCGGAAACAAATTTATAAACATAATAATGATTTAAAATATTTGTTGAATGATTAATAAATAGAGTATATTTAATAGTTTTTCCTTTAATTCACTAAAAAACTCCTATCATCACAAGACATGATACTTTTTTCCCCATATCAACCAAGAAGTTAAGTTTCTGAGTTTTGTCCACCTAGATTGGTCAAATCGTATTCTGTGCGCCGCGCGCCCGTCTGCGCAGTACGTTTAGCGCGTTCTCTTTCCAACTGCATCATATCATATAGCGTTAAACTTGTCTGTTACAAATACGCACCCTGTTGCCATTCCGAAGCTCTATAATTTCCGTAATTTGTGGCTCCGGATCAACTATGTCTATAGAGCAATCGAATATAAAATGGATTAACAAATGCCGGATTCGTGTAAAATATTTAGCCGTTACGGATCAACATACTTCCGAACATTTTGTGGCGAGTATTTCAATTTTCGGCTTTACCTGATTCGCCGTCATAGTATCCGGATCTAACGTATTCCGATTTCATGACAATCTGATGTAACCGAACCAAGAAATCGCAGCCTGAAGGTGGATCAACATATAAACATATGCGTATTGGATCAACAATATACGAGAAAAGATCTATATATATCTATATATATATCAATGTGCGACTATAGCTTAAAGTGGTTTGTTATATAAATTGCGTCCAGCCTGATGGTAAGCAGTTAATGCAGTCCGAAAATTAGAGCGTGAAATACTATCGGATATGCTTATCCCAATATCATCATAATTCCAATAACAAGCGACGTACATATAGCGGTCTTCATAAATGCCGCTTCACGCCCCGCTTAAACGACAAGAGCCTAGAGAATCACCGTTACCACATTCTGTAGGATATTGTAATACTGCTTAGCAGACCGGCCTGGCGATTTAGTTCCATCATAAAGGTTCAAATTGGGGTCTAGTTAAAAGTTAGCGTCAGTTTACACAAAAATATGCTCAAAATTTATATGTAAAAAAAACTATTTTTTTTTAAAAAGCTTAAATAAAATCTAATGTGATAAATAATGATTCAATTGTTTATTGATGTTTCTACATGACTTTAATGGATTTCTACGCTTATCTTTGGTCTGTCGTATCACAACTTGCATTAGTTGTTTGAAATTTCAAATAGAAAACATTTTTTTTATTTTTTTCTTAGGATTACTTAATACATACCGCAAAGATTTTAAGACCTATTTATTCACATAGAATAAAAAAGATAGAAAAGAAAATAACCATTTACAAAATAAATAACAATAAATGTACTTCAATGATTATGATAACTTAATTTTGAGAAAATAATTTTAGACTGATTTAATTTACAATTAAATAATACTCGTATATGCGTCAAATTACAATAAGAAAAATATTTATGCAATAATTA
This sequence comes from Musotima nitidalis, assembly GCA_949126915.1. Lineage (NCBI taxonomy): Eukaryota > Metazoa > Arthropoda > Insecta > Lepidoptera > Crambidae > Musotima > Musotima nitidalis. The sequence continues at coordinate 138,814 of OX421443.1, read as the reverse complement.
CGTAAGTAGATTTTGTTCACATACTTAAAATATGAACGTTATAATTTTTAAACAAAATTAAAAATTAGAAAATTAACATTCCGATTTTAAATATTACATAGAACCTGATTTCAAATATTTTTTCTTTTAAAAGTATAATTCGTAATATATTTTTCAAATCATAAAAACCCTAAATAAAAAGTACTCTTGGTCAATTCGCGTCATCATTTACATACCACAAAAAAAAGTGACAGTCAATCTACTTACCAATTACATAACAATAAACAAAGCTAAAATGTCCAAAAGAATATCAAGATATACTAAGAACAGCACTAAAACACACCTCGAAACGAAGAGCTTTTTTAAGAGACAAGAAGAAATAAATAGAAATGTGTTTTTTTTTTCACAAGAGTATGAAATTGGAAATGGAAAGCGTGCGCCCCGCGCGGATCGTGTCGTAGCACTGATGCTACGTTCCGTAGCGAGACCGTAGCACGCATCTACGCCGTAGACGACCTCTTAAATCATGACGAGAAGTTCGGTGCAATTGGGGTAAATTTTGTGGTTTCTTTGATTTTGGCATTAATTTATTATTATGTTTTGCATATGGTCAAACTTTGTCGGAAAAAGATACAATATTTTTCTATTTGTATTATTTTGTTTCATTCAATTTAGTATTTCTTTCAACTAAATTTTAGGAAGTTCTATTTGTGACGGATTTGTATAGCAACTTATGTTACTGAGAATTGGAATATTAAACTGTTTTAGATACAACTATTTTTAGATAGGGAATTTCCCTTTTTATTTTGCGTTACGTTTTGTCTCGTGCTATAACTAATGGAATTATTTGTCATTCGCTATAACTTTAAAATAATATGAAGCAAATAAAATCTATTACTTGCGTTTATCATTCATTCGGATTTCCTGATTTAAATATATGAAAATATATTATTATATGAATTATGGAATGGACCCTTGCCGATGTTAATGCTGATTATCGTTTAACAGTCGCTTTAAAATTACCGCTCAGGAGTTTGGTACATTAAAAAGATTTGTCGAGTGAAGTTAAGTCTTCATATAATAAATATCCATGGACCTCCCATAGCGCCCCTAAATAATTTATTTGCACAATATGCTTATCTTTCAGGCGTGGTAGTATTTATGTACGGATGTTATAAAATATATGCACATAAAGGGGCCTATAGCTTAAAATAAAGAAAACATTAATATAAAATCACTTTGTTACTCGTATGAGCTAAGCAGAATATGTGCTAGGGTTCCTATATAATGGATAAACTCACTTACATACTAATTTTTTTTTTTTTTAAAACCCAGATAAGGTTTTTTTTAAATATTCAAAGACATGATGCAAATATTTGCCCTGTTCGGGAATTCAACCTTAGAAGTGAAGTGTAAGACTAGTGAGTATTGCCAATGCCCACATAAATATTAGTTCTTATTGTGGCTGGCTGCTAATTTCTAAAATCGTATTTTGACAACAAACAGTTATTACTAACTTTGGTTCAATTTAAGTTAAACAATCTTTTATTTACGTGTCACATTTTTATGTTAAAAATAACAAACTTTTCTCTTTCAGTCACACCAATTATTTATTTCCAAGATAAAGCTTTTAAATTTTTTTTTTTTCTGTATGATAACTAGCCTAATTACAATATTTTACGAACATAAATTGGGTTAGTAATGCAATTAATTAAAGTGATATCTACCTAAACTAAGTAAACTTAATTACTTGTGTCTTAGGTATCCACAATAAATACGCGTTAGTGCTTATTTGACAAAATTCCTTACAAATAACAATGGAGTGTGCTTACGCAATTCAATTAATTTTTTTTTTGCAACATTTTACTTATTCTATATAGCATTATTTATATTACTTAAAGACTATCGTACTACTTAACAACCAATAATAAGTACTCTGTTTCTGTGTAGTTTTTGGTTTTTAACCATTCTCTAATACTTTTTTTACATGCAAAAATGTAGATTCGATGGGTAGATTCCCAATGAAAGATTTGTTCTGTTATATAGAAAAGGACCAAGAAAGCAAAAGAATCTATGGGAGTGTGCTGTACGGTAAAGTTCTACAGAACATACTAAATCTGCCCGTCTTTTCCTGGTTTGTTTTGGGTTGTAAGGAGTAATTAAATGTTGTTTAGTGGCTGTTAGTAAAATGAAGAGTTGTCGTACAGAGAGGACGTCACAATCAGCAAGGAGTTCAGCGGTCGGAAAACGAAAAGGGAGGAAATTACTAACTTTTAATATGGCTCTTTGTGCAATTTCTAAATTAAGAAGGGTCGTTTTATGAGTACCACCCCAAGATGTAATGCAATATACTAGTAAAAATTGACAGAGTGAAAGATAAACTGTTTTCAATAATTGGCTATTTGCAGCGTTTCTTAAGTTTATAAATACATATATTAGTTTCCGTACTCTAGCTGTAAGTGCCTCTATATGTGCTTCGAAATTTAGATACTTATCAATGATTATGCCTAAGTATTTAATAGTATCAGTGGTACAAATTGAGAGGCAGGAGCAGTCGTTATTTGATGTTGACGAATTTATGCATTGATGAGATTTGATTGAGTATGAGTTTAATGTTGGTTGGGTGAGTGCATTAAAGGAAAAAGTAATATATTTTGTTTTTTCATGGTTAAGTGTTAGTAAATTTTGACTAAGCCAATTAGAAACTATGTTAAAATCAGTTTGTGTCAAGTCAAACGCTTCGTTCCATGTCTCAGCGCTGCAGAGCAAAACGGTGTCATCAGCGTATGATATTATTTTACTATTTCTGTGGAGAGTTAGTAAGCAAAGATCGTTTACGTACACGAGAAAAAGTAGAGGACCAAGTATACTTCCTTGAGGAACCCCGTATTCGACGTATAGGTCATCACTTACATAGGTATCTATTTTCACACGTTGAGTTCTATTGGAAAGGTAATCTTTTAGCAGAAGTTGTGGGAGACCCCTTACACCTAACAATTGTAATTTTAAGAGAAGGGTCGGAACCGAAACCGTATCAAAAGCTTTTGAGAGGTCTAAAAACACAGCTAAGCTTTTTTTTAAGTTCAAGGTCCTCACAATATAGTCAGTAAGTTCATGGACGGCATCATCAGTTGACTAAATAAGTCCTGGGCAATACGGATTCAGACCAAATAGGTCTGAATCCGTATTGCCCAGGTGCCAAGAGTCCGTTGATCTCTAAATAATTTGAAAGTCTATTTATTATAAATTAGTCTTTCAACTACTTTAGAAATTGATGGTAAGATGGCGATGGGGCGATAGTTATTCATGGAACTTTTATCTCCACTTTTGTGAATAGGTAGAACAAGAGCTTTCTTAAGGATTTTAGGGAATATCCCTTGTGAAAAACACTGATTAAAAATTTACGCGAGGGGCGGGATTAGAAATTGCCTAAACTTTTTTTTTTATAAAATGGCATGATATTTTGTCAATTCCAACTGCACAGTGACTTTTCAAGGCCATAATGATCTTTGCTATTTCGTCTTCGTCCGTATCAAATAAGGCAAAAGAATGAAGAGATGGCCTAGATTGGTGTATGTTATGAATGTGCTGATGATTGTGAAGCTTCGCCTTTTCTGCTAGATGCTTACCCATATTAGCATAAAATTTATTAATTGAGTTAACAGTACGTGATGAATTAGCTGAATTGTCCAATAGTTGACGTGCAGATGTTTTTGTTTTAGCCGTATTAGTAATGTTTTTGATGACTGTCCATAATCGTTTCTTGTCGTGACCTGCTTTGTGCATTTCCGTACGTTCATAATGATGTTTTAATTTATTTAATAATTTGGTACAAAAATTTCTATATCTATAATAAGTAATCTTAACGATCTCATTGTCAGGTGTTTTAGAGTACTGGTTATGTAGCTTATCCCGATGTCTAATACAACGTAAAAGACCTGGAGTAATCCAAGGTTTGATGATTTTCTTACGGCGTGATAAAACTATTGAATGAGTATTTTTTTCAATTATAAATTGTTAGTGATGAAATGAGATACTCTGATGAAATGTTTACGTCAGTTGCGCTGTAGACGGGAGTCAAGTCTAAATTGCGTAGGTCATGTTCAACGGCCTCATTACACAGTTTACTGTATTGTGACATTGCGTAATTTTTATTGTGTTGCCTTTTTAAACACAGCAAAATAGAATTATGATCAGTCACACTAGAGTTTAATACTAAAGTTTGTATGGGGATCTTTGTTCTAGCAAAAACATGATCTAGGCAGTTTCCTTTTCTCGTTGGCAGGTGATGAGTCGGTAAGTAACCTAAGCAGGCTGTCATTGTAAGATACTCAGGCGAATTGCGATCACAATTTCCAGGCTTTATGTCTATGTTCATGTCACCCATCACGAAAACATCTCGAAAAGAAGTCAAAGTTAATAAAATGTCACTAAGAGATTGTAGGAAGTTACTAATATTATGAAAAGAAGGAGAACGATATATTGCTACTATCGCGGTATCGGTACCTATTTTAGTAATGAGGCAGTTAGCATCGACTATAGCAGGCTCCTCTATTACAACATCTGTTGTGGAGTTTTTGATGTATACAGTTACACCGTCATTCTGTGAGATGTTAGTTTTATTAGTGAAATATGTGTCATATCCAGGTAATTGTGGAATGTGGGATGTAGAGGATAGCCAGCATTCAGTTAAGACGATTATGTCCATTTCTACATTAATTTGGGCAAACAAAGTTAACATACTATCAAATTTATGAATGTCATAACTCATCAAATATTGTAAGTATTGTCTGATATGTAAGTTTTGTATTAAAACACCTTTACACATTACTTGTCAAATAAGATCGGTAAGCACCTTAGTAATACTTAAAAAGTAAACTTGAAAACCTCGCATAAACTACCTTCAGGTAGTGAGTTTAAATAGACTTAGCTAAGTTTGCGAGCTCGCTTAAAGATAATAATTTGACGAGAAACAGTCTTTGTAAAGTTCCAAATTTATCTACCCTGTGATTTTAATGTTGAAATTTTCCACAAACAAACGTTGAGATTGTTTGAAACTTTTAAAATATATTTTAAGTTAGTTTTTGAAGTTTACTTTTACGAAAGTGTTAATTTATTCTTGTAGCTAAATTAAGATAGCGTTTAATGAATTTTAATTATTTTAAATATTACATCATAAGCGGTATAGGTTGTATAGGCATTCTACAAACATCTAAAGAGCCCAAGCCAACCGTACCTTTTTTTTTTTGTTTTACGTCGGTAACAAAATGCATTTACGCACTGCCTTCCGGCCAAAGGGGGACCGAAAGGGGGGTGTGGGACTCACCACCGGCAGACACGACTGCCCGCAGTAATACCCACAAAAATCTTCCGACGACGCCCGCCGCTTGTTGAGAAAGAGGCGGGGGCCAGTACCTGGGTTGCAGCTTCTGACACCCCGCCTGCGGCCAACGTCCCCAGTACTAAAACCGGGAGGACCTCCTCAGAGAGGCGCAGTGGACGCGCCCCTCCTACCTCCCCGTGCGACCATAGCGTGTGTGGCCGACTTCCCGGAGGGTCCATAGTGAGACAGCAGGGGCCCCCTGCCCCCACTGCCTAGACCCTCCTGGCGCTGCTATGCGGGCCCTCCTGGCCCGCCCGCTGCGCCCTCCACAGGTCCCTCTTAGTTTCTCCCCCGGTAGTCAGTACTAAGGGCACCCAGAGTCATCGGTCTCTGAGTGTTACCTTTTCCCGGCCTCCGGGAGGTGCTCAGCCCTCCCACCACGACAAGGTGGAGACCAGTCAGGGGGCAAGCCAACCGTACCTGCAATTCGTGCACCTGTCGATCAACCGCCCTGGCGAACGTAACATATCCCGATTAGCGGCATTAGGCTCGCCACCTATTACGTGGGACTAACAATATAATTGGCAAAGTGTGGGCGTATATTATGCCTCTGCCTACCAGGCTAACTAAACAGACTTGAAAGTATGTATGTACATAATAAGCTCAGCCCATCGTCCCAGTTCTGAACTAAGGACTTTTGACTCGGAACCAAGGTGAGAGGAAAAGGTTATATTCACCAGTCTGTCTTCACCAGTTCATCATTCGCACTGGGTCAGGCGAATCGGCGTATTGAACTTATGCATACAATACTTTGTAGTTTCTATATGACACAGCAAGTATAAGTAGGTCTGTCAATGGACTCTGAAAACTTTAGAACTATGTCGCGCCAATGCTGCATTCAAATAATAAGGCTGTAGTATGTAGAACAAGAGTTTTCATTAGAGCGATTAAGTGAACCAAAACGATCAGCTACTTCTAACGCGAACTGTACCATTGCGGTGCGAAATATTGTGGTATGCTATTTGTATAATAAAAACTCGTAGCACGCCCTTCTTTCGCTTCTGAAGCTATATATTAAATATTTTACACCTTGGGTTATTTTAATGAATTTTTTCACAACAATTCCAAATATTTTCTAGCAATTACTATAGCTGATGTTACTCATGAATAATATAGAAATATAACGGTCAGAGGTTTTTTAAAATCTGTCCAGTAGGTTCTGATTTTATTTGGAACAAACTCCATAGAAATATTTACTCTTAATAACATTAGTTTGAAATATACGAGTGTTATAGGTACAGGTGATGAAATGAAACTTGTGGTAATCTATAGTTTAAAGAATTAGTTTATTTACGGAGCAACGGTTTACAACAGATTAGATTAGAATATATGTCAAGTGCGTTGTGAAACACGAGAGAGCGCTGGCATCGCTGCCACAGATACGCAAAGCGCCGAGTGAGTTTTGTTACTATGGTTTATGTCCATATTCCAACATCCTCCCTTGGACATAAACCCATTTTGGTTGAGCAGTAATCAAGCTTCAGTTGAGGGGTTCCTTTAGTCAGCGCGTCGGCTGCCATCTCATTGGTCTGAATGTACTTGATGACAATCCTTTTTAAGTGCACCTTGTCACGTACAAAGTGATGACGTATGTCTATGTGCTTGGTCCTTGAATGATAGTTTTCAGAACCTGAAAGTTTAATGGGACTTTGGTTATCACATAAAAGAGTTACAGGTACAGTGGCCAAGATAGGCCAAAACTCCTCTTGCATTTGTCTTAGCCACATAGCCTCTTGAGTGCAGCTGGATAGAGACATGTATTCAGCCTCGGTAGTGGACAACGCAACAGTTTGTTGCCGGCGTGAATTCCACGTTATTGCGCCACCCTGAAATACAAATACATAACCGGTACACGATCTTCTGTCATCTTCGTTGCTCGCCCAGTCTGCATCGCAATAACCATGTATTGTATTCTCTTTATTATTTATTCTTCTTATAGGTTAATGCATAGTTTTGAGTATGTTTCAAGTATCTCAAGACTCGCTTAAGCGCCACCCAATGCTGCATTTCCGGTCTTGAATTAAATCTGCTAAGAGTATTTACAGCATAGGATATGTCGGGTCGGGTTCCCTGTGATAAATATAATAATGATCCAACTATTTCATGATATGGAATTGTATCTATCATTGAATGTTCTTCCTCCCTCGAAGTAAACTTTGTTTTAGGATCAATTGGTGTTCTTACAATTACAATTTGACATCCCATATTTACTTAGTAGGTCCTGTATATACTTCTGCTGGTCTATACATAAAGTTCCATGTCTTCTATTTCTATGTACATGCTTAGCTTTTTTCCAATGAGACGATTCTGGGCTAGATAAAGCTTCTTCTAGAGTTGTTGGATCCTCACTTATAGCCCAACAGGCATAGTGCAAGTCTCCATCCTCTTCTATACAACTTGGTTGTCTTCTACGTGGTCTCAAGTTTATGTATCGGTTCGGTGAGACAACTGAGCAGTCAGTGCTCGGTTCATAGGTTTCATCTAGATCAGTCACTTCTCTTATAGAGTCAAAACTGTCACCTGAAGTCAGCGTAGAGACTCTGGTTTTGTTGTGCAGAGCCAGAGTTATCGTTTGTCTGGTTGTCTGTCTTGGCTGTCTCCTCTAATGTCACGGGTATCTGTAATGTATTTTTGGTATTTACATTTGAAACATTTTCAATTTTATTAGAGTGGCAATCTTCTAGAAATATGACATTTCTGCTTTTAATAATCTTCTTTGTATTTGGGTTCAACAATCTATATCCTTTGGTATTTTCGCAATAGCCAAGGAATACCATTTCTGACGATTTTGAATCCCATTTCAATCTCTTCTCCTTCGGCACGTGAACCATTGCTTTACAGCCAAACACTCTTAAATGAGAAATATTTGGTTTGATACCTGTCAGTTTTTCTTCTGGTGTCACATAGTCAAGGACTCGAGTCAGAGAACGATTAATAATGTGAGCAGCTGTCTCCACTGCCTCTGCCTAATATTGTTTCGGAAGCCCGGCATCATTCAGGATGCATCTGGCGCGCTCCACAAGCGTGCGATTCATGCGCTCGGCAAGCCCATTTTGCTCAGGCGTGTATGGTGCAGTTGTTTGATGCTTGATACCGGAACCTGACAAATATTTAGACAATTGGTTATTAATATATTCTAAGCCATTGTCGGTGCGGAGAATTTTTATCTTACTGTCCAGTTGATTTTCAATTTCCTTTTTATATGCTTCAATTACTTCTTTAATATTCATTTTATTTTTTAGAAAATAAACAGCTATTTTTCTAGAATAATCATCAACAAAAGTGATGAAATACTTGGCTCCGCCCATTGATGGCATCTCCATAGGACCACACAGATCAGAATGTATTATCTGCAGTGGTGTTGTTGCCCTTGAGCCAATATTCTTAAAGGGCAGTTTTGAATGTTTACCTTTTAAACACAGAATGCAATTACTTTCACTGTCATTAGTATTTGATAGTTTTATACCCTCAGTACATGATGGCAATCTACCAACATCCTTGTAATTCAGATGTCCCATTCTCCGGTGCCAAATATTCATGCTCTGCTCCTCTGATGTTGTAATCAATGCATTTTCTTGAACTGTATTTAATCTATACATGTTATTAGTGAGTCTTGCCGATGCTACTAATTGCTTTTGTGCATTGTATATCTTACAGCCAGTTTTATTAAAAATTATTTGACATCCATTCTTTGCCAACTGACTCACTGATAACAAGTTGGTACTTAGTTGTGGAACATATAAAATATCTCTTACCTGTATGTGATTTATTTTACCATCTTCACTTATGAGATCCTGGTTTACTTTACCCATCTTCTCTACGGTGACTGGAGTACTGTTAGCAACCATTATGTGATGAATCGGAGGTGCCCGGACATCATACATCCAGTCAGACACATTTGTCATGTGTAAAGATGCTCCGGAATCCACATACCATTCCACTTTGTCTGTCTGTCCCTGAACTGCTGAAAAAACAGCTGCAAAACCTTTATCTTCAGATTTCTTTTTATTCCTACAGAACTTACTGAAGTGTCCAAACTTATTACAATTGTAGCATCGGGGGCCAGATGGCTTATTGTACTGGTTATTTTGATTATAATTTTTGGGGGTACTTTTATGCTTTGTATAAAGAACGGAGACATTAGACTCTTTAACTTCTTGCAGTAGCTTTGTTTTGATTGAATCTGTACTTATCTTTACACCGAAGCTCTCTAACCCCATGATCATAGGCTTGTACTGTTCCGGCAAGCCTGCCAACATTAATGTACCCAACCATTCGTCGTCTACATTAAATCCGATATTCCTCAATTTGTGGGCTGTAGTTACAATTTTGTTAACGTATTCTTCAATACTAGAACAGCTATCTAACGTAGTGTTCACCAAATCTCGGAGTAACCCAACTTTTCTTGTCAAACCTGAGTCTTCAAATGCGCGCTGTAAATTTTGCCAAACCTCGGTTGAAGTCTTTGCATCTTGAACGTGAATATAATTTATCGGATCCACGAGCAAAATGATTTTTGATTTAGCTCTGAGGTCAAGCTTCGGATTTACCAACACGTCAGCGGCAGGTTCAACGCACTCCCACAGGTCTTCATGTTGCAAATATGTTTGCACTGCAAACTTCCAGGTGCTATAGTTCTCTCTTCCCAATAATTTGTCTATTTGCACGTTAGACATAGCCATGTTACTTCGGAGCAAGATCAAATTTTTGCTTTGTAACGGCTAACCTAAAAATCAGGAAAAACTATTTCGCGGAACTAAAAAACTTTTTACTAACGGAATTACTTTAACAAATTTACGATTTTAACGGCCCATAACCTGATGAAATGAAACTTGTGGTAATCTATAGTTTAAAGAATTAGTTTATTTACGGAGCAACGGTTTACAACAGATTAGATTAGAATATATGTCAATTGTCAAGTGCCGTGAAGTGCGTTGTGAAACACGAGAGAGCGCTGGCATCGCTGCCACAGATACGCAAAGCGCCGAGTGAGTTTTGTTACTATGGTTTATGTCCATATTCCAACAATAGGTATTATAGGTCTTTCACTCCGACAACTGACCTAGTCATTTAGTAAACTGCGCATTCAACCTGTCAGCTATGTGTAGTACATAAACCTATTCATTGGCTGTCGAAATTTGATTGGGACCATGGGACGGTCATACTGCTAATTAAGTTAATGAGTTATGGATGATAACACATTTATCGAATATTGTTAATAATATTTGTAACAACACGAGTACATTCGTCGAGGCTTTTTGTCACCTATACAGCAAAGCTTAAATACTTTTTAAGCTATCGATACGATACGATACTATTCTATCAAAGACTATATGGCAGACAAACATGCTTGGGATTAAACTGCCTTTTCATGTATGACAAATCAATCTTTTTTCAAGTAGAGAATTAGAATAGCCTGTAGACTATTCTAATATAAATGACTCAGTACATAAGTATTGTTAATGTTGTATTAAATTCACAGACAAATGAAGATTATAACTAACCAATTGATAATTTAATTGAGCATAGCCTGTGAGTTTCTTGCTAGTTCTTCATGCGGGCTTATGGAATAAAAATATTTGAACTGGAATTGAATTGGTTTATTGGTGCATCTTACCCTGTCATGACCCAGACGGACACATAAACTGTACGACTGATACACCCATTAAAAATTGCTCAGAGAGCTATCGAGAGCACTATGCTTGGTCATCATCTAAGCCCATTGACATCCCACTACTGAGCACGAGCCTCCTCTCACATACGAAGGTGCGAGGATATTAGCTCATACCCCACCAGGCTGACCCAGTGCGGATTGGCGGAAGCAGGTGTATGGCGGCCTGCTGATAGAATTTTTTAGGCCGCCCAATTAAAATCAAAATCAAAATTCATTTATTCAAGTATGGCTCAATAGAGCTCTTATGAATGTCATACTTATAAACTAACGCGGGCGGGCCTCTAACATGGCTTAACGACTACCACATTTAGTGATAATAATAACCGGGACCAACGGCTTAACGTGCCTTCCGAAGCATGGAAGCGCTCGATATCAAATCCCACACAAACGGTCACCCATCCAAGGATTGACCTCTGTAAACTCCGCTTTACTTCGGTGATTGTTTCCGACCACCGAGCACCGCCGAGCTACGAGCGCTTCAATGCTATGCTTGGTATTTCTTAAAAATATCAGAAACGAGGTGATACGATAAAGATTAAAAGCTACCGACATAGCCCAAAGGATGAGAAAACTGAAGAGGCCATGAACTGGCCATATCTGCCGACGAACAGATAAACAACTGGGGTAGAGTACAGTGCACTGACTCTTGGCGCGAAACTTGGCTCTGCCCGTATTTGTAATCTTAAAATTAAGCACTAGTTTCCTGTCACATTTATTTGGTTTCAACTAGTATCGTAACATGAAATAAGTGTATTTCAATTATTTCAGCTGCTGAATATGTCTTTATCATCGAACGTCAATTTTATTTTGAATATATAGCTTAAAAGGTGAAGGACGAAGGTAGGTTGACGATGATGAACTACGAATAAATAATAAAAAAATAATTAAGAATTATATGTTACTTTTTGAAAAACAAGGCTCTTCTACTATAGTATCTGCATATTTTGTCTATACAAGAAAAACATACTATTTTATTAACAAAAGGACTTCAATGAGGTATAATTTTATTTATTGCTTCTGTTTTTTTTGTTTTTCTTTTTTTGAGCTTACTTTCATTGAAGATTATCACCAAATATTGATATACCCACATTTTGCCTCGGCTTATTTTAGGAATTATTTATGCTGTCCGGTTAATTCAGATTTTATGTTATATAAATAAATGAAACAAAACCCAATCGTTTGAAGTTAACAATATAACTTTTACGCCCTAACAGCTGTCGAATGTAAAAGTGTATTTACATCTTACCTATAAATTTTATTAGCCTGTAATGTGTTTGACGCCAATCTACTATTGATATTTTTTTATTATTTAGCGACTGTAATGTCGGTATCAGTATTTTGACATCTAGGTATTATTTCAAATATAGTTGAAAAGAAGACATCTTAAATAGCGGTATCTTCAAAGAATTAAATGGTAATGGATAACTCGCCGCCCGTCCGCCTACTAAAGGCGACAGGCCGCGTCGACGGCGCGTTAGTGTTCCACGCGCGCCTTAAAGAGATGTCAGTACACTTAGGGGCCCCTGGGTAGGGTACTAAGCCCGCGAGGGTTGCGGGACTGTTCGGACGGCTCAAGAACGAACATGAATGGTTTTTAGTCAGTAAAAGCCAAGTTGTCATAGAAGGCTTATGAATCGCTATTAAGCGTGATATGAAACTAGTGTTTATTGGTTTCAACATCGTTATCATCAGCCCAAGGAGGACCACTGCTGAACATTAGACATGGGTAGTTCCTGAATGAACAAATGAGGTACTTCACCTATCTTGTCCATATATATCATTCATTCACTGAAGGCCAAAGCATTTCATTTAGTTCATTAATTCACATGGGAGTAAAACGTACGGATAGAATTGTTAGTACTGCAAGAGCGAGAGAGTTTCACGGCTCAGCTCGCGTTACTGCGCCGGTATGAAATAAGTGTAAAATATTAATAAATAAATAATAATTCAATTATTAAATGTTAAAGTTAATAGTATAAATACGGAAAAATAATAATAGAGGTATATATGAGTATAATAATCTATAAATAATATATAATAAGATTAATTAAATAGTAAGTAAGTAATTTTATATTAAAATTGTGTTGCTGCACCCTAACAGGGTATCATGTATGTAGCTTTACCTTTTATAACGTCCTATGTCTAGTCATGATCGTAATAAATATTTGAAGAATTTTGAAGAAGGTAAGGGGTCAAGCTAGTTTCGCGCCTAATCCGACTTTAGTATGTGTCCACCGCTGATCACCCAGGGCTTGATCGCGGCGCGTCGCGAACTTGTCACCCCCGGACGAAGACCAGGCTGAACAGCCGCCCCAACGCCGCACCCGTATTCACGGGAGCCGTCGTATACTGCGGTTAGGGGACACATGCCCCGGAACCGCACCGTGACCTCCACCAGGGGGATTACGTAGATGAGAGTTCAATTTAGTATGTAATATTTTCGGTTTTATAATTGTAATTATTCTGGACGGCTGATATATTATAAATATTTCAATAGTACCAAGTATAAGTGGTATTAGTCATTAATATAGATCTGTCCACCCACGATTCATAAAAGCAATCTAATTAAACTGAATGCAACAGTGTGTGAGTTATAAAACTTGATATCTATTGAACTCAATGAACTAATTGAGCTAGATGAGTGATACATATCTTTAATTGTATCACTCATTTCCTTCAGTGAACGACATTGCGCATGTATACTGAACATAGGCCTCCCCCATAATTATCCAGCGTGACCTATTGTAGGCGGCCTGCGCCCATCGTGATCTCGCGACCTTTACCTCATGTACCATATTTTATGTGAAATGAAAGGTCTTTGTATTTACTAAGTCGAAGGGTCTCCGTTCTTTTGCATACATTCATACATACAATTTTGTATTCAAACATATTATGTGTTCATAATATATTTGCAAAGATATGCTCATTACTAAGCTCAAAGGAGTGATCAGAGTATTTTTAATCGGCACCCGCAAATGGAATCGGTAATACGTTCCGTATAACCACAGTACCGAAAAATCCTTCAAAAGAACCCTATTTTCACGGCTTTGCGAGCTTCCTGTAGGGTTGTCAACAATGAGAAATTGTTAAGATTTACAATAAAATATATATACATAAAAGTGTTTTGTTCTTGTACTGTTAAATTATTATGAAGTTTAGTACTTTAAATCTTAATCTTCTATGCTATATTACTTTTTAACGTTCTGAGTTAAGGTAGAAAATCAAATGCAATATTTTGTGACCGTCGAAACGCTCTCCGGACTGAGTTAAGGTAGAAAATTAAAGCAATATTTTGTGACCGCCAAAATGCTTGTCGGACGCTATCATTAAAATTGGGTTCCGATTATTATAAAAAAAACGAAATGAAGAATAGTTTATTTAGTTAACAATCTAGTCTTAAACAGCTAATATGGTAAGGAAAACCTAGTGAGCATTTCTAACTGCTTGTGACGGATAGTCCCGTATCATTATGAGGTAATTAAATAAATAAATAAATATTCTCTTACAATCACACCAATTATTTAGATCCAAGATAAGTATCACTAAGAACTTGTGTTATGGATACTAAAGAACGGATAAACATACTAAAATAGGAAATACATAGGAAAACACCCAAAAATTGTGAAACTAAAGTCTTATAGCCTTATGAGGTGGCTTGATAAAATATAGCAGTTGTACTCCACAAAGCCTATATCCGCCAATCTGCACGGGCTTAAAAGAGAAGGCCTGACGACTGCACTAGATGTTCATGACCAGAATCAACGGCTTAACTGCTTGCTTTCCAATGCACAGAGCAAGCGATAATTACGCACAAGACTTTGAACGTGAGTCCCTCTGAATTCCGGTATATTCCTCTCGCCAATGAGCTATCGCTGCTACCCGAGTACTGAGTAAGTAACTACTGCCAACCCTCAACCCAAGGTCAGAGTAAAATGATCGGATTATGGTAATAGGGGTGTGACTGGGGATTTTATATTAATATTTCTTCACATTTCATCCAGATTTGCGACATCGTGTCAGGAAAGAGGTCAAGAGACTATTTATTACATTATTTAATTTTTTTAGAGCAATAGAAGAGCAACATTTTATAGTGATTTAGTTCCTTATTTGCTATGAAATTCTTTTATGTTATGAAATAAAATATAACATTATTAAGCTCGGAAATTCATTGTAGAATTCATATATGTAAATATTTTATCTATAACACCATATTTTCTTCGAATCAGTTATTTTTATCTATAATATTATTTTTGACAAATTCATATTTGATTATAGAAAGGGCGTGGTCATACTTGCGTTCTGCTCAAAATGTCGTGTTTTCATTCCATACAAGACAAATTTTGGTGTGTATGAACATCAGTACTTAAGCTAGTAAGTAGCTTTCAAATTTGTTCACTTAATACGAAGTGTTCTTATAACAAGTTCCTAATTATAATTTTCATTGAGGTAAGTAATCTATGTGGTTTTAAGACAAATATTATTTACTTGTTGGTTTTTGTAAAGATTCGTTCCATCTATTGGGAATTTTATGTGCGAAAAAGTAACGTACAATCATATAACATTGCCTACTTGGACATCTTGGCGGGAAAGTAAAGCGTCATGTCTGCAGGTTCGATTATTTTCAATAAAATGTGATATTTAGAACATTAATGTGTAATAACGATGGATTATTAGCCGTTAAGTGTTTGTGAACGTACATGAGAGTTGGTAAATGAAACAAAACAGTGCAACATCACTTTTCAAATTCTCTCTGTGAGGGCTCAGATCATCTTTATCACTACCGATACGGCGTGGTGGCGAGTATACCCACACTCCGCTCCTAAGGTCGTGGGTTCGATCCCACACAGGACAAATCTTTGTGTGCATAAACATGGATAATTGTTCTGTTCTGGGTGTTTTCCTATGTATATTAAGTATGTATGTACAAAAAAAAAGTATGTATAAATGTTTATCCGTTGTTTAGTATCCATAACATAATAAGTGATTGGTGTAATTGTTAGAAAATATTATTATTAATCACCTGAACAATAAATAGTCAACAAAAAAACCGGATATACTTAAAATATTTATAATTAAACAAATAACTTTCTGACTCTGCCACAAAATAACTCAAGAGTATGATAATCATATTGATAACTCATTCTTATTTAGTATGAATTATATATTTTTAATATATCTTTTACTTTAAACCGTCTATACACCGTCTTTACACCGCACGGTGACTACTTTACACGAAGCCAGTATTAAAAAAAGAAAACATCGC
This sequence comes from Musotima nitidalis, assembly GCA_949126915.1. NCBI lineage: Eukaryota > Metazoa > Arthropoda > Insecta > Lepidoptera > Crambidae > Musotima > Musotima nitidalis. The sequence continues at coordinate 122,515 of OX421443.1, read as the reverse complement.
GTTTACAATATTATTAGGTATTTATTTTCCTTAGGATATATATGGAGTAACGAATCGTGTCTCTATTCAATATTATCCAATACAAAAGCAAGAATTGAATAGAAAAAAAAACTTCAAAAAGATCACACAAAGCATGAGCAGGAAATTGAGTCTGGGTTCCTCAATCAAGGGCACGTGTCGGATTCCGAGGAGTCACATTTATCTAAAGATTGCATGAGATTTTCTTTCATCTCTCACTGAAACGTGCCTCTGTAATCATAATATAGGTAGCGGCTCGTAAGTCTAGCGATGAACAACATTTGGAAGGGATAGCTGCGCACAGAGTGAGTGAGAGAGTACGACTGGACAGCCAATGAGCGCTTACGCACGCCCTTTCTCTCCCTTGCGATACCTTATTTTCGACTACTGCGCATAAACGGTCAGCGCTAGAGTTTCGTGCCGCCTACTATACTTAGCACTAGCTGTAGATTTGATCGACTAACACGCTCTTAGGCTAGGTTCACTTTCACTACCCCCCGAACAGGTCTCCACCTTGGCGTGGTGGGGGGCTGAGTAACTCCCGGTAGGGCGTAGAGGGCGCTAGGGAAAAGGTAACACACAGAGATTGGCGACTCTGGGTGCCCTTAGTACTGACTACCGGGGGGGGAAACTAAGAGGGACCTGTGGAGGGCGCAGCGGGCGGGCCAGGAGCGCCCGTCAAGCAGCGCCAGGAGGGTCTTAGGCAGCGGGGGATGTTGGCCGCGGGCGGGTTGTCAGAGCTGTAACACAGGTACTGGCCCCCCGCCTCTTTCTAAACAAGTGGCGGGCGTCGTCGAAAGATTTTTAGTGGGTATTACTGCTGGCGGTTGTGACTGCCGGTAGTGAGTCCCACACACCTCTCTCGGTCCCCCTTTGGCCGGGTGACAGTGCGTAAATGCATTTTATTACCGACGTAAATCAAAAATAAAAAGCTTTCAATAAGGACAGTAACAGTTTCTATGAAATTTCATATCTAGAGTTTCCTTGTGAAGTAATTATTTTTTTGTTACTGTCATTATTAGCATTGTAGAAACAAATTGTTTTGGCATATATTTTGCACCGGAAGAAAACTCACTCACTACTGTTCTATATTTAAATCAAGACATTTATGCCCATAAATTTTAGTCCTGTATGCGAAGGTAATGCGGCATACGACCATACATACTGCTATACTAATATCTCCATCATATCTGTCGTTCCCGATAATCCAGTCGGTAAAGAGATGCACAGTCCCATTCGCCATCAAAGTTAATCAACAAAGCAAAGAGAAACTCGCTCATGTCTCTGTAAGATTCTTTCAACGTCAATCAGACACAGGAATCTGAAAAACGAATGTCATAGTCTAAACTAAATGCAGTTGGTCTAAAGAGGGTTACATTCTAACCGCTGCCCAGACTGCAAGCCTAACATATTAAGATAGACTCTCCCGATATAGGTTGTAACCTTGACGGAAATAACGGCCTTTTGTTCGTGTCTGGGTTAAAACGAATTCTACATACACATGAGAAGTTCTATACTTGTAGGTTATGTTGATACATTTAGTGTAACATGAAAAGAATTGTGTAATGTGTGTGCACTCAAAAACGACTGAACCGACTTTAAAAATTATTTCACTAAAATAAAGCTACGTTCCTTGTGCCGTGTGGTACCGGCCTAGAGTAGGGGAGTCGTAAGAGCTGACGAAGAGAAATCCTAACGGATGATGGGCAGCAGCGTCATCCTGCGTACTGGCTTGAACTAAGATCACCAACCCGCGTGTCCAGTGTGGTGATTATGGGCAAATACCCATCATCGAATGTTATCTCTTTGGAGGTCATGTTCAGCAGTGGACTCATAAGGCTGCTGTGATGACGTTCTTTGTGTGAAACAGAGGTAATTTATGTACCGGTAAGCGGCGATAAGCTCGCCACCTATTACAAGGCGACCAAAAATATATTCGACGAAATATGGGAATTGAATATGCCTCTGCCTACACGGAAAAACTGACGTGTGTGTATGTTGTTGATATACTGGAGTCAGTTTTTAGACTATAGCCCACGACCTGATCTCAAATTAAGGCCGGCCCTGGGCTTGAAAAGAGGCCGTAATTATGCCCTGAAATATTCAACCGGAATAAGCTGAGACACCCGGGTATGACGTCATCCAGTACAGAGACCAACATAAGGCTCAATTTTCAAAAAAAATGAGAATCTTTAGATATCATCTCTGCATGATGCATTGATAATGATATGTGACGTCAGTACCCATATTTGTAAATTAATAATAATAATAATACTTATAAATTTAAGATTGCAGTGCGTAAAAAATGTAAAAAACTATATAACAATATTCCTGGAATTATAGATATTTTAAATTATAAATATGTTTAGCTATTGTCTAAAAATCAATGATCTCTATTTTATAAATTTTAATTAGTATAAGTAAGAGTCGAAAAATCAAATGTTATGGTGTACAATTAACAAGATGCTGACACATATTTTTAACATCACTCTTATAAATCGTAAATCAATCGCTATTCAACTTGAATATCAATTACGTAATAAAGTTTCGGCCAAGTTTAAATTGTATAACAAAGATTGTATAATAAAAACATTGTTTTTATTATAACTACTCTAACATTTTACACAGCGCCATTTGGCTTCAAACTAAGCAAATTCTCTACAATGGGTAAGAATTAAGACTCAAATAAATTATCCACAGAACGTCAATAGACACTCATGTCAATCGAATCTACGACCTTTCGAACGAAGAATAATGCCAATATTAGTGCTGTATTAGTCCTAGAACCATATTATTTTAAAGCGCTTTTAGACGTGTGAAATGTATATATATAGCAAAATAACATAAAAAATTAAAACATGTAAGTGCTTACTGCAAGTCGTACCATTTTTGTCTTAAAATGTATCAAATTACCACACATTGGGAAACATTTAAGTTGTAAAAGGGACAGTTAGATATTTAAGGGATATTTAAACACTTTTTCTTCTGACGCTACTCTCGTGTTAAGTTTTGAATACAAAACTTACGTCACGCGGGCGCTCCAAGCACCCTTTTGTCTTCACTCTTTTGTGTTTAAATAATATACCCATACGTGTGTGTGTGAGTGTATGTGTGTATGAAAACAGTTGGACATAGACGGTGTTCAAAAAATTTGCCCTCGAAAAATGAGGCCAATGTCATGGAGTAGATATTGCAAAGTCATATATTTCTGAACTACATTCGACCTCTGCACGACATTTAGATTTAAAGAGAAAGCAGTACAAGGAAACGATAATTCCAAACAAATTTTTACTGATCTTTTAATATCCGTTTTGGGCTGCATGAACTGCTACCATCGGCGGAATATGGCCATATTGACGCGTCACATATGCAGCTCATGCAAAATAATACATAAATTTACTTATTTCAGCCCATTAATGTGTGCTTAGTGGAACTTGCTGTAGTGGCTCCTCACAAAACAAAGTTGGATAAATACAGATCATACTTCCCCAGGCGGGACTCGAACTTGTCTTACCGGCTCAACGTGTCTTACACACAATAATTTATATTTAGGCTTTCCTCTAAAAAATGCACTAAATTATTGTATGTCTTTATGACAGGGATGAGACCTGGTGACCCAAGACACAGGATTTACCTAGTTTGGGCACCAGTCTCCCATATAATACCAAGCTTTGGAAAAATTGTACACCTCTTATTTTAAGTTGTTTTGTAATACGTTTAAGTAGCTTTAAGTTTCTTTGCTTTGTATGGGAGAAAATAAATAAATATTGTTATTGTTATTATTATTATTAGTGAAGAAATTGTTTTCATCAATTTTAAAATTTCGTTCTTTTTATTCATAACTTTTCTTAATAATTCCACTCTGCGTGACCTACAGGTGCTTTAAGATATTTGGGGTTAAAAGTTAAGACCCCGTCAAAATCAGTCCAGGTTTTTCGGAGCTTTGTCAGATCATATTCGAAAATAATGCATTAAATTACAGGTAGAAGAAAATCTATCATCAAACAAAAGAATCGCCTAAGCCTGATCAACGGACGAGGCTCTGGCGAACATAACAGTGCCCGGTAAGCGGCTCGCACCTATTACCGTGGGGCCAACTATATAGTTGGCGAAGCGTGTAATATGCCTCTGCCTACCCCTTCTGAGAAACAGTCGTGAATGTATGTATGTACAAACAGAAATATTTACTTAATTTTAACCAGTAGTTGCGGAATTCAGAGCCTTCTACCAAATAAGCAAATAAACTCTTCTCGTTTGATAAATGTTATAGCATACTCGAAAAATTAATTGGAATTAATAAAATTCCATTTATTAGGGTAATTAATAGATAGGGCTTTTTGCAAGTTTATCTGGTTTTTAACACCCAAAACTAAACGGCATTTATATATAATATATCTGATATAATATATCCCACACCACATATAATTATATTATAATTTAGGCCGCTTTTACCAGTACTTTATATAAATATATAGTAAATATTTATTATTATAATAATATGGTAAAGGGAATTGTAACTGATTTTATGAATAAAAAGTATTTTGAAATACAATTAAGTAAAAGGAAAATTAAAACATTATTACAAAAAACAACAATTGAACGAACACAATTACATAGATTTTATTTATTTGTGTGCAAATTATTTAATAATTCATGTCATTTTCAGGCAGCCTTGTCGTTCATAAAATCTTTCACACTATAATATAATATAATATAATATAATATATAATAAGCCTTCTGGCACAATTTATACTTAATATAGTTTTAAAATTTATTTGTATATAAATTTGCCAAATCATCTGGCAGCGTATTGTACATGCGAATGTCTTTTAGACACAGCCTAGTATAGAAACCATTATAATTCAATAGCTAAGTAACGTTCTTCGCTGCAACGTTAACATCAGTGAATTATTATAACACAAAAACTTTCAATTAGTATTTGTGCTATTTAATTTTATATTCATATTACATCAAAGCATTTTGTAAAAATAATAAATATATTTTAATAAAATCTTATTTAGTTAAGCCATGCAAATAGTTTGACCCAGGTACAAAATGCTGTGTTTTTGCGACAGAAGCCGATTCTTAGTACAAAAATCGCTAGATTGTAAGCCTTCTTTGTGTACTTCTGAAAATACATTACACGTAATATTATTAGATGAAATTTTTATATAGTATACAAATACGAAAGATGTTAAAGAGAAATGAACATTGGTTGGGTTTTTCTGGTACCCTTTATTAATAACACTGTCCGTACCTAAGCCGGGAGAACATTTAAGCAGTGTACGTATTAGTATTGTGTCGTAAGTGTATTTACAGGATTACAGGACACGCACAGGATTGTGGCACTTCAGAAATCCTTAATATAAATGTACAATAGACTTTAATTAGGTACCATTAGAGATATCGAATGGGAAACAATTCTAAACTATGTAGATCCTTTCAAATAGTTGTAGCATGGTTTCTGTCTATTCCAAATTAAATTTAAGAACGTGAGATTAGATATTATTATGTATCTGAAGGTATAGAACTACGTAAACTACTTGCAATCACTAGTCCCGTAAGCAGTTACCCAACCTCATTACTCTCGAATATTTACTAAGCTTTCCACAAGCTTTGATAACTAATTACTTGAGCAAATACCAGAAATATATCACTATTCGCTTGTTTGAAACTCAAAGGTTTGAGCTCTAAACCTTTCGCGCTGTTTTGTTTAATTAACGGCCGGTAATTTACTTTTAGATTAAGAACAACTTTGCATTTATAAATTTATTCTTAAGTACTTGGTTAATTTTCAGCAGACTTGACTCAAGCTTTTAAAAGTGTTGATTAGGATATCGCACACTAACAGAAATTTTAAAGTAAATATAGTAATGTAAATTAAAAACCTTACATTACACGTAAGTTTAAGTTATACAATTCAAACACATTCACTAAAGTATCGAAGTGCTGCCTGCATTAAATACCTACACTAAGTATTGATACAGTTATACCTCAAGGATGTATCTTCGGACCGAAAATATATATAATAGAAGCAACTGTCAAAGTTATTTTAGAAAGAACACCTTCATATGTTACCAGAATGTGTCCGCTGCAATCTCAAGTCGCTTTGCTTATCCACTAAGCACTATGCCTCTTACCGAATCGAGCGGCCTGTAATCTACCTTAACATTAATTATTGCTCACGTTTCAGACAAGGTGATCTCTAAATTGGATCCTATAGGGCAGGGAGGGGATGTGTCTTTATCCAGGATCGCGATTCTTTTACAATTAACGATTTTTATAGTTTCATTATAATATAATCTTATCTTATCGAGGGGGCCACAGAATGACCGTGGCGCACTTTGACCCTTATGCCGGATCTTTTTTGCATCCCCTGGCCTTTCACTCCAAATATTGTTGCCATCATCTTTATGACAGTCTTTGCAGATTGGAGCCCATAGTCTCTTGGTTGTGGGTAGGCCACCCCCAGGAGACCCATTCGGCAAACAGTTAACGAGTCACACCTGTGACACAGCAGGTGTTTCATAGACTCATTTTCGTCACCACATCTACGACATAACTTACAAAATAGTTACCTACCTAATATTAAAGAGTAGAATTGAGAGCATGAGTTTGGTGTGGTGAGTCCTCCTTAATGCCTGTTTTCAGTAACGTAATCGTGTCGTAAGCTGTAAAGCGATCTCATTTCCTAATATTGGTTATCGGATAAACCATGATCTCAATAGACAAACAATTGTTCTGATTATTATTATGGATTCTGAATGAGAATTGGTGGACTGTTATCGTAATTTCAAGGCATACCTATTTTATATTATTATGAAAGAAATAAGTATACATAACGCAAAAGTAAGATGGAATGATTGATATAATTAGCTTATGGTTAGATGGCGCTTATGTACATTCCAGTTTTATTTATCGTTCATTTTAAAAGTATTTTTGCAATGAGTTTCGTTTAGATTCATTTGCATAAGAATTTTGTTGCGTTTCTTTTTGATTTAGTTTGTGCAGAATTTGTTGTACACATTTCTTGTCCATGCTACCATCACATATAATTTATGACATTTTAAAACGTAAGCTCAACACTTAAATAATGCTGTAATTATAATTATTTCCGACAAGGTTTCCAAAAAGTTCGACATGCATTTTCCAAAAAGTTTCGGAAGGTAATCCTGAAAAAAGGTATTAGTTTGTTTTCGGCAAACTGTATTTAAAATTTATTTCAAATTTATTGCTCTTTTAAGTATAAATAGAATTTCAGTACAGAGACGTAATGTTATTATTTTTATTTTTATATTATCCGACAGTAATAAATTTATCTGTCGCTTAAATACAAATGGTAGAACCGATCTTAGGTAAAATTTTTGTTATATATAATTATGACCATATCAAAACGGTCCTTTGCTATAACTTAACAAAATACAGGTACTGGAAAATTATTGACATTTTTAACCATTTTTTAAGTGTTTCAGGAAAAAATTATCGGGCTAACATTCATGTACATCTTGAAAGTTAGTAATGGGGTAAACGTTAACAGTGACATATCGATATTTTTATTAACCACCATTGTAACAACTAATGACTAAGTGCTAACAAATGTTACCATAATCGATCTTTCAATAAACGTCATTAAAAAAACGTAATTTGGCGAAAAAAAGTGCCTTCTACATCGTACAGGTGATTCGCTATTCATAATTATGAAATTCACTACGACGTCCTGTTTACATCAAAGTCGATAACAAACAAATGACTAGGTAATCGTCCAAACAAACGTTTGCATGATCTTTCTTTCTTTCTTTATTTTAAATAATGGCTTCGTGCGTCTAGCATATTTAGCCAGTGTCAAGTAAGTGATATATTAATAATATATAATTCATAGTAAATGAGAATGAGTGGTGATAAAGATGATAAATGGTAAATTAGAAACCCTCCCCTAAGCCCCTTGAGTCCTCAGTAATGATGTGGGACTATATTGAGATCTCACATGGACTCCTTGAGAGAAAATTTGAAAAGTGATGTTGCACTGTTTTGTTTGATTTACCAACACTCATGTATGTTCACAAACACTTAACGGTTAATAATCCACCGTTATTACACATTAATGTTAGAAATATCACAAATTTTAGAAAATAAAACAAAACTGCAGACATGACGCTTCACTTTCCCGCCAAGAAATCCGTTTGCATGATCAACGTTATACCGTCATTGTGTAAAAAGGCGTTTACTGCATGGCATAGGTGATTCGCTATTCATTACAGTGCCATTCATTACAACGGTCCATGTTGAGCAGAATCGTTGTCGAGTCGAAACAATGGATCTTCTGTCTAATGGCGTATCGGCTTGGATTATTGGCCCTTAGTGGGATTCTAAATACATCATGAAATGTACAGCGCCTCAAACATTATGACTTAATTAATTAATTATCTTAAATTGGAGAGAACCTTATCTCACAATTATTTTTTAGAGTTCATTACTGCAAATGGTAAAACGTAACCCATGCCGCTATGATGTCCGTCTGTCTGTCTGTCCAGACACTTTTCTCGGGTAAGGGTATCAAATCTAATACTTATGACTGCAGCTGTGAAAAATCACGCTTCTGAATAAACGACCATAAAGATACGACTACACTTATGTCATATCATTTTGCAGGGGATTGAAAGCCAAATTTGGTCAGGAAGGTGCAAAAAGGAAGGTATTCAAGCAATATTACAAAATTCCGAAAATTGTTGCTATTTATTTTGCAATTCTTAGTTGCAGTTGGTTAACTAATCATTACCAATGTTGGAGAAAATTGTTATTCACCGGCAAAATCAAGTATGAAATCTCGACCGACCTCAATATGACCCTCGGGGTGCGAGTCAACCTCGCGTTTGACAACTTTTTTAATTATGACCCGACTCATTGCGCTTTTTACAACATTTCATCATTATTCAATGATGAAGATTTATGTTTATTAGTGGATAAACATAAGTCTTCATCATAGGTTTCCAATACTTTTATAAATGAAATACAAAAAAAAATTACAATTGAAATTCCTATTATTTTAGTGACATCAATAATAGTATTTCCCATTTTATCTGAATTCGATTGGTAGCTCTGTTCAAATCCGGTTCGGCAATGCACTAAGCTCGTCACCCCCAGGCCTTAGTAGTTCAGTCTCGCATGCGGGCGTAGTTCCAGTACACAGTGCTGCATAGCGTAACTCCATTTAAAAATATATCTTGCATCTCACAATTTGTTCCAAACTAAGCACAGCGTGTGCTATAGGTACTAGAGAACGGATATACGTAAGTGCTTGTTTTATTGTTCTCTGCTATTTAAGCAATTATAGAACACACTTTCGATAATCGTGATTTAATATTTTTTTTTAATTCCGACGTTTCGAATATGGTTCAGTACAAGTGTTTCCATAGACAAAGATATAAATATATAATCCACCTTCTTTGTTTTCTACTTTCAAGTAATTTTTAAATACACAATATAACGCCTGTTTCCCCGAAGGGATATTATATGCCAACATTTCGCCAGTTTTAAAGCCAAAAATTACTTAAAAGTAAGCATCATCTTAGAAGCCATTATTGTGATAAGTTTATTTACTGGGCAATAGCTTTCTCTCACAGGCCCCAATAAAGAAACCGGTGAATTGACCTTCAGAGATTGCTTAATTTGTAAGGTGGCCTGAAACGATATAAATAAAATAAAAGCTTTTCATTTGTGTTTCTATACTCTCTGCTTGTAAGGTTAACGAATACCCCCATTCGGCGATAACCGTTACATAGATTGCTTATAAAATAGCGATGATATGCGGGCTATGTACTGCGGGTCGCACATATAGATAGAAAACTCTTTATTGAACTCAAACACGACAACAATAACAAATGAAACGCGATACAATTAGCAGCCTTTTATCGCTTATAGCGATTTCTTCCAGGCAACCTTTGGATGGGGAGTTGTTATAAGTCCAGAACCGTGATTAAGGCTTTTTTGTTTATTTTTATACTCAATAATTTTGGGTCAGGAGCAAAATCATCCAATAACTTTTGGAAGTTATATGTATAGTTGTCGGTTGCTCCGTGCCTCTGCAAGCACTTCTAGCAGTTGTTCCTCGTTGTCATGAATAGATACCATAGATATAGTAGTCGTTATTAGGAAGACAGTGCCATCCTGAAAGCTGGTTTAACAGTAGAATGATGTTTTTTCTAGGTTGTGGAGGCCAGACGCAGTGCCGTAACTAGGGCGGTGCCAGCAGTGCCCAGGCACAGGGCGTAGACATGACTGGAGGGGCGCAGAAATGACCAGTCTCTAGTTTTATCTCATGGCGTGGTAACTAGTAGGTACATTTTGTTTAATTGCGAACATGGTGTATTGTCAGAACATTTTTCAAGAGCGCAGTTTTGAAAGCTCGCACCGGGTGCATACAAGGCTAGTTACGGCACTGGCCAGACAGAAGTCATCCCGTGTAATAGCTGAAATTCAGAAAAATATAGTTAAACCAGTGGAGCTAACCCTTGGTCCTTAGGGTAAGCGTCTAGGGCATATAGGGATAAAATCTTGGAGGATTACCACATAATCCTGGTACTGCATCTACGAACCTAACCTCAACAATAGAAGATGGACGAATCTATGAGGATTCCGTTCAATTTCCATTTGGGCTACGGATCCCGAAAACCAATAAAGCTTTGTGTGCGCTTTGATGAATACATAAATGATTAGTCTTCTGTATTTGACGCAGTAATTTAGTTCCTCAGAGTTTTCTTTCATTGTATTTTCTTTTGCTAAATTATAATGCTATACTTTTGTATGTATTTATGTTATTAATCTAGAAATGTAAATATAATTAAAGGCATACCCTTAATGTCACACCACTTTTATAGTTCCAAAATAATAATTTTTTTATTGAAAAAAGGGTCACCATCAACATATAATTTTTACATTGTTAATTTATAACACACAAAAAAAAGTTAAAAGATATGCCTCTGCAAGTATATACAACATTGTAAAACTTATGTCGACAATAAGAGTAAAACATAAATAATAAATAAATAATAATAAATATTTCTGACACTTACACCAATTATTTAGTTCCAAGATAAGTATCATTAAGAACTTGTGTTATAAATAAATAATAAATATTCTCTTACAATTACACCAATTCTTTAGTTCCAAGATAAGTATCATTAAGAACTTGTGTTATGGATACTAAAGAACGGATAAACATACTTAAATACTTTTTTTTTTTTGTAAATACATACTTAATATACATAGGAAAACACCCAGACCAGAACAAATATTCATGTTCATGCACACAAAGATTTGTCCTGTGCGGGAATCGAACCCACGACCTCTGGAGTGAAGTGCAGGTATACTGACCTCCACGCCAAATCGGTCGTCAAAATTTTAAAGTTATTTAGTATAAATAAAAAAGTTATGTATACTAAATAACGGATAAACATACATAAATACTTTTTTTTTGTAAATACATACTTAATATACATAGAAAAACACCCAGAGCAGAACAAATATTCATATTTATACACACAAATATTTGTCCTGTGTGGGAATCGAACCCACGACCTCAGGAGTGGAATGCGGGTATACTCGCCACCCCGCCATATCGGTTGTCGAACACTATAGAGTTTCTTGCTAATTCTTCTTACAAAGCAGTGGCTCGGAACTGGCACTTAGATTCACTTACTCGGATATTTTTTATATTTTAATTGTTTTGTTACATGTAAGTGAATCTAAGCTTCGTGATTTCAGTGTCGATTGTTGTTTATATTAATTTTTAATTTTGACGTTTTCAAGTACTATGTAATAGATTATTGAGCTTAAATTGATTTAAAATGTCAATGCATTTCTGTCATTTGTTTGAAGTTGAGCGGGACATACGATGTTTTAAATAGTTGTAACACTAAACAGAATTAGTGACCGTTGTGCGAGACAATCTGTAAACAAATTTACATTTTCGATTTTATCTCTTGTCTCTTTAAATGAAACTGATAGCCTTGCTGTTTCTATGCGCATAACTTCCGAACAATTGTACCGAGTTTTTAAATTTATTTTATGTTTGTTGTTGCCAGGGCAAGGTTTTTATAAATAAAAATAAAAAACATATACTTTTATTTACATTACATTTTAATATAAAAATTGACTGAATGAATAAGCCAGAAGGCTGTGGAAGATCTCGAATACAGTCACAAAACATTGACAGATTAAAAAAAATACGGCGGTACAAAGTTTACCAAGTCAGTTAGTTGGACTTCTTGGCGGGAAAGTGAAGGGTCATGTATGCAGTTTTGTTTCATTTCTAAATTTGTAATATTCCTAACTAACATTAATGTGTAATAACGGTGGATTATTAACAGTTAAGTGTTTATGAGTGTTGGTTATTGAAACGAAACAGTGCAACATCACTTTTCAAATTCTCTCAAGATCTCCATATGAGATCTCGTGTAGTCCCACATTTTTACTGAGGACTGAACGGGATTAGAGGAGGGAATATTATTTACCATTTATTATCTTTATCACCGCTCATTCTCATTTACAATTTATATATTATTAATTTATCTCTTACTTGGCACTGGCTAAAATAGCTAAACGCGCGAAGCTATTATTAAAAAAAATATATCAGTTAGTAAACAATTGACTAAACGTTTGGAATTCTTGGCGGGAAAGTGAAGCGTCATGTCTGCAGTTTTGTTTTATTTTCTAAAATTTGTAATATGTCTTACATTAATGTTTAATAACCGTTAAGTGTTTGTGAACGTACATAAGTGTTGGTAAATGAAATAAAACAGTGCAACATAACTTTTCAAATTCTCTCAAGAAGTCCATGTGCGATCTCAGTATAGTCCCACATCTTTACTGAGGACTCAAGAGGCTTAGGGGGAGAGGATCTCATTTACCATTTATCATCTTTATCACCACTTATTCTCATTTACTATAATTTATATGATATTAATATATCGCTAACTTGACACTGGCTAAATGTGCAAACCGCACGAAGCCATTATTTAAAAAGAAGAAGACTAAATGTTTGGACTTTTTGGCGGGAAACTGAAGCGTCATGTCTGCAGTTTTGTTTAATTTTCTTATATTTGTGATATTTCTTACATTAATGTGTAATAACGGTGGATTATTAACCGTCAAGTGTTTGTGAATATACATGAGTGTTGGTAAATCAAACAAAACGGTGCAACATCACTTTTCAAACATTCTCTCAAGGAGTCCATGTGAGATCTCAGTATAGTCCCACATCTTTACTGAGGACTCAAGGGGCTTAGGGGAGGGTATCTCATTTACCAATTATCATTTTTATCACCACTCATTCTCATTTACTATGAATTATATATTATTAATAATATATCACTTACTTGACACTGCCTAAATGTGCTAGACGCACGAATCCATAATTTAAAAGAAAGAAGAAGACTAAACGTTGTAGCCATTGATACATCAATACAATCTCACGCACATATACCCCAGATGGGGTGAATTTGCTTGCCCCTTACTACAACTGCAAAAATATAAATCGCACTTTCTAAATTATAATCAGTCGCATAATATTTTTTATTGTTTTAATTGTTTATAAAATACTTAATAAATAAATAATGCTTAATTAAAAAAAGTTTACACTAAAACGTATTTCAATTTAAATCTTAAACATTTGAAAAGTGTAGTGTAATAATTTTGCAGTCCAATTTAGTTTTAGCAAAAATACACAGATATTTAAACAAAAAGTTACATCCAAAAAATGAGCTTTACATAAGAGCATCGATTTCAAGATGTATTTACTATAGCTGAAAAATATACATAGCACTTGCTCCTCCCAAACCTCCCAGGATTTGCTAAAAATAAATCCTACAACGTTTTGTGTGCACTCTTATCATTAATCATGATGCCCTCTGCATTTGACGCCGTAATTAAGTGCCTTTGAGTTTGATGTTTTCTCTCACACAACCAGAAGTGCTTTTCGGCATTTTTTTTACTTTAATTTAGTGAAAATCTGCTTAAAGATCAACTAGGTGCAGCGACGATGATTATAGGTGTAATATAGACTCTAAAATGTGATGCCCTGCAAGAGTGCTATTACTACTTGAGTTTTGAGGCTTGAAAAATAAGACCCTAAACACGCTTACTACTACTTGCACTGGCTTTAAAAATAAGGCTCTAGACACGCTTACTACTACTTGCACTGGCTTGAAAAATAAGGCTCTAGACACGCTTACTACTACTTGCACTGGCTTGAAAAATAAGACCCTACACACGCACGATAAGTGCCTTTAAGTTTGATGTTTTCTCTCACACAATCAGGATTGCTTTTCGGCATTGTTTTTACTTTAATTTAGTGAAAAACTGCTTAAGGATCAACCTGGTGCAGCGATGATGATTATAGGTGTAATATTAGACTCTAAAATGCGATGCCCTAAAAGGCTTCTTAAAATTTTCATCATTCCTGTTGAAAATAACAGCTCTGGTGCAGGCTTTTTTCATTTAAAAGTGAACACTGGTATCATCAGCATCATTTCAGCCATTTGAAGTCAAATGCTGAACATGGTTCCGAAGGTTCTTCAAAATGAACTCTTAGACGTACGTTATAGGTGAAAATGCAGATCTTGAAACTTAATGCCTCTGCTAGCATTGATAGTCTTTTTGTAACTAGTTTCCGTCAGGAAACCGCTTGTGGTTTATAAAACAATCTGATCATAGCTTATGATTTTCCAGGGAACTTCGGAAGTGCAAGGGTCGTGGCAAGTGGAAGGATGTTATCTCTCTATAGGTGTGACTATATGTAGAATCTCGTTAAATACACGAGTAGTTTGCATATTAGCACTGAATAAGATATTATGATTTCATCACCAGCTGTACTGCTGCCTCTATACAGAACCTTCATAAAATTTAGGTTATAGTTTTATATGGAAATGGAATTTTCAAATGGTATATAGAGGCGTAATGTTTTGTAGGTATATTGTATGTCGCACTACTAGTTGCATTGGCTTGAAAAATAAGGCTCTAGACACGCTTACAACTACTTACACTGGCTTAAAAAATAAGGCTCTAGACACGTCTACTACCTTGCACTGGCTTGAAAAATAAGGCTCTAGACACGCTTACCACTACTTGCATTGGCTTGAAAAATAAGGCTCTAGACATGCCTACTACTATTTTCACTGGCTTGAAAAATAAGGATCTAGACACGCTTACAATTACTTGCACTGGCTTGAAAAAATAAGGCTCTAGATAAGCTTACAACTACTTGCACTGGCTTGAAAAATAAGGATTTGGACACGCTTACTACTACTTGCACTGGCTTGAAAACTTAAAAGTTGTCTGTTTTGCGGTTTAATAAAGACTTGGCTGATACGTGAAGCATCAACATGTTTTCGCGAGACGCGCTTGTTAGATTTAAGGTCTAGCTATCTATATATAAAATAATATAATTAATAAGCATTGAGAAAATGCTGTTAGCAGGTGAAGGAATTCAAAAGTAAAACAATAAAACGGGTTTTAACTATTTTATTTATTAAGTTCTTTACTAGTGTTTCGAACACTTCGTTTATTTATGAACTGCACTCCGTTTATTTTTGAGAACCATTATTTAGTGTAATATATTGTTTAATATTATAGCTGTTTATTTAGTTTCATCAAATCCTACGGTATGTCTTAAAGCAGATAAACAAAATATATAACTTATATCAATTACATTGCATCAGTTATAAAACCCAACAAATTAGTACACATGGACCCATATAAAATCAGACCAACATTAATACACATGTGTACAGACATTATTCGTCAGAAACTACAATAACATTTGTATATATATATACACATATATACATATATATATATATAGAGATAGCTAACCGTACTTTGTTGATCATGCGCGGTGTCCCATCAGCACTTAGTTGATCCGATGACAATTGTTGATCCGAACCGCTTTTGTTGATCCGTTTGTAATGAGTGAGTACATATGTGGCTCCGGGTCGGTTTTTCCCGGAGCCACTATGTGCGGGTTGGTATCTTTTGTAAAAAACGACTATTGTTGATCACATATACGAATCCGTCAAAACCAAATTGTTGATCCACCTTAAAAATTTGAATGGACCAATCACAGGGCACCACTCACTATGATTGGCTGATGGTGATAGCGACGGTGCCGTTCTTATTTTTGTAATTCCAAATACAATTATGAGCAAGAATTTAACTTTTTACGGTAGATAAATGGCGCGGATCTGTACGTCGTCCTGAGGTCCCGGGTTCGAATCCTGGGGGGGGGGCACACAATGTTGATATTTTCACTTTGTGAGATTTTTCCCAGTTTGGTTAGGACAATGCAGGCTTAATTACCTGATTGTCTGAAAATAAAGATGATTCCGTGCTTCGGAGGGCACGTCAAGCCGTCAGTCCCGGTCGCTGTCTATGACAGTAATCGTTACTCAAACCATGTCAGAGGCCTATAAGGCGGTTTAAAAACTTTGTAAAAAAGAAGAAGGTGCATACACTTGATGGTTAACAGTGGGCCTGCTATGGTTGTGCTCATTTTACTCGACTCGCTTAGGAGTAATCATCATCATTATTACAGCCCGTAATAGTCCACTGCTGAACATGGATCTCCATCATTGGAATCAAGTTATCGCTATTATTAGCTAGCATTTAAGTAAATAACGAACTTTCGCACTAATGTGGATAGGTAAGAGCTAAAGACGCCGCGCGGCACCTATGATATTGACTTGCGCCGCGGCGCAGGCAGGATTTGTCAAAGGATCGTTCCTTTGACAATTGTCGCCCAGTGCGCCACACTACGACTTCTAACTTGCAAGTGGGGGTCAGCAGAGCTAGCGTTTCGTTAGTCCTCGCACTTCGCTGTCTCGCACCGCAGTGACAAAACTAACTGTTATACGCAATTTACGAAATACCTTCGTATGTTAGTTTATGTAATAGGCAGTCTTTGTTATTGAATGCCTCAGTGGTTAGATTACTGAGCTAGACGCTCGGGGTCCTGGGTTCGATTCTCCGCCCCGGCAAAGTATACTTTGGAATAATCGCGGCATAGCCATAGATGGTGTACCTACGCAGCCGTTATTGATACGTACTTTATGAAATACTTTTTAAGTAAATTTAATTTTTGTAATAAACAGTCACTATCACAAGTTTCCTACGGAAGGCTTTTGTTTAAGTTAGTCGATATTCATGTTATTCAGTTATTTAACACCTCAGAGACGAGTGGTTAGATTAATGGCTGTTATCCTGGGTTCCATTCCGGGCCCAGCAAAGTATGCTTCGGAATAATCGTGACAGCTATAGTTGGTGTAAGTACCTACGCCCGTCAGCTGTTACTGATACGCACTTAATACAATAGGTAGCTAACTTATTTTATGTAATAGACAGTCATAATCGCAAGTTTCCTACAAAAGGATTCTGTTTAAGTTAGTAGATATTTACGTAATTCAGTTATTTACCGCTTCAGTGCCGAGTGGTTAGATTACTGGGCAGGGCGTTTAGGATCCTGGGTTCCATTCCCGGCCTGGCAACGTATGCTTCTGAATAATCGCGACAGCTACAGGTACATACGTACCAAGTGCTTTAATCTACTAATGTAGGATCAGATCAATATATGTGGTGTTGTCTGATAATTATTTACTTATTCTTATTAGGTATTTCAAAAAGAAACATTTCGAATAGATTTTCCGAATAGATATCGAACACGGAGCCTTTTTTTTTTACGTCGGTTACAGAATACATTTACGCACTGCCGTCCGGCCAAAGGGGGACCGAAAGGGGGTGTGGGACTCACCACCGGCAGACACGACCGCCAAGTAATACCCACTAAAAATCTTCCGACGACGCCCGCCGCTTGTTGAGAAAGAGGCGGGGGCCAGTACCTGGTTGCAGCTTCTGACACCCCGCCTGCGGCCAACGTCCCCCGGACCAAAACCGGGAGGACCTCCTCAGAGAAGCGCAGTGGACGCGCCCCTCCTACCTCCCCGTGCGACCATAGCGTGTGTGGCCGACTTCCCGGAGGGTCCATGGTTAGACAGCAGGGGCCCCTATTAGTTTCCCCCCCGGTAGTCAGTACTAAGGGCACCCAGAGTCGTCGGTCTCTGGGTGTTACCTTTTTCCTAGCGCCTGTAGATGGATTTCCTTGGAGATGAATTCAATATCAATGCTCAGGGAGCCAGATGAGAGTAAGTACCAATTTGGTATCTCTAGTTTACATGCGTACATTCGTACAATGGAATGTCTTTTGGATATTAGTTACAGCTTAAAAATTTTTTGAGTGGCAAGTCACAGGAGATAAAAACAATTTTTTTTTTAGAAAAGTAAAGACGAAATAATGAAGCAATTTAAAGAAGTTGGTCTTATCATAGATACAGTAAAACCAGGATTCGGAACCAGTAACGACGGGAGCATTTTTTTCCAATTATGCTACTACAGCACGCCTTACCGGACTAAATGAAAGTCTAATTCGTCGTTTTGGGACAATCCTAGCAGCTATTACGTCTGGCTATGAAATTGATTGTAAAAAATTTCACAGCTATTGTGAGGAGACAAGGAAAATTTATTTAAATTACTACAAATGGTACAATATGCCAGTAACCATTCACAATATATTGGTGCATCGAGCACAAATAATAAAAAAATCTATTTTACCTATCGGGCAAAATATCCGAGAAAGCCTCAAAGAACAAAGAGATTAGGAAAGCCAGATTAGGACACACAATGAAAACTTCAAGACACTGGACTAATTACGATCTGATAAAATATTTTTTAATGTCTTCAGATCCTTATATATCTTTATTGCGAAAACTTCCTCGGAAACAAATTTATAAACATAATAATGATTTAAAATATTTGTTGAATGATTAATAAATAACTATATATATAATAGTTATTTGTTAATCATTCAACAAATATTTCAAATCATTATTATATTTAATAATAGTAACAGTATATTTAATAGTTTTTCCTTTTATTCACTAAAAAACTCCTATCATCACAAGACATGATACTTTTTTCCCCATATCTTAAGTTTCTGAGTTTTGTCCACCTAGATTGGTCAAATCGTATTCTGTGCGCCGCGCGCCCGCCTGCGCAGTACGTTTAGCGCGTTCTCTTTCCAACTGCATCATATCATATAGCGTTAAACTTGTCTGTTACATATACGCACCCTGTTGCCATTCCGTAGCTCTATCATTTCCGTAATTTGTGGCTCCGGATCAACTATGTCTATAGAGCAATCGAATATAAAATGGATTAACAAATGCCGGATTAGTATAAAATATTTAGCCGTTACGGATCAACATACTTCCAAACATTTTGTGGCGAGTATTTCAATTTTCGGCTTTACCTGATTCGCCGTCATAGTACCCGGATCTAACGTATTCCGATTTCATGACAATCTGATGTAACGAAACGAAGAAATCGCAGCCTGAAGGTGGATCAACATATGTTTGGGATGCGTATTGGATCAACAATATACGAGAAGAGATCTATATATATATATATATATATATATACATACACACACATATACATATTATATATATAATTACTTTATACAATTACTATATAAAACAACTATACATTTCCATTATTCATAATTATTAATAAATAACAAAATACAAATAAAAATATTACAGCAAAGAAAGCTTACTCAACTTTAGTTCCATTCGGTGTGACTGCTCCGTAGCGAATGCCCCGAGGCCGGCAGACCGCTGGGTTTTATAGCCAGTGACAAACATGTGACGTCACATCGAACGATTCCACTGCAGATTCTTTTATTCGTCAGTTTTGAACATACAAATTTGTTTTAAATTATATAAAAATACAGTACTGCAGTTGAAATTCATTAACTACCTTACGTTCTTAGTTTTACAATAGCATAATTGTGTTTTATACAAAACAATAACGAAAGAACATAATTTATAAGATTTTGATAATAAACTGATATAATAATGTGTCGATTGTGGTTCACATACAAATAAGGTTATAATAATTGATATTTCACATAGTAAATGAACTAACATTATTAGTATAATCCATCACGGCCAGACTGACCTGTACTTCGCTCTCGAAGTACCCATTGTTACGTGGTAATATTAAATAACTATTTAAAAATAAAAGTTTTATTTAATGTAGTTACAAAATAGGTCTGAACACTTTGATCGTAGAATATTAACTGACTTAATTCTAACAATGATTGGTTCTTATACTCTAAGGATCGCATGAGAGCGGTAAACAGAATTATTAAGGATTGAAAACAATTCATTACATGAGAACATTAAATAATTAAAATGGGAATGGTAAACAAGTGATTAGATATTTACTAATGGTTCTTATATTCTAAGGGTAGCATGAGAGTGATAAACAGAATAAGTTTATGATAGAAAACAAAATCATTACATAATTACATGAGAACAATAATTACAATGGGAATGGTAAACATGTGATTAGAAACAAAGAGTATGTTATTTACTTATGATTAATACATGACTTAGGATCTAATTATTAAGACTATAGTTAGACATATAGGTATTATATACTAAGGTTAGATATATGGGTACTATATAACACCTCCCCCCTTAGAACAAAGATTGGGCGTTAATGCCCGAACTTTGAGAGGTGTTGTTGTGGGCAGCATCGTCTTCATCTTCGGAAATGCATGAAGTTGTAGCTGTCGCCCTTGTGGTCATCGGGATAGCGTGGATAGATGTCACTCGTCGTCGTGATGTTGTACCAAAACAGTTATTAAAAATTTGGACACAGTGGTTGTCTTCATTGATGTGTCTTCTATTATGGTATTTAAGACATTTTTTAAAAACTGCGTAGAGTAAAAGTAGGATCATGGAAGTTCCAGTTATGAAGGAGAACCAGGAGAAGCTACTTTGGTTTCGTTGAATGAATGGCTTGTTTTTTATCTTCTGGATTTCTTCGTTGTGATGATCAATCTGGTGTTTTATATTGTTGAGTGAGTCTAGGGGTACTTCGTTGATTGAAATAGGAAGTAGAGATGGAATATTTAAATTTTTAATTTCTTTGAAGCAGTCATCTGTTCTTATGTCGGGAATTATTATGGGAAATGTTATGTTTTCTTCTTTCATTGTATGTGCGGACAGAGTACTATAACCTGTGTGCACTTTGCAGTTTTCTTGGAGGGTTATAATGCCAGATCCTTGTATATTATGATGAGAGACTTGACTGCCACATTGTAGGATGCATTGTGTTACATTGGTGAGTATGTACAGCCATCTGTTGTCATCTAGAGCTTGAAATGTATTGATTTGTGCGGCAAATGTTGAAGTTGTGCATGTTTTTGGTATTTCGTTTGATGCGCTGAACAGAACTTGTAGCTCGCAGATTGGACGGGTATCGGCGTTGTACACGATGAGGTTGCTGCAGACCATTTTCCTATCGGCGTATGATTTGCACGTTTCCAAGGAGCTTGTCAGGGAATTATATTATTATACTTAAATAAATTATTAGAATACTACTACTACGAGTCTTTGCCTACATTGAGCTTGAATTCAAATTATTAAAAGACGTATACTTGACTCCTCATTGAAATAATCAAGAAAAGTACTTTTTAATATAAACTTCATGTTTACTAATTTCTAAAAAGAAATTAGTCTTAATAAGATATTATAAATGGTTTTCAAAAGGATTCCAAGATATTGATGATAATATAATAACATATAATATAAAATATAATAATAAAATATTGTTTGATATTTCAAAACGTTGGTATCGCTATTCTCCTATCTTATTGAGGTAAAAGTTTATGTTCGATTTATTAATAAATGTTTTATGTACCTTCTGTAGGTAAATGTTTGTAATAACACCTCAAGTGTTTTTAAAAGATTTTCATCGAACTTGATTAACTGTAGCACAATAATTATCGTAATATTCAATAAAACTAGAAAGTATACTGGTGCTGCCACCTGTCGTGAGATATTCTTAAGATGTGATTTGATGTGTATAAAAGACAGGTTGTAATCGTAAGAAAATGAGTATTGAGGGTCGATTCCAGAACTACGGACTAAGTTAAGTAGATATCAGTGTTATATTGTTTTAAGCTGTTCCTGTGTATAGTCATTATGCCGAATAAACTACATACTTATTTGGCATAATGTTATTTTGTTTTAAGGTGTGATGATTGTTGATAATAAATTAAATTATTATCTTTAACAATTATTCCAAGGTTGTACCCTTGTTGTTTCTACGATTAATGTTTAGTTGGTATTATGGACAGATATATGAAATGCTTTGTAATATACAAATGGTTGTACTGATTGTTACACTAGTAAGTGTAGTTCTGACATAGAATGTTTGTACACATGGTTATTAATGTTTGTTTGATTTTATGTGGGTCCATGTGTACTAATCTGTTGGGCTTTATAACTGATGCAATATGATTGATATAAGTTATATATTTTGTTTATCTGCTTTAAGACATAACGTAGGATATATGGCATAACTGTAATTCTGTGTTTACTATTTGATGAAACTAAATAAACAGCTATAATAATAAATATACAACATGTAACAGAATAAGGGTTATACCAAGAAAGTAGTTTGTTATAAATCGGCTACTTAATCGATTAAAAATATTAAAAAAATAGGTAATTTTTTTCACATAATTATTAAAATTTATCGAAATTACAGTCACTCCTTCGTTAAACTGTCAAAACAAACGAAAATAGCACGTAAGTCAATGCAATAAGGCTTTTTAAAATCCATTCCTTAACAAAATCAGTAGATAAACAAAAAAATAATAAAAATGAGTTCTATTGCAATGGGAATAAGGTTTTTTGCAAGACGTTTATGTACCTACTCTTGTCGGCTACTTTGGCGGCACTTTTCGGTGCTAAGCGATGTGTGCGTGCGTGTCTCTCTGTGTGTGTAGGTCGGTAGGCTAAAGCGCTAATATGCCCATACGATTTGCCCTCGATGAGTATAACTAGTAACTTAAATAAACCATATTTAATTAAATAAAAGTAAAATTATTTTGCATGTTTTTTAATTATAATTAAATATTCTAATTGGGGTGTCTGAGGGTGTGCGTTAATTCTGTGCCATGTTGTATATTTCACTAAATAATAGTTCTCAAAAATAAACGGAGTGTAGTTTAAAAATAAAGGAAGTGTTCGAAACACTAATAAAGCTTAATAAATAAAATAGTTCAAACCGTTTTATTGTTTTACTTTTGAATTCCTTTACCTGCTTACAGCACTTTTATAGTGGTTATTGATTCTATTATTTGATATATAGATAACTAGAACCTTAAATCTAACAAGCTCGTGCTGATGTATTGTTCACCGCTAGGGTTCGTAGCCAAATACTTGTGCTCTGATAGGATAGTGGTGTGGAATGAGGAGTTAGGATGTTGTACAGGAATAGAAAATATATGATATAGCTTCAGGGATTCGGGTCTAACTAGCGGAAAATCTAATATAAAGACTAGTCTATTAGAATATACGTATGCGGAGAGTTGAGACGAATCTAAAATGATATTGATATTATTAATAGTAACGGGGCTAACTAATTGCTTGTTAGTCCTAGCGTGGGTAGACAAGAGAAGTTCTTGATGAAGTTTGTAGAGAGATATAACGGATAGATGGATTATATTAGATTTGGCGAAAAGGATACTGGTGAGACAATCATTTATTTCATTCTCTAGGGTTGTTACAGATTCCAAGATTTGAATAGAAATAGAAGATATTTTTTCACTTGATATGAGATCGAATATACTGTTTGAAGTGTTATTTAGATATTCATTGAGACGAGCAATATTTTCATTGATGACTTGCTCATCGTAAGCGATTTTAAATACAGTTTCATTGAAATTCTTGATGGTGGACGAAGTTATTTGAATTTGTTTTTGCATTAAAGAAGTAAGATCAAGCTCACGTTTTTCGAGTAGGTCGATACATTCGTTGTAACGTTTTGCGTCTTTTGCGTCAGGAGTGCCAATTAGATATTTAAGCAAGGAGCTGAGACCATCTATAAGCTCTCTCTTCTGCCTTGAATTTTTGCCTAAATACATTTTTAATTCTGAGAGTCTGTTATCGATTTTATCAAGATTGATTTTTAAATACGAATTGGTAGTAAGAACGTTAGGAGTAGTGGTATGTCTAGAAATAATATGCTCGAAATTGGCAGATAAACGTTGAAGGGATTCGTGGGCTATAAAAAGAGGTTTGAGGTCGCGATATATTATAAGTTTCCATGAATCTTCGGATATATCAATAGAACCTTCTTCCTTATAAAATAATCCGGCATGACTTGGTAGATTTTGTCTTAAATCGGCAACGACTCCGTTTGTTGCCCTGTAAGAGACAAAATTGTTTCATTGGAGTTTGAATTATTTTGGCATTTATTTTTAATGATATTTCGAATGCAAATAAAGAGTTTGTAAAGGACTATGTAAACGATTAGTTTTAAAATAGACATAACTATGAAACTAATATAAGGATTTTGTAACAACTTATATAATTATAAACTATGGGATTCAGGTTTCAGAGCTGTCGCTGAGCTGAACCTGCAAGGTGTATTTATTTTAAAATTATCATAAAACTATACAGAATAAGAGTAACTATATATGAATGAATATAACTTAAACTAATGTTTCATGCATATGATATGGCCTAAGTCTATCTGCGTGCACCAATTGGTTACGGTTGGACTTTCGTATAACGTAGTTATTGTTGAAGCCTACACGTGTAATTTCGAAAGGTCCCTCCCATTTGGGATCTAGGTTATTTGGATTTGGAACACGTAGCATAACCTTGTTTCCTATTTGATACTGAGCAAAATTCTTTATTTGGCTATCATATCTATCTTTGGCTTTTTCTTTCATTGACTGTATATTTCTCAAAGCCGAGTCTCGGGCAACCCTAAGACGTTCATTTAAATCTTTTAGATAATCACAGGCTGTGTAATCAGGTATGTTTTTCATGCTGTAAAATGTACGTGGTTTATATCCAAAGCGTAATTCGTGAGGTGTATAGTTGGTAGTGTTATTTATTGAGGTGTTGTGACACATAATAGCAAAGGGTATTATTTCATCCCAATTTTTCAGCCGACGATTATGTTACATGTGGATGTGGTCACGTAGTGTAGCATGAAATCTCTCGAGAGCACCATTCGTTTGAGGGTGATATGCGGTATTGAATGTGTGATTACATCCTAAGAACTTTGTGAGTTGTTTAAAGACATTGTTTGTAAATTCAGTGCCTTGGTCTGAGTGGATTCTTTTGGGTACACCATAGTGTTGGCAGAAATGAACTAGTTTTTTAGCTACAGTAACGGCTTCTTTGTCAGGAATTGGGTATGCTTGTACGAATCGGGTTAGGTCGTCTTGGAGTGTCAGAACGTATTTGTTATTGTTTTCGCTAAATTCAGAATATGAAACTAAGTCCATAGAGACTCGTTCAAACGGTTCGGTGGATTGAGACGTAATAACCATTGGAGCTTGAAAGTTCTTTCTTTGGATTTTGTTACGTTGACAAATGATACATGATTCTACGTAATTCTTTATGTCGTTCGTCATACCTTTCCAGAAGTATTCATCGCGAATTTTCCTAGTGGTCTCAGTGATACCACGGTGACCAGAAAGGGGTTCGTCATGGAAGGTTTTCAGGATGTTGGGTATTTCTTCAGGTCTAGGGTGTTTGACATTATTTTGGCAAATGGTGATGTTACAATCGTAGATTTCTGCTAAATAGGCTGTAATGCGTAATTGTTCGTTACCTTTTAGTTTACAGGTGGGGTCATTTTTTAAATCAGGGACATAAAGGTCTGTAAATTCGTTTTGTTGAAGACATGCCATAAGTGATTTGAAGTAACTTTCGGAGTCCCATGGGTCAAAGTGCATCGGTCTTGTGGGGCAACATAGGAGGTTTTGATTTTCGTTTGAGATAAGGAGATCTACGTCATAAAGCGATTTTGATTTTTCTAAATAAGGCTGTACTTGAGAACAAAGGCTCATGGCATCGTTAAAAGTAGTGTTTTGGTCTGATAGTTGACATGATACAGGGATAAAAATGTTTTTGTGTCTTGGATCTAGAATATTGTCTGGAGATATTTTTAATTTTGGACTATCAAAGGATCGGTCTTGTGAGTTATAGTGTTCATAGTTTAATTGTAGGTAATCTGTTAGAGTCAGCGAGTTCCAGTCTTCTGAGGCCGAGTAAGTTGTTGGATTTGGTGAGTTCGAATCCTCTAAGGTCAAGTCAATGATGTTAGAATTCATAATTGGAGGTCGAGATAATGCATCTGCGTTAGTATTGGTTTTTCCGGCTTTGTATATTATCTCGTAGTCATACTCTTCTAATTTTAGTCTCCAACGTACAAGTCGACTACCTGGATCTTTGATTGAGAATAGCCACGTGAGGGGTTTATGGTCCGTCACGATCTTAAACTTTCTACCAAACAAATAGGGACGGAAGTGTTTAACAGCCCATACAATGGCGAGAAGTTCGCGTTCTATGGTGGAATAGTTCGTTTCAGCTTTATTCAGCGTACGAGAAGCATAGGCAATGGGAAGATCTTTACCGATTTCACCTTGGGATAACACTGAGCCGATTGCATGAAGAGAGGCGTCTGTCGTTAACACGAATTCTTTACTGAAATCAGGATATTGAAGTATCGGTGTCGTAGTAAGAATGTTTTTACACTTTTCAAAGGCGAGTTGTTGTGATTCACCCCAATTAAATGGGACGTCCTTTTTCAAAAGGCTTGTTAGAGGTTTAGTAATTTTGCTGAAATTTGCTATGAAGCGACGATAATAGCCAGCGAGGCCTAGAAAAGATTTTATATCTTTACAGGATTTTGGAACAGGGAAGTCTGTGACTGCTTTGACTTTGTCAGGATTAGGTTTTACACCTTGGTCGGAGATTATATGACCTAGATACCCTACTTCGTGTCTGAGGAATTCACACTTGTCGGGTTGTACTTTTAGACCATGTTGTCTGAGTCGTTCGAGTACTTTAGTGAGTTTTTGCTCGTGTTCCTGAAGACTAGATGCAAAAACTACGATGTCATCAAGGTAAACAAAGCATCGTTCACCTTGTAGTCCATACAGTACGCTGTACATCGCTCGTTGAAAAGTCGCAGGTGCGTTCTTAAGCCCGAATGGCATTCGTGGGAATTCATAATGTCCGAAAGGTGTACTGAATGCAGTTTTGGGTATATCTTTAGAGTCTACTTCGAATTGATGGAATCCAGAGGCAAGGTCTAATGTAGTGAAGTAAATTGAGTGTCCTAATTTGTCAAGTATGTCAGCAATATTAGGTAGAGGGTAACTGTCACCTATGGTAATATCATTCAGCTTGCGATAGTCGATTACGATCCTCCATTTTTGTTTCCCAGAGGCATCTTTCTTTTTAGGTACTACCCAGATGGGGCTGCTCCAGGGAGACGAACTGGGACGGATGATGTCGTCTTTTAACATTTTTTCTATTTGGGTTTTGACCTCTTGTTGATGTACGTGAGGGAATCTATATGTTTTTGTGTGAATGGGTGTCTCTGATGTAGTAGGAATTGTGTGTTTCGTGTGGGTCGAGGCTGTTAACTTATCACCTTCGGTGTAAAATATGTCTGAGTACTTTGTTATGATTTTATCCAGAGATTCGCATTCTTCTTGATTTAAATGTTCACGTCTGATAAATTTGTTAACTTTTTCATAACGGTTTTGTTGTTTAGTTTGAGCACATGTATTTACGGAATTAATCTGAAAGCTATCTTTTGAGTCGGTGTAGGGTTTAGCATCGGAAATAGTGGATATCAGAATGTATTTGTCTTCGTTGCTAGAATTAACACAAGTAATTAGGGAATTGTTGTCTTTAATGTTAACTAGAGCGTTTGGAATAGTAAGATTATCATCTATATTTTGTTTACAAATTATGGCTAGGCCGTTAATGATTTTGTCGCTGCGGCACTTAATTACGGTTTCTGTACGTTTACCTAGGAACTGTTTGTCTGTAGCTTGGTTCACTAATTCTTCGCCCAAGAAGAAAAGTTTGTATGAGGTATCACGGACGCGCATGGTTTTAGATTGGACGTAAATGCTGACATTAAATTTTGACATAAAATCGTTACCTAAAATGCCGTCTGCTGCGATGTTTAAATCGGCAACGTGAAATTTGTGCTTAGGAAATCGATCAAGAGATATTTCGGAAGTACCGTGTGTCTTTATAGTTGATTCGGTGTTTGAGACTCCTATGATAGATACCTTATTTTTGCAATTAATGGGATTGTTGCCTATTTTGTCCTTACGAATGACGGAGATAGCAGCGCCTGTATCGATTAGTAATGTTAGTGGTTGGCCGTCGACATGGAATTTGCAATGTAGTAGGTTTTCAGGTGGAATATTAAGCGAAGCGATATTATATTGTGATTCGGAGATATTATCTAAGTTTGATTTAGTAGATTTTATTTTTGGTTTAGAGTTAGATTTTTTTTTATTTGTAGATTTGGTAAGCTTTTTAAGAGAACCGAGAGTTTGGGGCTGGCTACCCTGTCCGTTGGTTTTCTGATTTTGATATTGAATAAGAGATTCAATGGACTTGGTGGAATCAGTGGATTTAGCAGATTTGGAACGGTTAATGGATTTAGTAGAAAAACCGAGGGTTTGAGGCTGGTTACTCTGTTCGTGGGTTTTATTGGATTCAGTGGATTTAGAAGTTTGATGAATGAATGACTCGAGTGTTTGAGTACTAGTGTCACGCATTTGTTTATAGGAAATTGAATTGGCTTTTATAGTAGTGAGATCCTGGGTTTGGGCTTGTCCCCGATGGACTGGATGGAGCCTTAGCCCAGGGCGTCTGGTGCGGTTTATTGGAATTGCAGATTGTCTACATTCAGATGATTCTGGTTCGATGTTGGTGTCTGGACTGTTGAATAAAATGTTGAAGCGGTTTCCGAGATGTCCAGGGGCTCGGCCGCCTGTGAGTTTAAATGATTTATGTGTGTGGGATTATTTATACGAGAAGAAGCATGAGGAGGTGCAGGCAAAGCACGCTGATTTGTCAGAGGGGCAGCGTTTTGACGTTGACGAATGTTATTATTATATTCTCGTTTCCTACATTCGGAAACAACGTGTCCTGAATTTTTGCAATAGTTGCAGATTTTTAGGGGTGGATTGTTGTAATTGGGTCGTACTGGGTTCGGTCTGTTAGTTGGTCTTGGTGCGGCGGGTGGCATTTTGTAAAGGGACTGTCTGGCGAAATTCATTTTCCTTACTTTTTCTTCTTGTATGGCAAAATTGCCGGCCTCGGAAATTCGAGTAAACCGTTGTGTACGCAACATGACACTGATATCGGAATTAAGTCCATTTATGAAAACGTTTAATGCCGTTTCTTCAGCGGTTATTTCGCGACCCGGTAAAGTGTTGTCTGTAATTTCGGTTTTAAGTTTTTCGAGTATTTTATTTCGACATAAATCTACTCTATGATAGAATTCGGTAACAGACTCTGCCGGTTTTTGGAACATCGTTTGTAGCTCCAAACTTAAATGAGCCAATGTTTTTGTTTGGGAGAACTTTTCTATTAAATGGCTTTTTAATTCTGCCCATATTTTATATTGTTTTGCATGAACGTCCGCGGCGGAAGGTCCTATGATTTTGTTTAGTGCGTAAACTAGGAGTATTTCTTGTTGAGGTATACTCGCTAGGCTGAACGCGGAGTCACATGATCGAATATATCGATAAACTTCTGTCGCGTGGCTTGTGTCGAAGTTAGGTATAAGTTGTAATAGAGTAGGAAGCTCGATCCCTATTACCTTAGTATCTTGGACGTTTGTGTTGGCCATTTTCGTGATAATGAGTTTTGTTTAGAAGTATGTAAAATAATAAAAATAGGATTTGGGATTGAGATAGAAATGGACACAGAGCAAAAGTAGTTCAGCCACTTACCATAACAATAAACAGATCGCAGCTAGCATGTTGGTTCGGCAAAGTTCTTCAAAAGCCTTCGGCTACCGTGGCGTTTCCTTTCTTCGGCGATTTTTGTCCAATGGGGGTCGTCACGTTTTACTTTGTCTTCATGCACTCGCGATCCTACCGACTGCGCCAATTTGTTACGTGGTAATATTAAATAACTATTTAAAAATAAAAGTTTTATTTAATATAGTTACAAAATAGGTCTGAACACTTTGATCGTAGAATATTAACTGACTTAATTCTAACAATGATTGGTTCTTATATTCTAAGGATCGCATGAGAGCGGTAAACAGAATTATTAAGGATTGAAAACAATATCATTACATGAGAACATTAAATAATTAAAATGGGAATGGTAAACAAGTGATTAGATATTTACTAATGGTTCTTATATTCTAAGGGTAGCATGAGAGTGATAAACAGAATAAGTTAATGATGGAAAACAAAATCATTACATAATTACATGTGAATAATAATTACAATGGGAATGGTAAACATGTGATTAGAAACAAAGAGTATGTTATTTACTTATGATTAATACATGACTTAGGATCTAATTATTAAGACTATAGTTAGACATATAGGTATTATATACTAAGGTTAGATATATGGGTACTATATAACACCATTACAAGTATATTATTTTTAAATTCTAAAAGTCTCTGGCCTTGGCATATTAGTTCTATCATTTGCTGCGCATGAGTTTCAAACTAATATCAGGGTAGTGACTGAGCAGCTGTGTATATAATAGCCTCTGGCCTTGACATGTCAGTCCTATCATCTGCTGCGCATGAATTTCAGAAAGACATCAGGGCAGTGACCGACCAGCAGTTAACATAATAGCCTCTGGCCTTGACATGTCAGTCCTATCACCTGCTGCGCATGAATTTCAGAAAGACATCAGGGCAGTGACCGACCAGCAGTTAACATAATAGCCTCTGGCCTTGACATGTCAGTCCTATCACCTGCTGCGCATGAATTTCAGAAAGACATCAGGGCAGTGACCGACCAGCAGTTAACATAATAGCCTCTGGCCTTGACATGTCAGTCCTATCACCTGCTGCGCATGAATTTCAGAAAGACATCAGGGCAGTGACCGACCAGCAGTTAAAAATAAAAAACAGCATTTTTTTACATACAACCATTTAATTGATTCAACAGTAAACCATCCAATATCTCAAATTAATATGTACATTAAATTAATGTATAATCATTGTGATAATCCTCTGGAAATTCATCAAAGACAAAGACTTTTCATTTCACATGAAATATGGTACATGAGTGGTCTTAAAATTCAATACAGTCCGGTTATTTCACCAGTAACTGGTATGCAAAAATATAATTAGAGGATTCTAATAAAACAAACATAAATTTATTGTTCAAAATATTCACTCAGTGAATAAAAACATTCATCAACAAGCCATTTTTTAAATGAACTTTGAATTTAATCAAATAACTTATTTTCTTTTCTTATAAATACTTATAACAAAGATAATATTTTTAAGACACCATGATAAATAGTTAAAATGTAATAATTACATACCAAAGAAAAAATAATCTATCGCGACTAATGATGCTGCAGCTGTAGAGACTCCTCGAAAGAGGATTATTCTTTAACCCACTCTCCCGGTCAAAGCAAAAAAAAATTTTTTTTTTTGGCACAGTAATACCTATTTCTCAATAAATAAAGACCCTTTAAGTGAATTCTATCATGTTCTAAAAGATCAACGACTTTTATAAGGGCCTTTGAATTTAGGACTTAATTTGTCATTTCTTCGGTGATCGTGGTTTACGTAAACTATATCACCTATATTATAAACCATATTATTTCTACGAGTACTATCAATAAATCGTGGTCACCTCCAGACAAGATATGAAAATAACAAATAGAATACTGTGTAATAACATATGTGGTACATACCGCATTAAATTAAAATCATTATCACACAGATATTCCTATACATTTTTCTGAATCTTTTTCGGCAGAAACAAAAATAAACAATTTAAGTGTGAAGTATATAACATTTTTTTCCATTTTAACAATTACCAATTAACAATTCTTGCGACACGTAAAGAAATATGGACTAAACTTTAAATACTACATTATGTTAAAAAACTTTTTATCGATTATTTATTGCACCACCACTTTTACGACATTTAATTGATTTTCAAATTATTTACGAATTATCTTCAGAAAAGTCTACTTTACCAATTACACTTTAATAAATGACGGGGCCTTTAACTCTGAATACTTGAACTACAACCGATAGTGAAGACACTTTTTAAGATTATATTAATAGAATCTTTTGACTTTCAAAACCGCTCGGTCAATCTGACATTATACTTATCATAATAGTAGTCCGGTCATTTTAGACATAAAAAAAGTGATCAAATAAAGAAAATTCCGACAAAGCCAAATCTTCGTAGAGACCTTAGGTTTACCACAAGGAATAAAGTGTCAAAAGGCCCCATCAGTCCCATGTGAGCTTAGGGACTTATTCGGGGCCCAAGGTCAAAATTTTAGGTTTTTTGGATTTTAATCGAAAACGGTAAGTTTTATCGAAAATATACCTCAAAGCAAAGTTGTAGATCTTAAAATTCTATATAAAAATGGTTCTATGATTTTTTCTTTAAGACCCACTATTTCCCAGATACTGCGCTTGTAAGAATCACGCTCTACATAATATGCACACATTTCCACACCACCTGTGAGGTAGTGTACTCGGCGCGTTTTTTGATTTGTGATACCTGTATACATACATACATACAATCACGCCTATTTCCCCCGGAGGGCACAGGCATATTATACGCCCACACATCGCCAATTACATTATTGGCCCCACGAAAGGGAAGCCTCAGAAAGCACGTTAAGCCCTTGGTCCCGTGTCATGAACATTAATGGCAGTCGTTATTAGGAAGTCAGTGCCTTGTAACAGACTGACAGCTGGTTAAACCAAATAATTATGTTTCCCACTGGGTTGCGGATGTCAGACGGTAGTCGCTCCACGTAATAACTGGAATTCAGTCAAATCTGGTTGAACCAGTGAGCAGACCCCGGGCCCTAAGCTTAAGTCTAGGGCAACCGGGATAATGCTGGGATATGATGACCGTGAGTCGATTTAACTGACGGATTTTACTTGACTTTACCTGTGACTAAATTACGAAAACGCTGCATTTATGCAAATAACTTGATTTATTTAATTATTTGAAACTAGCAAAAACTCCAAACGAGTGAGTCCATATCGGAAATAAAAAAGAAGATACGACCCTCTTCATTGAGGAGACGATGTTTGTATTATCGATTTGGCGCAAATTTGTGACATTTTTAAAAAATATTAATCAGCACTAACTTCAATAGTAGACGCTTGTAATAAATACGTATAGTCACTCGAACTGCTCGTTCAACACTAAAAGAAGCAGGTATACGTGAACGACACCACATGGACAAAAGAATAGGCAGATGTTATTCAAGTAGAGGGGATTCGGTTAGGGACCGGCGGTCATTTTAGAGTAAATTTTCTTAGATTAGTATAATGTATACATAAAAGAGACACGAGTAGGCATTTTTGCTTGCTTGAGTACCTAAATATGTATATACGTGGCATATGTGTGCATATTATGTAGAACGTGATTCTTACAAGCGCAGTATCTGGGAAATAGTGGGTCTTAGAGAAAAAATTATGGAAACCATTTTTATATAGAATTTTAAGATCTACAACTTTGCTTTGAGGTATTTTTTCGATAAAACTTACCGTTTTCGAGAAAAATCCAAAAAACCTAAAATTTTGACCTTGGGCCCCGAATAAGTCCCTAAGCTCACATGGGACTGATGGGGACTTTTGACACTTTATTCCTTGTGGTAAACCTAAGGTCTCCACGTAGATTTGGCTCTGTCGGAATTTTCTTTATTTCAATTGTCTAAAATTACCGGACTATAGTTCTTGTTTTATAATTATAAAATCTACTTTTACCATCTACCATCTCATCTACATTACTTTTTTGTTACTGTTATTCAAATAAAGGAAATTCACGTTATAAGCAGTTTAGGTATTTTTATAAACAATGTATCTGAACATCTACGTTGTTGTGAATAAATGAAACTTTATTAATTCAGTAAATTTTTTTTTTTTTGTTTTTAGGGGATATTTATGATAAAAGTTAAAAATGTAACATAGTTCTAATTACCAATCATTATTGAAAATATTTTTATTCAAAGAGTATTCAATTACGTTCCGACTAGCGAAACTCTCAGCCAAGTCTAGCCCATTGTAGTTGCCCTTTACCCTTATCTTAAATGGTTAAGCCTCTCTCTTACATTATTTAAATTAGGTTTTTACATTATTTAAGAGATGTATTCAATGACTTTGTGACAATTTTATCTTCATGAATTTTTATTTTCGTAAATCTTTTTAAATATTGTTAACATCGCGAAAGTTCGAATTTATTTTCCCGAATATCATAATTATTATCGTTCTTTTATCAAAATAATGTTACTTTAATAAACTTGTCATCATAATTTTGTTATCACGTACGTTACGTTAGCCTACATATTACTTTACGAAAATAAGATTGAAAACAATAAACCATTTTGGTGTTAGCAAAAGAGTTTAAAAGAACTGAAACAAGATATGGCCAAAATAAAATTGACACAAATGCTATTAACGAAACGTTATTACTCCATAGACAATTTTTTTTAAAAGACAGTAGTTTTTGAATTAATATGTCCTACATTGACATGACATTTACATTGACAAACATATATATTTTTATTTTTAATTTGGCATTATACTTAATAACTGATGAATCTTTTAAAAATTCACATTGTATTTAAAATCACAAAAATAATTTGTTATGCAATGTATTTCTCTAATTGTTACAATGGAACTTTTATAACATTTTGACTGTACCATCCGATATTGTACCCACATTTGGCAATAAAACTGATTCTGATTCAAAAAGATTTCATTCCGTTTGTGTTATAGCCGTTTTATGCTGAAGCTATGCCACTTTACTTGACTTTGTACCGTTCATGTGTAGTTAATAAATGTAACTCCTTTATATATATTTTTTTTGATCTTATCTTGATTCTTAAAGGTTTTGATCATATGTACAGCTTGCGTTACTGCGATTAAAAGTTGTTAAACGAAAATTTATGTTTTATAAAGGCGCCCTTTAGTATTGCACCGTTTAATATTTGTTGAAATACTTTTATCGATAACTTTAAGAGTAATTTGCAATTTCAATATTCTGCAAATTTAATAAATTTCAATTCAATACACAGATTGTAATACTACTTAGATAAGTGCCCACGGAAGAAAAGTGTCTCAGCAATTTGCGAATTATCCAACAGTGTGCTACGAGGACACTTTTTCAGTAAATAATGTTTTACTTAAAGACTATGCATTTTAAACTTCGCCGTAATCAGATGTAGTTCCTCTACGACATAATTAAACATATTTACCTGCGACGTTCCGCGGTAACGAGAATATATGAGACAGATATTACGTTTTGAATAATATAGAAAAGAAAAGCCGTACGCTAGCGCTAACTCAAACGAACGAAAAATTCTTAAAAGGCTGTCTCGGTCAACAGTGGCCAGTGCCACATCTACCTCCATTAATTGTAATATCATTATTTTCAGTACTGTAAATTTAATGAACTTTTCATTTTTGTACACTAGTAGGTTTAATTGTTACCGTTTTATTATTAAAATGTGTTATGTGCTACTGAATAAATTTATATTCAAAAATTTATAAAAAAAAAATTTTTTTTAATTAAAATTTTGTTCGATAGCATGAGCAGGTAATAATTAGCCATTTTATTTACCCTGAAAATATTAAATAGGTCGATATTTAATGAAAACTGCACTTTAATTTCTTAAAAGGTTTTGTGATTTTGTTTTAATTTAAACAGAATGAAATAATTATAACTTATGTATTAAAATTATGATAAATTCTCAAAAAAATAATTTAAAGGCGCAGATGTTTACTTATTTTTTTTTCAAGTTATTGTACTGAATTAAATTAGGAGTAAATAACACAACATTTTATAACAACTATTTTAGACAATTTTTCTGTTAAGAGTTAAAAGTAAGGACTTACCAGCGCTTGCGGACGTTTAAAAGATTCCCATTTGCTTGATGCTGTCGCAACAGTACTTGTTCCAGGATTGTTCCCTCAGGATGTGACAGAGCTGGTAAAGCGTAGTTATCGCGACGCAAATAGGAGATGTCAAATTCTTCAAAATACATACTGAAACTTATCATAAAATTTAGATTTAATAATTGGCGCAAGTCGATCCCACTTCTGATGTTAGATTTAAGGTCTAGCTATCTATATATAAAATAATATAATTAATAAGCATTGAGAAAATGCTGTTAGCAGGTGAAGGAATTCAACAGTAAAACAATAAAACGGGTTTTAACTATTTTATTTATTAAGTTCTTTACTAGTGTTTCGAACACTTCGTTTATTTATGAAATGTACTCCGTTTATTTTTGAGAACCATTATTTAGTGTAATATATTGTTTAATATTATAGCCGTTTATTTAGTTTCATCAAATCCTACGGTATGTCTTAAAGCAGATTAACAAAATATATAACTTATATCAATTACATTGCATCAGTTATAAAACCCAACAAATTAGTACACATGGACCCATATAAAATCAGACCAACATTAATACACATGTGTACAGACATTATACGTCAGAAACTACAATAACATTTGTATATATATATATATACACATATATACATATATATATATAGATACGATACATACAAACACACATATACATATTATATATATAATTACTTTATACAATTACTATATAAAACAACTATACATTTCCATTATTAATAAATAACAAAATACAAATAAAAATATTACAGCAAAGAAAGCTTACTCAACTTTAGTTCCATTCGGTGTGACTGCTCCGTAGCGAATGCCCCGAGGCGATCCGGGATCTTCTGCCAGACGGCAGGTGTTCGGGCTTCGAGCCATGGGCTCATTCCCCGGGTTTCTTCACACAGGGCATCAACCCTGAGGCGCTGATCGCCGCGTAAGCGGCCGTCGATCTCGACGAAAGGGGTACTCTCACCGGGGAGACTTACGGCACCGCCCTCATCGCGACAGGCACACCGGGTGAGACCCCGAAGGGAGGCCCAGCAAGCCGTCAGCGAGCAGGCGGTGACTTAGGCAAGTTAAGGATGAGAGTTATTGTGCGAGGTGGGCTAGGGGCAGGGGGACCGGGTGGGTGGGAGGGGGTGACGGTGAGAGTACCTCACGCGGCAGCGCCTCCTCTTCTTCCTGGTATGGTGAAGCCGGGGAACGGCCGGCGGCGCGGTGGCGCCGTCTGGCAGTGGCTGGGTGAGATGGAGGCCGAAGAGGGACCGCCGGCGGGCCTGGCGGTAGAGGGCGCTTCCCGGGCGCTCTGTGGGCCGGGGCGCTCTCCTCTGCTTCAGCCGCTATCTGGGGAGCATGGAGGTCGGGTTGCGGGTGAGACATGTGGGAAGGGGTTGGGGGGGGAGGGAAAGTTATTAGTGGGGCGGGGGCGGGGCGCGTCTGAGTTGGTGTCGACGCTGCCTCAGGCGCCCTCGCCTTCCTTCGTCCACGGCGCCGTCGTCGGCGCCTCTCGGGTAGGGGGGAGCCCCTCTGCGTGGGCGGGTTTGACGGCGGCGCAAGAGAGGCGCCACCAGGCCGCAGTGCAATGGCGGCGGCGGCGCGCTGCTGCGCTTCGGTAGGTGGTGCTGGTGCTGCGGCGCGCTGTGCGGCGCTCGCTCCCGCGGCGCTCGCTCCGGCGCGCTCCGCTGTAACGCGGGCGTGAATGCCCGCGGGCATTTGTGGCGGGATAGTGAACCCGCGGCGCCGCGCCTCGCGCAGCAGGACTTTACACCGCCTGTCGTTGGCGGTGTGGTCCCGCGCGCAGTTGGCGCAGGTGGGCGGGTCGCCGGCGCCGCTATCAGAGGTGTCGCGGAAAGAGAATCCGCGACGAAGCCGAGTTGGATCGGCTCTACGCCGTCTACAGAGAGGCGGTGAGGGCCCTCCGCTGGGCCATTAGTCGGTCCAAGGCCGCAGCGTGGGACGAGCTGCTGGAGGCTGTTGAGGCGGATCCATGGGGCAGGCCGTACAAGATTGTTCGGCAAAAGCTCCGAGCGTGGACCCCTCCGGTCTCCAGCAGTCTCGAACCGGCGGTACTCGGTAGGGTGGTTGAGGCACTGTTCCCAGATAGGGGGACCGACTTCGTGCCTCCCACTATGGCGGCGCCGGAAGTCACCCGTGACTCGGGCACTGAGGATGTGCCCGAGCTCACCGAGGAGGAGGTAGGAAGGGCCGTGCTACGCCTGAGGGGTAAAAGCACGGCCCCAGGTCCCGACGGCATCCCGGCGAGGGCGTGGGACCTGGTGTTGAGCGGGGAGGAAGCGCCTTTTCTTCCCCGCGTGACCTCCCTCTTTGATAGGTGTCTGCGGGATGAGGTTTTCCCGCGGCGCTGGAGGGAGGGCCGATTGGTTCTCCTTCCCAAAGAGGGACGTCCGGCCGATGACCCTTCCGGTTATCGGCCCATCGTGCTGCTCGACGAGGCGGGCAAGCTCCTGGAGCGTGTCATCGCCAACCGCCTCGTCGAGCACCTGGAGGAGGTCGGACCAGATTTGTCCGACCTCCAGTTCGGGTTCCGCCGCGGCCGATCGACGATTGACGCGATCGGCCGCTTGCAGGACCTGTCGGAGAAGGCGGTGTCCCGGGGTGGGGTGTTGATTGCGGTGTCGCTCGATATCGCGAACGCTTTCAACACCCTGCCTTGGCTAACGATTATGGAGGCCCTCCGATTCCACGAGGTGCCTCCATATCTGCGGAGATTGTTGGGGAGCTACCTGTCGGAGAGGGCGGTAGTCTTCCCAACGATAGGAGGGGGAGGCTGTCGTCGGCGTATGGTGTGCGGTGTTCCGCAGGGGTCTGTCCTAGGACCACTCCTGTGGAACATCGGATACGATTACGTTCTGCGCTGTGTGAACCTGCCCGGCGTGGACGTAATCTGTTACGCCGACGACACCCTCGTAACATCCTGGGGTTCTGACCTCCGGGATGCGAGAGTTTTGGCCACCGTCGGCGTCGCGGCGGTAGTCCAGAGGATACGGCGGCTGGGGCTCGAAGTGGCACTGCACAAATCCGGGGCTATCGTTTTTCATGGTCCCCGGAGGCGGCCGCCTGCGGGCTCCAGTATTGTGGTAGGAGGAACTCCCATCCCTGTCGGGAACACGCTAAAGTATCTCGGCGTCCTTCTCGACAGCAGATGGGACTTCGAACCTCACCTTCGGCACCTAGCACCGAGGTTGGTGAGCACGGCGGGAGCTCTATCTCGCCTGCTCCCCAATCTCGGGGGGAGTGGCGGCAGTTGCCGTCGCCTTTACATGGGGGTGGTGCGATCCATAGCCTTGTACGGGGCCCCAATTTGGGCGAGCTCCGTATCGGGTCGCCATCGACAGGTCCTGCAACAGTCGCAGAGGGTCATGGCGAACCGTGTCGTTAGGGGGTATCGCACCATCTCTGTGGAGGTGGCTTGCGCACTCGCCGGGTCGCTGCCGTGGGACCTAGACGCCTTGGTTCTCTCGGCAGTGTTCTGGCGAGGCGCGCAATCCCGGAGCCAGGGTCTCCGCCCCGCACCGGACACTGTGGTGCGGTGGCGTAGAGACGCTCAGAGGCAGGCTCTGGGCGCATGGCGGCGGCAGCTTTTTCGGAGCGCCGAGTTTCGTGCCGAAGGATCGAGGCGCCGTATCCTCGAGGCGGTCGGGCCCATCTTGGAGCGATGGGTCGGCCGTCGGTGGGGGTCGATGACCTTCCGGCTCACGCAGGTACTTTCCGGGCACGGGTGCTTCGGGAAGTATCTGTGTGACGTCGCCGGGGGGGAGTCGACCCGGTGTTGCCACCATTGTGACTGCGCGGAAGA
Organism: Musotima nitidalis; assembly: GCA_949126915.1. NCBI lineage: Eukaryota > Metazoa > Arthropoda > Insecta > Lepidoptera > Crambidae > Musotima > Musotima nitidalis. The sequence goes on along the minus strand of OX421443.1, from coordinate 82,610 downwards.
CACCGCGCAGCACACTTTGGTGGCGTGCCCTGCGTGGGCGGGGCCGCGGTCGACGTTGGCCGCGGCCCTGGGTGGAGTGGCTCTCTCGCTGCCGACCATCATGCAAAAGATGGTCGACAGCGAGACAGCGTGGGAGGCGATGGCCTCCTTCTGCGAAGTGGTGATGTCGCAGAAGGAGGCCGCGGAGCGGGAGAGGGAGCGGGACCCGCTCTCTCTCCGGCTACGCCGTTGGCGCAGCGGGCGGGCCAGGAGGGCCCGTCAGGCAGCGCCCGGGGGGTCTTAGGCGGCGGGGGCAGGGGGCCCCTTCCGTCTCGCCATAGACCCCCCCCGAAGTCGGCCAGTTACGCCATGGCCGCACAAGGAGGTAGGGGGGGCGCTACAAATTGCGCCTTCCTGAGGAGGTCTCCCCGGTTCTGATCCGGGGGACGTTGGCCGCGGGCGGGGTGCCAGAAACTACAAATCCCCTGGTGCTGGCCCCCCGCCCCTTCTTCAACAGCGGTGGGCGTCGTCGGAAGATTTTTAGTGGGTAGGACTGCGGCGGTCGCGTCTGCCGCAGTGAGCCCCACACCCCCTCCCGGTCTCCCCCTTTTGGCCGGGAGACAGTGCGTAAATGCATTTTGTTACCGACGTAAATCAAAAAAAAAAAAAAAAAAAAAGGTGGGCGGGTCGCGCCGATCGCGCGGGCAGGCGGAGACTGCGTGCTCACCGGCGCAGCGCAGGCACTTCGGCGGTCGGTGACAGTTCACCGACGAGTGCCCGAACGCCTGGCACCGGTGGCACTGCGCGGGCCCCTTTCTTGAGCGCCAGGCCTCAATAGTGACGCCCGGCATGCCCAGAAGTAAGTCGATGCTGTACAGCCGTTTGAGGTCTGCAGCATCGAGGTGTGACAGCTGCGCGTGGAAGAGGCAGCCTGGTCTTCCACGTGTGGCGTTGATGGGCCTCACCAGCTCAACCACGAAGCCGCGCTCCTCGAGCGCCTCCGCCAGCGAGTCGGGAGGGGTGTTGTCTGGGAGGCCGCGTATGGCGACCTTGTTGGGCAGGGTGTGAGGAGGCGAGAAGCTGTACCACGATATCGCGGCGTCCAGCCTCTCAGCCTCCACCAGGTACTGCTGTACCGTGCGCCATTCCTCCGGCGTCCGGGGGAGGAAGCGAACACCCGTGCCATAGGGGCGGGCGTTCGGGATGTGGCCCAGCCGGGCGGTCAGCAGCTTGAAGTGCTCGGTCCAGTGGGGCAGCGACTCGACCACTATTGGCGGGTACCCCATCGGTCTCGGCACTTCAGGCTGCGGAGGCGTCTGCGGCGCGGCGCTGTGTGCCGACATCGGCGGCAAAGGGCGCGGCGGCGACGGGTCGGCGGCGATCTTTGAGTACGACGTACCTGGCAGTACCAGGTACGACGACCTATCAGAGGAGGTGTGGGGGAAGGGTTGAGCTGGGGAAAAGCGGTGGGTTGGGGGAGGGGAGGGGGAAGGGGAACGTGGGGGAGATCGAGCGAGAGGACGGGAGCGTGGCTCCAACTCACCCTCGCTGGAGTAGGGCTCGTCGTCGGAGTCTAGCGGGCTCGACGGCGGCGAGTCAGGCCTGGGCGGGGTCGGCTCCTGGCACGGGCGCTTTACCTCGCTCTCGGAGAATGAGTTTTCTTCCGGGCGAGGTCGGCGGGATTTGGGCCGCTGTGCGCTCTGCGTGGGTGGTGCGGTGGCCGATTGCTCAGCAACCGGACCTGGCCGCACTCCAGCTGGCGCCTCGGCGGTGGTTGAGGTGGTCGCGGGCCTGGGGGCCGGCGCGACGAGGACCGGGATGGCCGTCTTCCGGCGGGTGCCAGAGCGGCCACGATCGGGCGGCGCGTTCCGCTTCGGACGCGGGTTGTTCCTCATTACGGAGGACGGGACGAGTATGAGACGGGGACAACAGTTACTGAACTAGACACGGTGGACTGGGACGGGACGACACGAACGGGTGATTGCGAATCCCCTCTGATAATAAAGAGAATTCACAATCACTACACTAACAATTATACAAAGGACGGTAACTCGAACACAAAAACAAGTAAAGCGTCTATATCGCGGGTGGGTTTGAATAATTGTTGGCGGCGGCGCCCGACTGATCGGCGCCGAAGGTTCACGTCACGCGAACGGAGGTGGGGCGCGGACTCGACGCGGAGCGGAGTGCACACGACCGGTCTCAACGAACGCACGCCCCGAGGCCGGCAGACCGCTGGGTTTTATAGCCAGTGACAAACATGTGTGATGTGACGTCACATCGAACGATTCCACTGCAGATTCTTTTATTCGTCAGTTTTGAACATACAAATTTGTTTTAAATTATATAAAAATACAGTACTGCAGTTGAAATTTATTAACTACCTTACGTTCTTAGTTTTACAATAGCATAATTGTGTTTTATACAAAACAATAACGAAAGAACATAATTTATAAGATTTTGATAATAAACTGATATAATAATGTGTCGATTGTGGTTCACATACAAATAAGGTTATAATAATTGATACTTCACATAGTAAATGAACTAACATTATTAGTATAATCCATCACGCTCGTCGAAATTCAAATCAAATTCACATAACATTACATCCATTTACGGTACGTCGGCCTAGACAGATGAGGAAGATGAATCGTGCTGCTTTATGGGATACACACGCGTTTGAAGGATGGTGGGCAACTTGATAGCTAGATATACCAAACAACTAAAAAGAATTAACCGAGTTTTGGCGCCAACGCAGAAGGAGTCTTGTATTTTCCAGAACTAGTGGAAACTCGAGTCATTAAGTGTGAAATTAGTGGATTCTTAGAAATTGAAGTTGATTCCAAATCTTTCTAGAACCTCAAGTACCCCTTAGTATCTTACTGGGATATGACTTTGGATTGACAGGACTTTGACGAACTTTACTTAATAATAATAAATCTATATTCCAGTATTTACAGTAATAATTTACAATGACAACCGCACTAGGCAAAGCCTGTATCGCGGCGATCAACAATACGGTTTCCTTAGGACTAAAGAGATCAAAATTCAAATACAAGACTTAAGTAAATGATATAAACGAAAAATTACTTATTTGTGAATGTGTGCGTGTGTGTGGTGTGTGTACTAGACTTGGACTAAATGACAAAGTTACTATATTTATGAAAATAACTTGATTTATCAAATTACTTGAAACAGGCATATACTTGAAACCAAGAAAAACAAAACTAGAGACCACTTTTAGTAGTCGATTGCATACTATTTATTTATTATTTATTTATTTATTATTTAGGAAACATACAATGTATTATTACTTATCTATGCTTATCTTAGAATACAATACATATATCAATAAAGTTTCCACCATTACATAACACACACAAGTAACAGACACAAATCGTTTAAAAAAAAAAAAGAAGATGTTTACTAAATAACCCCCTTAACTATTTACCAATATTAATTACTAACTCGTGAATACAATTTTTCCACTGATAAAGAGAAAGATTGAACATATCAATTGACGTGAACTTTATATTATATTCATTACAAGATCTGAACAAAAACGTATTGCCAGTATACTTAGTTCTCGTAGAGGGTAGACTAAATAAATATTTAAGACGCGAACTTGACCGGGGGCACCTCAGACCAATTCTCTCCAAAAGAAATGGAGTGTCGACTAGACTTTTCATAACCTTGTAAAGAAAAACTTGATCTCTCTCAATACGACGATCCTCTAAAGAAGGAACACTAGGAATAATTTCGTTAGGCAGCTTATGTGCTTTGTAATTTATTCTATTCTATTGAGTTTATGCGCACAGCATACTGCGGATTCCAGACCGTTGACGCATATTCCAAAATGGAGCGGACGAAGGAATTAAAGAGAAGCACCAAAGTAGAGCCATGCTTAAAATCTCTGCCTATTCTAATTATAAAACCAAGCATGCGATATGCTCTGGCCGAGATACTATTGATATGCGCCTCAAACGTCAGTTTACTATCAACAATCACCCCAAGATCTCTTATCTCAGTTACTCTCTTAATATTAATGTCGCTCAGCTGATAGTTAAATCTAACGACCTTTGATTTACGGGTAAATGTTATTACATTACATTTTTTTGAATTAAGATGAAGACAATTCCTGCGACAGTAATCATAAAGGTTGTCAAGATCATTCTGAAGCATGGAACAGTCAAGACGAGTAGAAACAGTTTTAAATATCTTCATATCGTCAGCATATATTAGTACATTGGAATGCTTAAGAGTTGTGACTACGTCATTAATAAACAGATTAAACAGCAGAGGACCCAGGTGTGAACCCTGCGGCACTCCTGAGGTGACCGGAATGAACGTTGAACAATAACCCTTAACAGTTACGGCCTGACTACGATCCCTGAGATAGGACTCCATTCAGCGCAGCAGGTCACCGTGTATACCGACTTCACCAAGTTTTCGTATTAAAATAGTGTGTGGAATCTTGTCAAATGCCTTGGAGTAGTCAGTATACACGACGTCAACCTGACAACCCTTATCCATAGCTGTAGCTACTCTGTGCACAAATTCACACAAATTAGTTTCAGTGGAACGCCTATCGATAAAACCGTGTTGTTCATTCACAATTATGTGTCTCAGCAAAGGAAACATGCAATCGTATACAATTTTTTCGAATAACTTAGGAATAGCACTAATTTTGGATATGGGCCTGTAATTTTCAATATTATGCTTGTCTCCTGTTTTATGCACAGGAACAATGTGGCTTTGCTTCCAAATCAAAGGCATTTTTCCCGATTCCAAAGAAAGTTTGAACAATAGGTACAGTGGGACAGCCAACTTATGACATAATTTTAGAAACACCGGGGGAACATCATCTGGTCCGCTACCCTTTGAAATGTCGAGTCTCTTTAAGTATTTTTGAATTAATGATACACTAAGATTAATGCTTCCCAAAGAAGTCGCACCTGTTTCGATCACTGGTTCTTTAACTTGTGATGAGTGTTGGGTTATGTTCAAACGGTCCTCAAAAGAAGAGCTAAAAAAATCATTAAACAAAGAACAAATTCTTTCACCATCGCTTGAAAAATTATTGTTAAAATATAAAGTATCAGGTATATCGGAGGGTGATTTTTTGATTTAACAAAGGACCAAAAAAATTTACTGTTAATTTTTATCATATTTTCAGCATTACAAATATACCTGTCATAACATTCTCGTTGAACTCTTTTCTGTCGTTCCCGCAACAGACTAAACGTGTCAAAATCCTTGCGGCTACCATACACTTTCCATTTTTTATGAAACTTAAGTTTCTCCTTTATGATTTTAATAAGAGGCGCAGAGAACCAGGAAAGGTATCTGAGCCCACTTTTTATCACTTTTGTTGGAACATGTTTAGTGATAATAGAGTTCAATTTATCATAAAATAATTTAACAGCCAAATCTATATCACAGACTTCCAGCAGGTCGTGCCAATCGATAGAAGCGAGTTCACTATTTATAATTTCATATTCAGCTACCCTAAAGAGACGAACAGTTCGCGACACGGGTCGCAAAGTATTGGGTATTGATGATTTCATTTGAATATTTAGTGCTGGATGGTGACCATCCTCGTCTATTAAAGGTTCCTTGCTATGTGTTACCTCACATTCACAACTACTGATTACCAGATCCAACAACCTGTTATTTTGGTTTCTGATATCATTGTACTGTTTCAAATCATTAAATGACAAAAAGTTTTGTAAAGCGTACTCTAAACTACCCAGGGCAAAACTACTACCATCTGATAGAGTAACAGCACCCCCAGTGCGATTCCATTGCGCAGTTAAAATGTTAAAATCACCGACCACCAGTTGACCGTCATCAGAACTTTCGACAATAACATCAGACAGTGCCTCAAAGAAACTGCACAGGCAATCAAACTGCAATGAACAATGTGGAAAATAGCCACAAAAAATATGCAACAACTTAGAATTACAATTACTACTATATTCCAAAATAACCTCAATTGCCTCCGCCGCAGCACCAGGCATGGTTATGATGTTTGAAGAACGCACTGAGAATTCACGACGTACCGCTATAAGAACGCCGCCGCCCAGACTGTCGCCCCGAGAAACGTAGTTTCGATCACATCTATAAACATTGTACCTACTGTCAAAATACTCTGAATCATATATTCCCGGTAACAACCATGTCTCGCTTAAACAAATAATGTCACATTCTGCATGCATCAAATTACGATAAAAAATATTAGATTTCGTTTGTTAAATTTAATGTCTAGCTATCTATATATAAAATAATATAATTAATAAGCATTGAGAAAATGCTGTTAGCAGGTGAAGGAATTCAAAAGTAAAACAATAAAACGGGTTTTAACTATTTTATTTATTAAGTTCTTTACTAGTGTTTCGAACACTTCGTTTATTTATGAACTGCACTCCGTTTATTTTTGAGAACCATTATTTAGTGTAATATATTGTTTAATATTATAGCCGTTTATTTAGTTTCATCAATTATTGAACATAGAATTATAAGTATGCCATATATCCTACGGTATGTCTTAAAGCAGATAAACAAAATATATAACTTATATCAATTACATTGCATCAGTTATAAAACCCAACAAATTAGTACACATGGACCCATATAAAATCATACCAACATTAATACACATGTGTACAGACATTATACGTCAGAAACTACAATAACATTTGTATATACATATATATACACATACACATATATACATATATACATATATATATACATATATACATATAATATATATAATTACTTTATACAATTACTATATAAAACAACTATACATTTCCATTATTCATAATTATTAATAAATAACAAAATACAAATAAAAATATTACAGCAAAGAAAGCTTACTCAACTTTAGTTCCATTCGGTGTGACTGCTCCGTAGCGAATGCCCCGAGGCCGGCAGACCGCTGGGTTTTATAGCCAGTGACAAACATGTGACGTCACATCGAACGATTCCACTGCAGATTCTTTTATTCGTCAGTTTTGAACATACAACTTTGTTTTATATAAAAATACAGTACTGCAGTTGAAATTCATTAACTACCTTATGTTCTTAGTTTTACAATAGCATAATTGTGTTTTATACAAAACAATAACGAAAGAACATCATTTATAAGATTTTCATAATAAACTGATATAATAATGTGTCGATTGTGGTTCACATACAAATAAGGTTATAATAATTGATATTTCACATAGTAAATGAACTAACATTATTAGTATAATCCATCACGTTCGCATACCTCGAACGTTCTGGTAGTATACTGATAACTTCTTATTAAACATCAATAAAACAGTATGTATAACTCATATTGTTTTCACCATAAGCTATAAAATATATAGTCGCAAATGAGAGATCAAAAATATATATTTTATAAATAAATTTAAAAAATTGTCAGCGTCGTTAGTCGGAGCACCCGGAAAAGTAAGTTCTATGATAACAAAAGAAATTTCAAACACAAAAAGCAGATACGCTAATACACAAAACAAACAAAAGGAAAAATAATAATTTAAAAATATAGCCCTTATTTTATTTTGTTTAAATCCATTTCATTTGAAATAATATGTACGACTGGAGATGTATCGGATTTTCTAGCCATAATGCAACAATTTTTCACCCACCCATATTGAAAAGACTTTTCCCTTGAAATTGTCTTAACGCGTTGTAAAAGGGTTTTGTTTGCCTTAGTTAAATGATCATTTAAATGAATAAACGACTCTCCTGGAATGCCAATATCACTACTTTTAAGCCTTAACCTCTTCGTTTTTGATAAAAATTCATCCTTCTTCCAGCGTGATAGAAAGCGCACTATTATTGGCTTAATTCTTTTATTTTCATTAGATTTCGGTGCAACCCGGGTAATGAAATCAATGTCGTTCGAAGGGTTTATAGAAATTTGACCACAATTAGCAATATCAGTCATTATCTTCATTAAATTCTCCCCTTTTCTTTCGGGAACGCCAAAGATTTCCACATTTGAGCGTCTGGACCACTGCTCCCTCTCATTATTTTGCAACTTATTCTCATTAAGCGATTCGTTCAAGACCCCGACCTCAGATTTAAACTTAGATAAAACTTTGATCTCCTTTTCGAGATCAGTGACCCTTTTCAAAAGACCGTCATACTGGGTGTTCATAAATGTTAGTGACTCCCTGATAACAGAAATTTCATCACGAATAGGTTTCATTTCTTTTGAAATAACATCAGTGATTGTCTTCCGCATTTCTGACCTCAGAACTGCCATTTCACGAATCATAACATTATGAATTGATTCCAAGTTCGTTGCTGAAGAAACAAAAGAATTGGAGCTGGTTTGAGACTGTACAGGTGGAGATTCAGGCCGTGACCCGCCTCTACGGGTGTTTATGTTGTCTGTTTCGACCTGTAGAGATTGTACGGAGCCAGGGTTTAGTCGAACTGGAGTGTTATCCTTGTTTACTACTCTTGGCTGGTTTTGTGTACAGCCCGGGCAAACCCAGGTCTGCTTAAATTCAGTGCGTATTGTTTTTTTCTTATCTGTAGAATATATACAAGCCACATGAAAGTTCTGTTTACAACGTGTACATATTAACGTACCGCTAGCACCATCTGTTGTGGATTTACAACAAGCGTATTTCATGTTCGAAACGGAAATAAAATATAATATAATATAAATATATGCTTTTATACCGTTACCAGATCCTCATTAATCTTCCCAAAAACAGTAAATAATATTTTACTTCTGGTAACACTGAGGAAATGTCACTATCAAAATACAGGTTGTCCGATAAGTTTGACAAGTACCTAGTGAGATGTTTGCGGGTACTTGAACATTCGTTATGACAGTTCTGTTCGAATGTAAATAGGTGGGTAAAAAATTCTCACTCGTTTTAATGATTTTTCGCTGCCTCTGGCCGGTGATATTTATGGATAACAGTTGTTGAAGGTTTTCCAAAGAAGCACTACACTACTGAATTCTCCTCACTACAATATATCCAGTATTTATAAAACTCAAAAAATATATGTCACGAAAGCCTGTGTGTATATAACCAGTGTTGCCTGTACTGCATATACGTTTTGCATTTACCTCGTCTCGCAATGTCTGATTAGGATAGTATATATACCAATCCTCGGCAGCTACAATTACAGATGTGTGTAGACTCTCTGTCAAGTAAACCCTAATGGGAAATTACTTGGGTTTTGTGAAGTGTTTGGTTCTTCAGGCAATATTTATCTATATAAAAAATGTAGATTTCTTATATTTAACTATTATACTAGCTAGGTCCATAGTCTGATTACTGGTTTCACTAGATCAAGCTGAATTCCAGTTATTACACGAAGAGATTGTCGACTGCCTTTTGCAACCTAGAGGACAAAATTCTTTGGTTCAAACAGACCAACCAGTTTCTTATATTAAAAACCGACCGAATGGTATACTTACAAATGAAGTCGTGAATGAGCGATAATAACGCATTATCAATTTGTATGAATATATCGGAATGAGAAAGGGCTTTATAACATTATTTTTTAAAGTACTTTTATTATATTTATATATTGTAGCCGGATCTCTGCCGATGATTCTTAGCACCCCCTGCCCCGCCGTTACCAAGACCGCTACCGTAATCTGGAATAGCGGAGCCGCCGGGGACTGGGGTCCGTTTATGCGTGAGTGCCATGTATTTGCCCATAATCACCACGCTGGGCAGGCGGGTTGGTGATCGCAGTTCCAGCCAGTACGCAGGATGACGCTGCTGCCCATCATCCGGTAGCATTTCTCTTCGTCGATTTTTACGACTCCCCATGAGATGAGAAGGGGTGACGCTATTCTAGGCCGGCGCCACACGGCAAGTCATCAAATATGCTCAAGAAACTGCACATCTGTAAGTCCAAAACTGATCACAACAATCCACCAGCCACATCCAGCCGCAGAGTACACCTTACGCTCTGTCAATAAGATCCAAAACGCCTTGAAAGCCTCTAACATAGTCTCCAGCTAAGACAGGATTAGTGACGCAACTTTGGTAATAAATTCCTCGGAAAGCTTGTAATGACGTATGGGTTTACGTATATTTGTGTATTACCGTCTTATTTACAAGTCTGTGGTTTATTTACAAGGAGATTATCTTCTATTTCGCTGTCAGTAAGCCATAATAGTCGCTCACAAAATGAACCACTGACATCATGAAAATTACAGATTGAACTTTGCAAGGATTTGCTGTTTATGTAAAAATTGCGAGAGTTATTCATTCCAATTTTTTTTTTTATTTGCTAAATTATTGTGCGCACATAATACTTTATTGAACAGATTCTTTAGCAATAATATACTAATGTCAGTGCATACATATGAAAAACAGGTACAGGAAGTCTACGGCTGAGCAAAGACTTTCCCAAATCGCTTCGATTGTATAACCTTGGCCAGATCATTTACGTTTGCTAGTTCGTATTGGGCATTCGATAGCCTTTAAGCTTTATCGTTCGTCGGTTATACAAGCATTATAGCCCCAAACACTGCCACTCAATTCGCAAATCCATCTTGCCATATGAGGCATTCCATTCACCTACTAATTCGAGCCCTATCTTGCCATGTTAATTGGCTTAGATATCAGTAAGGTTATTAGCTCCAGTGTATAATTTTGAACCTGTGCTATGAATGAATGAATGAACATTTTATTGTACACCGACATAAAGAGAAATACCGCAATTGAAAAATAACATTAAAATTAATTGTAGATACAATGGGCGGCCTTAGTGCTCACAGCAATTTCTGCCAACCCACCTTGGGATGGACAGGAAATGATAAAAGGTATACACGTAGGGTAGCGCAATAGGTAGGGGCCTTAGGGCCGGCACAGACGTGTCGTACGGAAGACTACATAGATCCCCGCGCGACACGCCTACTAGCGAAAGAAGATTTACCGACGTTTTTATTGGGTATGCCAAAACAGAAAATCCCACAAAACCTCAGTGTGGTCTTTTATCACTCTGAGGTACTTAGAAAAAGTTTTTTAATTAAAAAAAAAGTAAGTAATAGGTGGCGATCCCATTGGCGCTTGCCGGGAATTTGATGTCCGCCAGAGACTCGTCTGTTGATCGGCAGGTGCACCATTTGCAGGTGAGGTTGGCTTTGGATCCTTAGGCTTAGGTAGAATCCCCATCCCCCCCGACTGGTCTCCACCTTGTCGTGGGGGGGGGGGGCTGAGTACCTCCCGGTAGGGCGCAGGAGGCGCTAGGGAAAAGGTAACACCCAGAGACCGACGACTCTGGGTGACTACCGGGGGAGAAACTAAGAGGGACCTATGGAGGGCGCTGCGGGTAGGCCAGGAGGGCCCGCTCAGCAGCGCCAGGAGGGTCTAGGCAGCGGGGGCAGAGGGCCCCTGCTGTCTAGACCCTCCGGGAAGTCGTCCACACACGCTATGGTCGCAGGGGGAGGTAGGAGGGGCGCGTCCACTGCGCCTCTCTGAGGAGGTCCTCCCGGTTTTGGTCCGGGGGACGTTGGCCGCAGGCGGGGTGTCAGAAGCTGCAACCCAGGTACTGGCCCCCGCCTCTTTCTCAACAAGCGGCGGGCGTCGTCGGAAGATTTTTATTGGGTATTGCTGCCGGCAGTCGTGTCTGCCGGTGGTGAGTCCCACACCCCCTTTCGGTCCCCCTTTGGCCGGAAGGCAGTGCGTAAATGCATTTTGTTACCGACGTAAAACAAAAAAAAAAAAAAAGGTAGAATCCCCATACACCCCGTATATGATATACATACATGATATACATACACACATATGATATATATACGTATATAAATTACACTATGGTTACTACATAACATAAATTAAGAAACACCCAGACCAGAACAATTATTCCTGGTCATTATATGAATATATTATTATGGATACTTACATACTTAATCTGACGTCGCGACATACATAATTCGCTCGATGTAGTCCGGCCTTGCTTCGGCATATCGTGTCCCCTAGTGTATCCCTAGCTATAATTCGATGTAATACAAAAAAAAACACAATTTATATCCCCCGTTACACCAGGATATTGATGCGGAAAAACGATGAGGACACGACATTCGCTCACAATCATTCGGGAGTATGGATTTCCGGCTCTCCGCGGCGATACAAAACCTTTTTATGAAAATAATAAAATGTGATAGAACGGAACCACAATGAAACTATGGAAGGGGGGGATGGTATGAAAGACGGGCCGCTAAGTTATTTTCTGAATGGTCTTCATGAATCTGTTGTAACTGTAGTCTTGAAAGATATATTAATAAAATTCCACAGCAAATAATTGATCTACCATTGCCAACTTTCAAAAGCAATTTCTTCAAATATAAATATTCTCTTATATTCTCCTACAATCACACCAATTATTTAGTTCCAAGATAAGTAAGTATCATTAAGAACTTGTGTTATGGATACTAAATAACGGATAAACATATATAAATACTTTTTTTTTTGTAAATACATACTTAAGATACATAGGAGAACACCCAGACCAGAACAAATATTCATGTTCATGCACACAAAGATTTGTCCTGAGTGGGAATCCAACCCACGACCTCTCGAGTGAAGTGCAGGTATACTGACCTCCACGCCATATCGGTCGTCAAAAGAAGTATTATGCTGTAAATGATTACTTAGTCTTGTCACATAAACAAGCTTGGGCTTAACATTTTCATCTTGTGGTTGTATAAATTAGAATAAATATTGAATAAAAGGTTAGGATTGCTTGTATAGTAACTATGATTTGTTGAATTAGTGCTTTGCAAGATATGCAGAGGTACTACTTCGCCAACACACCAAATCTTTTGTTAATTACTATGTGGTAAACGGTGTTGGTGGCAATTCTATCAATAGTACTAGTCAGGCTGTTATATAATATATTGTATTGTCACTGTTTGTTTACCCAAATAAATGGAAAAATAAAAATATCTTCCAGATCATGATTGTGGGGAGAGGCATACTGACCGACACCTTCACGTTATATTTATTGATCGTCAACATATTCCTTTCATAAATTGTTATTTTTACAGTTTTATTTAATATTAATAATATTGACAACCGATATGGCGTGGTGTCGAGTATACCCGATCTTCACTCCTAAGGTCGTGGGTTCGATTCCCACGCAGGACAAATCTTTGTGTGCATGAACATGAATATTTGTTCTGGTCTGGGTGTTTTTCTATGTATATTAAGTATTTATATACAAAAAAAGTGTTTATGTATGTTTATCCGTTATTTATTATCCATAACACAAGTTCTTAATAAAACTTATCTTGGAATTAAATAATTGGTGTAATTGTCAGAAAAAAAATTATTATTTATTTATATTGTAACACTCTTTGGTAGTCCAATAAATAAATAAACAGATCGTCAAGTATTTGATGAAAATAATTATGATCAACATCATCTCAGCCAAATGACGTCCACTGTTGAAGGAAGGCCTCCCCGATAGATTTCCTCATTGAGCGATCCTGAGTCGCCTGCATCCATCGGCTTCTCGCTGCGTTGACCAGATCATCGAATATCCAAGAATTAATAGTTCAGTGAAGTCCACAGTCTGAAGAGAGAGCTTATTTTTATTTCTAGTATTAAAATAAGGACTAACCAATCTTTGTGTTCTTGTATACGATTGTTTGTTTTGGTCCGTGTAAAAGTATCTGTTCAGTACATTGATATAAATGAGCTATCATACATACATGCAATGACGCAGATGCATAATAGACTCCCACACATAGTTGGTCCCACATTAGGTGGCGAGCCCATTGCCGCTTACCGGGCACTATTATATTCGCCAAGGCCTCGTCCGTTGATCGGCAGGTGCACCTTACAGGTGAGGTTGGCTTGGGCTCCTTAAGTCTTGGTAGGACCCAGGATAAGCTACCAAAAGAGTAAAACTTATGATACAACTGATAGGTACCGATCATTACATTGATACAGATTCAATAGAATCGGTTTTCAATGATCCGTGTGCTTGGTGTAGCGTGACGTCATACAACCCGTCTTTGCTCTACACCATTATCCAATGTGTGTGATATTTCCCACGGTGACATCACTCGCACGACAATCTACATACGACGAACTAATTTGTAGGTAGCTAAATCACAGAATGCCTTACTATTGTTGAGCTTTGTAAGTTGTGTCGTGTGGTACCCGCCTAAAATAGTGCCACCCCCTCTCATCTCATGTGGAGTCGTAAGAGTCGACGAAGAGAAATACTACCGGATGATGGGAGCAGCGTCATCCTGCGTACTGGCTGGAACTGTGATCATATACCCGACTGCCCAGCGTGGTGATTATGGGCCAATGGAATGTAATATATGGGGAGGCAAATGTTCAGCAGTGGATTTAATAAGGCTAATATACATAAGAGGAGGAGGGCGCCACCGCCACGGTGAATAAAAGCTCTGTAATCAATTTGTTTTTTAAAATTGCATTGGTGAACATTTTCGAACAAAAAGTGAACAAAAGTTGTCTTTATTGTAAAAAAGTAAAAGTAAAAAGATCTTTATTTCATAAACTATTACATAGCACTTGAAAACGTCAAAACAAAATATATATGAAAAAAAAAATTATATCAACCCTGAAATCACGAAGCTTAGATTCACTTACATGCAAATAAATAAAAATTAGGTGTAAGTGAATCTAAGTGCCAGTTCCGAGCCTCCGCTCTGTGAGAAGAACTGACAAGAAACTCACAGGCTATGCTCTTTTAAATTATTTTTGTTACATGACACACACAGTGTAAATTTGATGATACTGAAAGGGTCCCCCGAAGCTGTAACCAATAAAGTAGCACTAAGGGAACCTTCCATCACAGTCAAGTAAGTATGTATTGTGAAACTGAGCTGAGCCTGTACAATAAGGGATGGTCACGACAATGATCTTGTATAATTAATACGTGAAAATGTTGGTGAGTGAAAAAGCTAACAGTGAATTGTATAAAAATTGAACTAATGTTGGGCTTCAAGTGCTGCTTAAGCAAAAAGAAATAACAAGTTACCGAAACATTGTACAAACAAACAAAGGAAAATATTTATGTAATTTGAAACACACATATAAATTCAGTGAAATTAATAACAAAAACAAAAAGTTACGTTGATAAAAACATAAAGTGCTGGTGACTGTGATTAGTTAGATTTCAAATTACCGTACACACTTTACGTGACCTTAAAGCATATTGCATCCGTAACACCTAACAATATATTTCGCCAGCTCAACTTATCGAGCTTTGGTGTAGTGGATAAGTACTGAGGCATAGAGGCGAGTGTTGTGAGTTCAAACCTCGCGATTTATTGAATACTTTTTGTGATTAATCGAGGTATTTCAGACATCAACAAACTTGGTTAGAATATAAAAACAAGTTGTTACGATGACAAAAAATAGTATTTCCAGTAAAAGGAATGGACACAAAACTTCAACACCAGAGGGCCTAAACAAAGTTTCATGTTATAAATGTAAGAATATAATTGGCATCAAAGACACACTAAAATGTACTGGATGTGATATAATGTTTATGAATTCGACTGTGCCGGTTTCTCAGAAAAAATATATCAATTAATGAAACCCGAAGCAAAGCAAAAATGGAGATGTAAATCATGTATTCGGAAGCCAAAACAGTTAAATACACCTTCTAAGATAATTTCATTTCAATCTAGAAATAACGCATCGTCGAATCATACATCCGCCCTAATTGAAGAATTTTCAAATCCAGACCGGGCTACCACATCTAAGGAATCATCTGCTTCTCCTGAAGAATTAACATTGTACACACCGATAGCATCGGACGATGAGGGTCACAGTAACGAATCAAACTATGACATGCTCTCTAGAAGTGCCGAAATGACCTGTAACAATGCACAGGAAACACAGCAATTGAAACTTAAAATCAATGACCTTACGTCTATGCTTGCTAGCACTCAAAAAGAATTAGAAAATACTATTTTAGAAAATATGATCTTCCAAAAAGAAATAACGAAACTTACAAACAAAATTCAACTTTTGGAAGTTATCTGTCATAAACCACCTTCAAGAAAACTCAAACAAAGACGATCGGCCATAACAGCGTACGATCTGTGTACTACACCCCTAGCACAGACTCCCAACCATATTGGAAACTTGTATACAGCTAATACAGAAGGAAAAATACCTAAACTAACCTACTTACAGAATATAATAACTAATTTAGAGGAAGATTATGCAAGAGCGTGCGAGGAAATAGTTATCTTGAATGAAGAAATTTGTGTACTAACACGTAAACTGGACATTAGTAATTTGGAAACCCCATCCTGCAAAAACTCCATAGAAACCGAATTATTATCCAACACTAAACAAAGGACACAAAAATCAAAAAAAGAACACAATGGAAATGAACCTACTAAAACAAAAAAAACAGGAAAGTTATGTATTATATCAAGTAGTAGACGATATAAAATTCTCCAAAATATTAAAAATATTGCTACTCTCAATGACTATCAGCTCTGTCATTACATCACTGCGAACGTCGGCATTGAGACTCTGTTAAGGGATGTGGATGTCAAATTGAAGGATTACTCTAAGGACGATTTTTGTATTGTCATTATTGGTGAAACGGACTTTAATGTATCACAGGACTACACAAGGATAGTAACTGCCATTAATATGAAATTGCGAGAAATTACAAATACAAACATTATAGTTATTGTCCCTACATACATATGTGGTAGGCCGTTATATAACTACAGAGTGGAGGTTTTTAATAAGCTACTTAACGAGGATATGATGACTAATAAATATGGCAATATTTATTTATTATTTATTTATTTATTAGGAACACTTACAGCTAAACATATATATTTTACATGCAACACTTAAAATCAAAGGACATATATGCAAGCCATTACAAGTATTCACATCATTATTATTTACTTATTTCTACTTATATTTTTTAAACTTATGACTAACAATCAATATATTTTAGGAAAATATGAATTTTTTTATATAATCACTAGGGGTCATTGAGCAGCTTCAACAGGGTGTCCTTGAACACTTTTTGCGAGACAGAAAAGATATCAAGGTCGGGTGACTTTGCATTCAAGCTGTTGTAGGAGTTGCAAATTCTTGCTAAAGAAGAGTGAAGGCCAAGATTGGTTCTATGCGGTGGTAATGTAAAAGATTTTGTGAGTGGTTTTCGAGGGTATCTACGGGGGACAGTGAAGCCGATACTGGCAAGTAGGTCAGGGCATAAAACTTTGTTATGGATAAGCTTATAAAGAAATAATAAATCTATGATTGTGCGGCGGTTTTTAAGCGATGTCATGCCAAAGAAAGATAAACGCATGTTGTATGGAACTTTGTGATGTATTCCGGGGGACATGTATGCCAGGTGCCTCGTGAACGCCCGTTGAATACTTTCTATCCGTTGAGACGAGTTAGCATACACAGGGCTCCATGCTATTGACGCAAACTCAAGCCTGCTGCGAACCAGGCTATTGAAAAGGATAGTTCGTATTTCTTGCCGCTTGATTCCTTTTAAGTTTCGTTTTACGAAACCCAGCATTTGAGCAGACTTTTTAACGATCATGTCAACATGAGTATTAAATTTCAACTTGCTATCTATGATAACACCGAGATCCCTTATCTTGTCGACCCTTGCCAAAACCTTGCCGTCTAGCGAGTACTCTGTATCTATTGCACTTTTTTTTTTGGTGAAACTTATATGAAAACATTTATCTGGGTTCAGAGTCATGCTGTTATGTATGCACCAAATCTTTATTTGATCCAGGTCAGCTTGTAGATGTTTAATGTCAGTGGAATCGTTAATAACTTTACAGATTTTTAGATCGTCAGCAAAGAGAAAGACGTTACTGTGCTGTATTTTTGTGGTAATGTCGTTTATAAAAAGCAAGAACAGTATCGGACCCAAATGAGAGCCCTGTGGTACACCAGACAGACTATAGTACACATTGGAGTCATACCCAGCCACTGATACTATCTGAGGTCTTTTTGCTAGGTAAGAATTAAACCAAAAGATCAGAGAACCACCGATACCATAGTTTTTTAACTTTTCCACTAAAATAGCATGACTGACTTTGTCAAATGCGCTGCTGAAATCAGTGTAAATAGTATCCACCCGTCTACCAGCATCAACTTCCAAGGCAATGTTAGAAACCATAAGTGCCAAATTTGTGTCCACCGATCTTCCTTGCCTGAATCCATGTTGCGATTCCGATAAACTACTATCTACCAGTTTGGAAACATGTGTATAGACAAGAGACTCAAATATCTTAGAAAATGTAGACAGCAAGGATATAGGTCGATAATTACTGACAACAGTTAGGTCACCTTTTTTGTGAATGGGCACTATTCTAGCTCTCTTCCACTCATCTGGAAAGACTCCCTGCTTTAAAGATTTTTGGAATAGAATCTGCAACGGTGTTGAGAGAGAGCGTCCACATCGTTTTACAAATAAAGGAGGAATATTATCTGGACCAGTCCCTTTATGTATGTTGAGGCCTTTAATAATTTTTAGGATGTCGTTTTCAGTGAATTGTAATGATGTGATATAATTATTTGTTATTGCTTCAGTATTTGAAGGGACTGAATCACTATTGCTGTAGACAGAAGAGAATTGTTCAGCAAACAAGTCAACTACTTCAGGACCAGACGATACCGTTCTATCACCGTTTGTCATTAATGTTGGAATAGATGACCGGCCTTTTCGCTTATCTTTAACGTATCTCCAAAACAGTTTGGGATTCATACAAATATTTGATTCCATGTTGTATTTATAGTTGCTTTTGCATATTTTAATAAGTTTGTGACATCGTTCGCGGAGTAATTTAAATTCTATATTGTCTCTAGGATTGTTAAATATACGTAATCTTTGTCTTATCTTATTTTTCTCATTTAAGAGTGACACGAGAGTTTTACTGAACCAACTAGGATACTTATGGGAGATGACGCGACGCTTGGGGACAAATTTTTCGATAATAGTACATAGAGTATCATAAAAAGTTGAGACTGCTCGATTCACATCGTCTATATCATATAACATTTTTATCCAATCACAACTTAATAGTTCGGTCTTGATTGACTCATAGTCTGCCCTATAATAATTAAAGCTTGTCCTTTTGTTAGGTAGAAGACCCTGGACATCGCCATTCACAGAAACGGGTATCTCCAGCACAACACTAGGGTGATGGTTATCCATCTTACTTAACAAATCTAAGGGTTCTGATACATGTAAACTTTCAACATTGCTTAAAACTAAATCCAAAATTCTTCCCGATTCATTTAAAATATAATTAAATTGGTACAAATTATTAAGCGCCATAAAATCAACAAGTGTATGCCCTAAACTTCTGTCATAATTTGATGGCATCAGATAAGTTTTGTTATCATCCGATATCCATTTTATAAAATTTAAATTAAAATCTCCCACTATAACTACAGTGTCACTGTGACACATCACCCTATCAACGTTATCCAAAAATACCTGCTGCTTCTCCAAGCTGGCAGGCGATGGTAGGTAGACTGCACATAAGGACATTATTTTTGAGTGACCATTTATTTGAGTTGTTACATTTACCCATAAGTCTTCACAGCTAGATTCCCAGTTCTGAACGCGCGAAGAAGGAAGCTCACGCGCGACAGCTATGAGTACCCCTCCTCCATCTTTCTTGGAGTTAGCAGTGCACACTCGATCGCGACGGTATACAATGTAGCGTGAGTCAAAGAGTTCACTACTAGAAATATTCTTATTAAGCCAAGTTTCTGTGAAAATTATTATTTTATAGTCGGACAGAAGAATATTATTATAAACATCGCTAACTTTGGTACGGATTCCTCGAACATTTTGATAATAAATATTGAATGTGACGACTATATACCACAACGTTCTTAACATAATAAAAAAAAAAAAAAAACTTCTATTTAATTATGTTATGTAAATCTTCATGTTTTCGAATAATCTTGGACTCACAAAATTCGTCTCTTCGAACAAAAATTCGCCCATTGCGCACCCAAGTAAATCTATAGCCAAACTCTTTAGCCCTTAGGCGAGTAGCGGCGTGTAGGGCTTTGTTTATTGGTGATAGGTGTTCGCTCACATACACCGGACCACGCGCGCCTCCGAAACCCAGCTGCTGAGTATTAAGTTTTTCATTGGGTTGACTCTTGTTGAATTTTGTGACGGCGGCTAGTATGGTGTCGCGATGACGGGGAGTTCGCAGTTTGGCAACGACTGTACGAGGTCTGCTATCATTTTTATTCATTTTTGCGACTCTTATAACAACCATAATGTCGTCATTTGAAATAGTAGCCCCCACAACTTTTGCGAGCTGCGCCACTGTGTTAGCCAAATTTTCTGATTTGTGTTCTGGAATTCCGTTAATCTCAATGTTACCCTCTCTCATATTCTGTTCTAATGTATTGAGCCTGTTTGACAGATCCGACACGGTTGATTTCAATATCACATTATCGCTTTCAAGGTTATTAATAACTGCGGTCTTTTCCTCGAGTGCTACTTTCATATCCTCATACATTTTATTATAAAAATTCAAAGACTCGTGAAGTTCAGTGATTTGCTCATTCATAGATGTTAGTTGAGCTGTTACCATATTTGTAATGGTGTCGGATAAAATATGGCGCAATCTGTCTTCAGTCAGGTATTCGCCGGAACTTGTCGCTTCGGCCGGCACGCTAGACGCTGGCATTGCCTCTCGCCTGGGTCTAACAGTAACGTTTAAGAGTGCCGACGGAGGAGTGGTTATAATATCAGATCTTACTTGCGATTCTAGCTGTGTTTGTGACTGAATAGGAGTGTTGAGGTTACCATTTTTCGGTACCTTACTGTTACATTCGGAACATTTCCAGTTTCGCTTACGGTCTTGATTGGCGTAATAGCTATTATATCGCTTTGAGTTAATACCAACACGCGGCAGAGGTCAATGACCGTCGCGAGCGAGGCGGCCGGCAAGCGTGCTATACGGGCAGCGCCAGTGGCGAGTGTTAGCAAAGTTTTTAAAATGTTTTTGATAATTACTCACTAACCACAGCGAACTTTCAGAAGACACTTATACCACTGCAATCCTCACAACACAGGCTTTCCAATTATATAAGGTTATTAGTAATTTCGTTAAGTATTATCACTGTTTTGATTTAAAATATGCGGAGCGAAGTCAAAAGATGTTGTATCGTGTAGTCGCGAACGGTACTTCGGTAATATAATCGATTCCAATCGAAACTTAACATTTGATATGTTTTCTTCGCTCTCAGGAAAGATAACAAACAATGGAGTTAAAACTGTATTGCAAAGTGTTGCGGGGTTAGTGACGATAATACAAAATAAACAGAATAATGCTATACAACATGAAAACCCTAGACAAATGACGAACACCTCACAGGAGGATCAGTTTTTTCTTTAGTTACAATTATTTAAATATACTACATCAAAACATCTCAGGACTGATAAGTAAGAGTGATGAACTGGCGATACATTTGGATGAATTTAAGAGACAAAAGAAATCAATTGATATTATTTGTATAACCGAACATAATATGACATCTGAGATTGAAGATTACTTAACTTTAACAAACTTTACATTAGCAACTTTCTCAATTAGCAAGTTTTTCAAGGAATAAAAAAAGGGGCGGAGCATGCATCTTAGTAAGAAAAGGTCTTAAATCAAAGATATTAGGTAATATTAAAGAATGTACTGACGAATGTGTGACTGAATGTTGTGGTATTGAACTGTGTGACCATGACATGTTTGTTGTATGTATATATAGAACCCCAAACACTGATAAATTAAGTTTAGACATTTTCCATCGTACTCTTGAAAGCGTTATGAATTTAGTGTGTAAAATGAAAAATAAGAAGGTTGTTATTTGTGGTGATTTCAACGGGTATCCCTAGTTACACCAAAAGAAAATTGACAAATTATCACTTCCCAAATATTGTTTTGTAAAATTTCATTTGCCAAATTATTACTTGGCAAATAAACTCTTCACAAATAATTGTATCGTAAACGTAATGCTTTCCAAGTGAACGTTTCGACAATAACTCAGTTAGTATTACATATTTTACGCAAAATAAAATAAGCCAAATAATTCGTCTCGAAACTTTTCAAATAACCATTTCTATTTGCATCTTTACTATTAATACTAATCTACAAATATTGGCCATACATAAATCAACAGTAGTATTTTCTGGCGCTTCGCCGGCCGCTACGAGCGGCACGCTCGCTTCGCTCGCTCGGCTCGCGCGCTTTGTGGTCACTGTTCTAACCTAACCTAACCAATATGTATCTAAGCCTCACTCATCATCATCACGTTAATTTAAAATTATGAACACATATTAAACAAACATTCCTTATACTATTTTATTTTTAGTATATATTTAGTATTAATATCTTAGTTTGTGATTATTTAAAATAATAAACGTAAAACTTTATGTCCAAACAAATCATTTGATTAAATGTTATTTGTCTAAAGTTTGTTTGCCGTAATAAATTACTTGTTAAAAAACCTAATGCCATAATGTCATTATCCGTAGTAATATACTGCCGAGTAAAAATTTGACTAAATGAAAATTTGCGTACTAAAATAATTCGCAACGTTGCATTGGTGTAAAAAAAGTTTGCTAAAATTTGTTTGGATTATAAATTTTTGTCAAAATAGTTTTGGCAAAACGGCAGGATCCCGATTTCAACATCGATATTCTCAAGGATACACCAAAAAGTAATGACTTTTGCTATCATTTATTAAGCCATAATTTAAAGCTAGAAATTAAACAGCCAACAAGAAAAGCGAGCGGAACTTGCCTTGACAGTTGTCAAGGCAAGTTCATTAAGGGCTCGAAGGGCGAAGTGGTTGAGACTGGACTATCAGATCACACGGCACAAATCTTAACATGTCCGGTTAAAAAGACATGTAATTTGAAGTCATGGTACATTAAACGTAGAAATTTTAGCGAAGAGAACTTAGAGAAATTTAAACGATATATTGAAAGTTTGACTTTTCATGACACTTTGATTTCTGATAACCCAAACATAGCATACGACTCCTCTATAGATATCTTTAAATGTTTATATGAACAGTGTTTTCCCTATAGGATCATTAAAAAACACGTGCTAATCAAAAAACAAAAATGGATGTCAAATGGGCTGAGGGTATGCTTTAAAAAGAAAAGAGAGTTTCTTTGGTTCAGCAGATTAAAAAAGACTGAAGAAAGTAAAGTAATGTTTAAGAGATACTCTGTAAGACTTAAAAGAATTATTAAACTTGCTCAACGATCACAAAATGCTAAATACATTAATACATCAAAGAATAAGACAAAAGCGACATGGTCGGTAATAAATAATGTGAAATGTGAAATGCCAAGGCAATCCATACTTAAAATAAAAACCAACAATGGCTGCATAACCGAACCTAGAGACATTGCCAACTCTTTTAATAACTTTTTTATTGACAGTGCTGGAGAATCTATAAAAGCATGTTATGATAGGTCAAAAGTGGAGTGTAGCTTAAATTCAATTTTCTTAGGTCCCACAACACCCGATGATATATTAAATACGGTAAGGTCTTTGCGAAACACCGATAGTGTTGGTTGTGATGATATATGTACACGTGTAATAAAATATGTCGGTAGGGCTATCGCCTTCCCGCTTAGTCACATTATTAACTTAAGTTTTACGACAGGCATATATCCAGACAAATTGAAAGTTGCTATTGTTAAACCTTTATTTAAAAAAGGCGATAAGGAGGACATCAAAAACTATAGACCTATAGCCTTGCTGCCGGTTTTCTCTAAAATCTTTGAAAAAATAATTCAAAAGAATCTCTATGATTTCTTCGAAAAAAACAAAATACTAAATAAAGAACAAAAGGGTTTTCGCAAAAACACGTCAATAAATGTAGCAATCTATGACCTGGTAAAAAAGGTGATTCTTAGTCTGGATAGAGGAATACCATCATGTGCCATATTCATGGACATGAAAAAAGCATTCGATCATGTAGATCATGACTTATTATTAGTGAAGTTGGACAGTTATGGCATTCGTGGTAACGCCCACAGCCTAATTAGATCTTACCTTCATAATAGAGAGCAACGCATCGAACTATCTCAAATTTGTATGTCCACGAGGTTCGAAAAAAAATATGTATCGGACCATAGAATTATTCAGTTTGGGGTACCACAAGGTAGTGTTTTAGGCCCATTATTATTTATTATTTACATTAATGACATTATTCAATCTAGCTTACATCCCATGATACTTTTCGCTGATGATAGTACTGTTTTTATAAAATCTGAAGATATGAAAAACTATGAAAATGACATTAATTTAACGCTTCATAATATAATAAAATGGTTGACATCAAATAATTTAAAAGTGAATTTAGAAAAAACCCTCCTAATGCAATTTAATCAAAGAAAAAACATTCCAATTGTATCAGTAAATTATAAAAATAATAAAATATGTGAGACAACTGTTACAAAATTTTTAGGTATCCAGGTGGATAGTAACATGTCCTGGAAGACCCATTCCCAAGACGTATGCAAAAAATTATACAAGTTTTCATATGCACTGTACAAACTTACTTAAGTAGCAAACCGTAATACAGTTATAACTGCATATCACGGATTTGTGTCATCTACTTTGCGCTATGGTATAATATTTTGGGGAAATTCTACATATAGAGAAACGTTATTCCGCGCACAAAAACAATGTTTAAGAGCTGTTTGTGGCCTTAAGCCGACAGACAGCTGCCAGCCTTACTTCAGAACTTTAAAACTGTTATCACTGCCCTGTCTTTACATACTGGAATGTTGTGCTTTTGTAAAGTGTAATCCAGATTTATTCAAATTCATTCAAATTCAAATTCATATTCATTTATTCAAGTTTGGCTCAAAAGAGCTCTTATGAACGTCAAAACTTAAAAACTAGCGCGCCCATTCACTGCGGGCGGGAGCTTGATCGTAAAAGAACGGGCAAGAAAATCGTCAAGGTTAGTTTTTTCTCCCGCCAGTTACAAGAATATGTACTTAGTAGTAAAACAATTTGACAAATCTACAAAAACATGTGTTCTGCAGTCACATGATTTAAAATAAAAGAAGAAAATAACTTTTTATTTTAAGTTATACGAGTATGAGTACGAATAAACATAGTAGACATGAGCAGACCAGTCCTCACTGGTGGCACCCGTTCACGAGTATGACGCATGAACCAGCCATCGTTTCGCTCAACCATATTTTAGGGAACGCAACGACCCGACGCATAACGCCGCCACCCCAGAGACATTTAAGTGTGTATGACATACTCAAGCCACAAAATAAAAAGATTTGTACACATTTGTACTATTAAAGTAGCAGAAATAACAATAATATTATAAAAATCAAACAGCCGCAGACCACAAAATTGTTTGTTCTATGATGGATACAATTTACAGCCATGCCGTCTTATCATTTATATAATCTTGCGTACAATAGTATGCTTTCTTAATCAATGTTTCTTTAATAGCTACTTTAAATTTGTTTAAGGGCAAATCCAATATATCATGCGGAATTTTGTTGTAGTATTTCATACCTTGCCCCATAAAAGACTTCCGAATTTTTTGGAGTCTTAGAAATGGATTTAACAGTTTATTTTTATTTCGTGTGTTAAAGCTGTGACGTTCACAGCGCTTAGAATAATTATTTATATTTTTACGCACAAACAAAATACAGTTAAAGATAAACTGCGAGGCAGTAGTTAAAATACCAATTTCCCGAAACAACTCTCTAAAGGATGATCTAGACCGTAGTTTATAAATAAAACGTATTGCTCGTTTCTGTAAAATGAAAATAGTCTCAATTTCAGCGGCAGATCCCCACAATAAAATACCGTAGGACATCAAACTGTGAAAATAGCTAAAATAAACAATTCTAGCAGTTTCGACATCCGTTATCTCACGAATTCTTCGAATCGCATATGCGGCAGAACTCAGTTTACCAGAAAGGCTTTCGATATGTGGGCCCCATTGAAGGTGTTTATCTAGTGTTACACCTAGAAATAAGGTTGAATCGACCATTTCCAACCTCTGACCATTCAATTCTATATTGGTTTCAACATCTCTTACATTGGGTAGTGAAAAATTAACACATTTAGTTTTTTTAGCATTCAACTGAAGATTATTAACAGTAAACCAGTGAAGCAACTCTGAAAGTGCACTATTTACATCGTTATAATTATTTTTATTTCTGTTAGTTTTAAATATTATTGATGTGTCATCTGCAAATAACACCATTTCACACTTTCTACTAATAAAGAAAGGAAGATCATTTATATACACCAGAAACAAAAATGGGCCTAAGATTGAGCCTTGAGGAACGCCCATCTGTATACACGAACCAGATGATTTAGCGCCATTAATATCTACTTTTTGAAATCTAGATGTAAGATATGAAACTATCAACTTCTGAGCCAAATCACACACGCCATAGAAATTAAGCTTAAGAATAAGGGTACCGTGGTCAACGCAGTCAAAAGCCTTCGATAAGTCACAAAACACTCCTATGGCGTTTTGCGACCTCTCCCAGGTATCATAAATATGCTGTAGTAACGCAGCACCAGCATCAGCTGTAGAACGACCCTTCATGAAACCATATTGTTGACTGTGCAAAAGTTCATTTACATAAAAGTATGCAGATAACTGATCTAAGATAATTTTTTCAAAAACTTTACTTAAAGTTGGTAAAATTGAAATTGGTCTATAGTTACTTTTATCCTCCTTTGAGCCAGTCTTAAACAGAGGTATGACTTTACTAAGTTTCATAAGATCGGGGAAAGTCCCTTCATCGACGCACTTGTTAAATAATTCTGCTAGATAAGGAGCAATAGAATCCAAGATAGTCTTAATAACTTTAACAGACATATCCCACAGATCGCCAGTATTCTTTAACTTAATAGATCCAAAAGTTTTAATTATGTCTAATTGATGAATATGATGGAACTTAAATGTGGAACTATAATTAGGCAAGGATTTCTCAAGCACAGCTAAGGCAGTGGACGGTGAAGATTTCAGCTCAAAAGTGGTCAGTGCAGGAATTTTAGCAAAGTATTCATCAAATATGTTTGCAATTGCTGTATTATCATTAACGATCCTCCTTAGGAGCGTAGTTATTATCACGTGGTTTACACTTTCCTGATTCGCGACTTATAGCGTTCCAAGTTGCTTTAATTTTGTTACTGGATGTCAATATCTTATTTTTTGTGAACAAGGATTTGGCCATTACACACACCCTTTTAAATACTTTTGAATAATTTTTGACATGTTCTAAGAAACTTGGGAATTGATTATATTTTTTTAAATTATATAATTCGTAAAGTCTATTTCTACTCTTATATATTCCCTGAGTTGCCCACTCACAAAACTGAAGTTTATTTGTAGGTTTAATAGATTTAGGTGTAAATATTTTGTTAAAATCTGTTTGAATTACATTAAATAAATTTTCATACATTATATTAGGATTCTTATGCACAATTTTACGCGTAGCAAGATTTTTACTAACATTATCTTTGAAGCATTCTAACCGTTTACCTGTCACAGGTCTGTATTGAAAAGATTTTGGTTCATGTACCTCATCAATGTAATTTACTCGTAATCCACAATGGTCAGACGTCAGACAACTAAATACTGATTTATCTACCGGTATGCACTCCGAAAAAATATTGTCCAAACATGTAGCTGAGTGTGTGGTAATTCTACACTCGCGAGCAAAAGTATGGAATCACTTGCTTGAATTTGATTCCACGCGATCTTGAGTACTTAATAACTAAATAATAATAATAAAAATGATACCATTTTAAAGGTTCATTAATTAACTTTAAATTGATAGCAATATTATTCAGATAACGCCAGTACTTCAGAAGTTATCCTGGGCTAAGTGAAAAAAGATGCGTTTCAATTGTTTAACCCGTCACCAGTTGCGCGCCCTTCATCCCCTATAAAAAGACGTGTTACCGGTTTTTTTTATCAGTCATCTTTCACACGTTGACCGGTACACATCTCCGCAACTTTGGACCCTTGAACTTCGAAGACAATGGATACAACACCTACAGAAGCAGCCCAAATCGTCGCCCTATTGCAAGAAGGGCTTAGCCAGCGAGCTGTCGGACGTCAGCTCCACATAAGTCAGTCTTGTGTTTCGAAAGTGTACAAACGCTTTCTGGAGACTGGTGGCTTTGTGCCGAGACCAAGATCTGGACGACGCCGGTGCACATCATTTTATCGTGTCAACTTCTCTCCGAAATCGGCATTTGACTGGTGTTGACGTCCAGCAGGGGCTCCGAAATGTTCGCGGGGTCGCTGTTAGCGAGTGGACAGTTCGTCGAAGACTCAAGCAAGCTAATTTAACCCCAAGAAGGCCTGCCACAGGCCCGAAACTGACGGCAGCTCATCGACAATCCCGCCTTCGATTCGCTCGTTCCCACCTTGATTGGGACGTTGAGGAATGGAGCCGTGTACTGTTCTCGGACGAGACCAGAATGTGTTTACACGGCAACGATCGAAGAGGTCGGGTCTACAGGAGGCCTGGGGAGCGCTTTGTGCAGTGCTGTTTCGCTGAGACAGTGGCTTATGGAGGCGGTTCTTTAATGATGTGGGCCGGCATTTCTTTCGACGGTAAAACGGAGCTTGTTTTCGTGCCTGGCGGGGGACGAGGAGGCGGTCTAACTTCTGACCGATACATTTCCGATATTCTGCTGGAACATGTCGTTCCCTATGCGGGATATATCGGTGATGACTTCGTCCTCATGCACGATAACGCTCGTTGTCACACTTCCCGTGCCACAACCGAATACCTAGAGGAAGTCGGCATCGCCACATTGGACTGGCCAGCGCTTAGCCCGGACATGAATCCAATAGAGCACGTGTGGGATGAACTAAAGAGGAGGGTTCGATCCAGAAATCCTACTCCTTCAAACACATATGAGCTCAAAACGGCTTTGATTGAAGAGTGGGAAGGTATCTCACAAGATACCATACGGAAGCTCATCAGGTCCATGAAGAACCGTCTCCGAGCTCTCCTTAGGGCGAGGGGGGGGAACACTAAGTATTGACATTAAGTTTTTAGGCGAAATAAAGTTTTTATTAATTAATTTTTGTTGTTTTTTTCATTCATAATTTTTCCGTTATCCTTGCCTTTTCCTACCTCCTTCACTTAATCCAGGATAGCTCCAGAAATAATGGAGCCATTTGAATGAATTTGATATCAATTTAAAGACTACATTTTAACCTTTAAAATGGTATCATTTTTATTATTATTATTTAGTTATTAAGTACTCAAGATCGCGTGGAATCAAATTCAAGCAAGTGATTCCATACTTTTGCTCGCAAGTGTAGTTGGTTCAGAAAATTGGTTAACCAAATTAAAGCATTTAAACAAAGAAACCAGCCGAGTAGTCAATGATGAACTTTCAAGAATGTTCACGTTGAAATCCCCACATACAATAATATGTTTGTTTTTTAATTTTAATTTCTTTAATACCTCTTCCATAACCGTTTCAAAAGTTGCACTATTTCCTAAAGGAGGTCGGTATACGCATACAACAACAAATTTGTCTAATTCCACACAGGAGAGCTCTATTACACGTTCTACGGAAAGGCTAACAATATCTTTTCGATCTTTACATCTAAGGCTGTCTTTTACAAAAATTAAAGAACCACCGTGAATTGCTGATACTCTAACATAAGAACTTATCAAATCATAATTACTTAGAACCAAAGATGTATCATTTTTCTTTAGCCAGTGCTCAGTTATACAAATAATATCAATATTCCTGCTTTTAATAAATAATTCTAATTCTAGAACCTTGCCAGCCAAGCCCTGAATATTTTGATGCACAATCTTAAGTTCAAAGGGCTTGGCCTTTGTCTTGGATTAAAAGTATTGCCTGATAGAAATCTTCGCCCGAGGAAACCGAAAATCATTTCTAATTTGTGTAAGACTGCACTTATGAAAAAAAGTGTGATTGAGATGGCACCAAAACTGTTTAATAAATTACCGAAAACAATATCTAGCTGTACGTTTAAAAATCTTAAGACTATTTTGACTGCACTCCTATTGGATAAGTGCTATTATAATATTCAAGAATACCTTATGGACCCAAATATCTAATCGTTTAGTGTATACTGACTTTGTTTATTGAGATTTTATTGTTATTATTGCTTTTTGAAAATTAATTATTGTGAATACTGCTTAATTTATTTAATTACCAACATGACTAGAGAAAATTGACATTAATTTATCATATATTGACATTAATTTAATTTATATTGACATTGCTTCAAAGGATAAATTTTTATATTATAGTTCATTGAAATATTGAGATTCCAAAATTTATTGTATAATTACTGAAGTCTATTAATAATGTAAGAATTTATTATATATTGACATTAATTTAATTTATATTGACATTGCTTCAAAGGATAAATTTATATATTATAGTTCATTGAAATATTGAGATTCCAAAATTTATTGTATAATTACTGAAGTCTATTAATAATGTAAGTAGTCTTGACACAGTCTTGTTCTTCTATAAACCACTTTTCGTCTGTCTTATAAGATACATCATGGAGACACATTGTATAAACCTGTACCAACTTGATTAACCTGTGGTGACGAATAAAGTTATTATTATTATTATTATTTGTTTTTATATATTTATATATCTCGGTTTTGACACCGGCGTTATTAATCTAGCCACGGGCCTAAGCCAAGTGGTCAAGATTATTTGGTGCTGCTAAGGAATTTAAAGTATTGTGGAGCGATTCCCGTTCTAGTTCAGTCTGTAAGAATTTCCGCACTATTCTACAGGTATTCAAAATTACTGCTTTCTGTAAAGTTGCAAATGTGTAATGTGGTAAATCTAAAGTGGTGATGGATTGATGTAGTTGCTTGGGAATTACCCCGGTTGTAGATAGGACTATAGGGACTATTGACACTGCTTTCAGATGCCACATACGCATTATTTCATTTTTTAATTCAACATATTTGGTTAATTTTTCTGTGATTGAGCTTTGTAAGTTATATGTGTTAGGTATAGCGATATCAATTAAAAGTGCAGTTTTTCTTATTTTATCAACTACTGTTATGTCCGGTCTATTGAAATGCACAGTTTTATCCGTAAGTATTCCTCTATCGTAATATAATTTGTAATTGCTATTCTCTAATATGGTTTCTGCAGTATATTTATAATATGGTACTATGGTAGATGCTGATTTAAGGTTGTATTTTAATGCTAAATTTTGATGGATTATGCTAGCTACTTGGTCATGTCTATGCTTGTAGTCTGTTTGAACTATTGATCGGCAAGCTCCGGTTATATGTTGGATGGTCTCTGATGAACTATTGCAACGTCTACATAAATCAGTGGATAGGTTAGGTACTTTAATGATATATCTTTGGTAGTTTCTTGTTTCTATTACTTGATCTTGAATAGCTTGCATAAATCCTTCGGTCTCAGGGAACAATTCGCCACGAGTGAGCCAAGCGTTCGACGCATCTTTGTCGACATGAATTTGGCTCAAATCCTGGCGATGTCTCCCATGAAGGGACTTTCGGGTCCATTGCTCTATTTTTGTCCGTCTGTCTGTCTGTTCTTCGTTTTTCTGTACATTATTATCTTTAAAGTTTAGTGGGGTAAGTTTATTGTCATTTTGTACTACTGCAGTGTGAAAATCGGATGTTAAAGCTTTTTTGTGAAAGTATACTCTTAAATTACTAATTTGATTGTTATGTAGATTTTTAATATCTATAATTCCTCTACCCCCTTCTATTCTCGGTAACGTCTGTCTCTGAACGCAGGCCCTAGGATGATGCTTCCGATACTTTGTCATGGTTGTGTTAATGATGCGCTGTAATTGGTTCAGTTAATCAACAAACAAATACAAAAAAAGCCTTATGTGAAAAAGACGATGTACAAAGGTGGACTTATTTCTAAAAGAAATCTCTTCCAGTCAACCTTAACTGAAGTGGGAGAGATAGTTAGCGGGCATTAATAACACACTACAATATGATAATATTACACATATACAAACATATGATATAAGATACATATCAGATATATAAACCTACTTATATATATAAATAAATACAAAGAAAAATAAAATATAAACAAAAATCATAATGACTAGCTCGATAGCAAGTGCTTCTTTAAGTTTGTCTTAAAAGACACAATTGACGGACTGTCCCGGACATCACTTGGCAACTTATTCCACAACTGTGCACCACGGGCAGTGAATGAATTTCGGAAGAATTTAGTATTAAAGGAAGGATACTCAAGTGTTTTAGTAACACAGGAGCGCTTGGGACGGGATGTGGGAGACAGGTATGTAAACCGAGATCATAAATAAAGGGGGAGTTGAGGAAAATTCAGAATTTTATAAACGAGACAAAGGATATGCATATCTCTGCGAAGCCGAATGGTGAGCCATTTTAGCTTAGCGCGGTATTCCGAGACATGATCAAATTTTCTAAGCCCAAAAATAAATCGAATTGCCAGGTTCTGGAGTCGTTCCAATTTGTTAAGTACCTCTGTAGCGTCCAGGTAACAAACGTCAGCATAGTCCAGAACAGGCAGCAGCAGAGTTTGAGCCAACATAATTTTCGTTTTGAATGGCAGGAAATATTGCAGTCGCTTGAGAGAATGATAGGAGAAGTGCATACGGCGACTAACTTCATTAATATGTGCACCCCAGGAAAGGTCACAGTCAAGTGTAAGACCAAGATTCTTAGCCTGAGCAGCGAACTCAATATGCGATGTACCGTAAACCACCTTAGGCAAAGAGTAACATGAAAGTTTGCTACGGATTCTAGTACTGCCTATCACCATCGCCTGCGACTTGGAAGG
Source organism: Musotima nitidalis (assembly GCA_949126915.1). Taxonomy (NCBI): domain Eukaryota; kingdom Metazoa; phylum Arthropoda; class Insecta; order Lepidoptera; family Crambidae; genus Musotima; species Musotima nitidalis. The sequence continues at coordinate 49,744 of OX421443.1, read as the reverse complement.
GTTAACAACAAGCCCAAAAGAGTCTGCCCACATTTTTACAGCTCGAAGATCAGCATTGATTGCTTCAATGGCAGAGTGAGTATTTGTTACATCAAAGTGGCTGTAAATTTGTAAATCATCAGCATACAAGTGGTAATTCCCTGAAATAACTTTGGTCACCGCGTTAATAAATACTGAAAACAGAAGAGGGGAAAAAACTCCTCCTTGAGGGACGCCAGCAGATAAGGAAACCCATTCAGAGAAGGCGTCGTCGCACCTAACGCGTTGATAGCGGTCATGTAAGTACCCAGAAATCCATGCTACCACCGAAGAGGAGATGTTAAGAGAGGCGAGGATTGCTAGGAGAATGTCGAAATTGACGGAGTTGAAAGCGCTGCTAAAGTCCAATAATACTAAAACGGTAAACATCTTTCTGTCTTTAGCCTGGCGAATATCATCAGTGACATTTAGAAGTGATGTTACAGTGCTATGGCCATGACGGAATCCGGACTGGTAGGGACTAATAAGTTGGTTTCGTGACAAATATGAAAAAATTTGGTTATGAACAGCACTTTCTAAAACTTTGGAAAGGAGAGGCAGGATAGAAATAGGTCGGAAGTGAGAACATGATTTAGGATTAGAGATTTTTGGAATGGGAGTGACATGAGCAAGCTTCCACATACTAGGAAAGACATTAGTCGTCAAAGAAAAGTTAAGTATATGTGTGAGAATCGGCACAATTTCATCCACTAATGGTAAATTTAATAGTTTTTGTCCATTTAATAATTCCAAAAGAGTACGATAGAATAGGTATTGCGAATGTGTTAATTGCTTTTACTAAATTTTTGCTATATAGTTCTGTTTTCATAATACTATTTAATCTATGTTTAAATTTAAGTCGAAGGTTAGCTTTAGTTTCTTTCTCTAATATTTGATTATTTTGGTTATAGCCTAAATATTTATAAGTTTCGTTTTCTTCTAATGCGTCTATTGTTTCTCCCGACTCTATTTGATATGACATAAGGTGGTTTTGCCCTGCTTTGACTGCATTAATTTTGCATTTATCGATTCCAAAATTCATGTTTATATCTTGTGAAAATTTGTCTGTGATATGTAAAAGTGTTTGTAAATCATTATCATCGGTTCCAAATAGTTTAATATCATCCATGTAAAGAAGATGGCTTACGTTATAATTGTTAGCTATAGCTGGATTTTCTGTCTGGTGTGTAATTGTTTTAAAATTTAAGGGGTAACCTCTATTAGCAGAATTTAATAAATTAGACAGGGGATTCAAAGCCAGGCAAAACCACAGAGGGCTTAAAGTATCACCTTGAAAAATACCTCGTTTTATTTTAATACATTCAGTTTCTATATTGATGGACTTTGAACGTAGAATAAGTTAAGTGGACCATGTGTTCATTGCATGTTTTAAAAATGATACTACCTGTGGATGTATTTTGTAAATTTCCAATATCTGAATGAGCCATGAGTGTGGGACAGAATCATAAGCTTTTTTATAATCTATATAGGCTGTGTAGAGATCATTTTTCTGTTGCTGGACTAGTTTTAATATTATTGTATCTATTGTTAGTTGTTCCTTACACCCTTGACTGTATTTTTTGGCTCCTTTTTGTTGTTCATATAAAATATTATTATTTTCTATCTGTTTGTATATTGAGTGAGTTAAACAGGCTGTGATTATCTTGTAAATAGTTTGTAGGCAGGTTATTGGTCTATACTTAGCAGGGTTTTCAGTGTCGTTACATTTTTTAGATAGCATATAGGTAGTTCCATTAGTAATATAAGTCGGCATTGAGTCTGGGTCTTTTATAAAACTATTAATATATTTGTAAAGATATGGATGAAGGGACGTGAATTTTTTATACCAGTAGTTTTGAATATTATCAGACCCGGGTGTTTTCCAGTTGTGTAGATTTTTAAGAACTTGCTCAAATGTTTCTATAGGTACGGATTGAAATTCCATCGGTTCAGTAAGTAGTTGTCTGTCCTATTATTATTATAAATAAATATTTCTGACACTTACACCAATGATTTAGTTTCAAGATAATTACCATTAAGAACTTGTGTTATGGATACTAAAAAAAACTATTTTTGTTGTAAGTATATATCTAATATACATAGAAACACACCCAGGCCAAACAAATATTCATATTTATACACACAAATATTTGTCCTGTATGGGAATCGAACCCACGACCTCAGGAAGGAAGTGCGGGAATACTTGCCACCACGCCATATCGATCGTCAAATATAATATGATGATGATGATACTAAGCTTCGGATCACAACTTAAGATGCTGCTCCTTATTATGCAGAGGCACAAAGATTTTGGGTAGGGTGGCAGTGTCAGCTACAGTTGACAGATAGGATAATTTAGCTTTAGATACTTTAGTAGGTATTCGAGATTCATTTTGTAAGGCGAAGTCTATATATAGGAAGGTATGCAGTGCTTTTTGGCATATGAGGTGTGCACGCCACAGACTATATGTGACAGTTATTTAGCCACCTTACAGACTCTATTGGAAGGCTTAAAAAAATCTAAAAGTAGGTCGCAGAACTGGTGCAAGGGTTACCGGAACATAGCAGGAAGAAGAAAAGAGAAGTTCAAGAAGGAACATGCATGGTTTTTAGTCAGTTAAAGTCTGACAGACTCTTCTGTTCAAACCAAATTGGTCAATTAATAATAAAAAAATGCCTCCGCAAATTGACACTGGGCCCGCTTATCCGCCACGTTTGACCTAAATCCTTCATACCTTGGTTCATGAAAGAAATCTCTACTCATTAGTGGTCGTTAATCGGTACAGTTGTTTCGAAGCAAAAAAAAAGAAATGCTTTTTTATTAGTTTCTTCAAAATTGTGGCTCACTTTCATAAATAAGCAATCAATAATATAAATAAAATTGCTTGAAATCACAAACAGACGTTTATTTGTGTAGATTTATAAAAAAAAGTTGACACTAAGTAAAGATTTTTTTCCTTTCTGCGGGCTCTAATTCAAGTATCAAGTATGTGACAGCAAAGTATGTTTATGTAAGGCTGCGTAAGAAAGGGCAGCGGGAAGGCTCTTATGATTCCTCATTTACATAACCGTGCTCTCTTGAGCTTTGAATAAATAACAGGTCCAAGACACAAAATAAAGCGGGCAAAAGGTTGGGTTTTTTTGCTTTTAAATAATGGCTTCGTGCGTGTAGCCAGTGTCAAGTTATAGATATTTTAATTGATGTTATTTGAAATGAAAGTATTGTTGTTCACTATATAATTTTAATAATCTCATCAGAGTTACACATTACACCTTCATAGCGGTTTAACAAGAAGACATCCGGAAGTAGTAAGAGATAGGGGTGGGAGACTGAACATGTCGTTTTGCTATACAGCCTAGTTTCAATATAATAATTATAAACATTGTTATATTAACAACACCCCTTCTCAATGTTTATATATATTCACTTACTTCTACTTAATCAAGAAATCAATTTACTATAACATATTATTGACATGACATATCTATCTCTCACTTTATAGTTTTACATTACACTGCGTTAGAAACTTTATTAACAATTCTTTACTTAATGACTTTGTTAGCATGTCTGCCAATTGTTCAGAACTACTTATATACCGAATATCAATTTTATTATTCTTAATTAAATCTTTAATAAAATGATATCTAATATCAACATGTAGACAAACTTACAGAAGATTGCTTCTTTGAGCACCAAACAATTAAACAATTTGCAAAACTAAACAAATAGCCAGATGTGGACTTCCTGTCCTTCTGATCTCCTCCCCAATCTGCATCACAGTAGCCTTGCAGCATATTATTATTACACTTATTCCCAAGAAATCTGAAATTAGTCCTAAATCTTTCATTTTAAATTCTTTATTTAATATTGTTTTTAGTTTTGTTATATCACTTTCATTAGTTCCTAAAATCAGCAAATCATCTACATATATTAGTACAAATATTTTATCAGTACCACTATATTTTTTGTACAGGCATGAATCACATTTTGACCTTATAAAGCCTTCCCTAGTTATAACAGAGTTAAATTTTATATTCCAAGATTTTGGCGAACTTTTTAATCCATATAATGACTTTTTCAACTTAACTATATTATTATCTCCTGAATAAGCCCCTTCTGGTAAACTTATGTAAACATTTTCTTTAATATCACCATACAAGAAAGCTCCCGTGACATCCATTTGATTAACAGCATAATCTAAAGGTTGCTAGTTTGGCAACTGGGGCATAAATATCATTAAAATTAAATATATCCTGTTGCTCAAACCCCCTGGCTACTAGCCTAGCTTTATACTGTTTAACATTATTTATATTCTTAACCTTAAAAACCCATTTACTACTAACAGTTTTTGCATTTACAGGTAAATCACAACACTCCCATGTATTATTATCTTTCAGAGTCTGAAGTTCCCTAGCAATAGCTGCACTCCACTTACCGGCATCACTTCTGCTCATGGCATCACCATATGTAACAGGCTCGCACTCATTTTCCTCCACTTGTACATTATTACACCTGTAGAAAGATGTTTGGTTACGAACACGTTTACTCCTCTCCTCTTTGGATGGACTACTTGTTTCTAATGAGTGTTCTTCTTTACTATATGGCAAGTGGTCACTATCAGTTTCTGAGTTTTCTTCTAGGGTACTGCTTGTATGTGTTGTCTCTTCAGGTTCAGGAGTAGCTATCTCATGTATATCTGTTATAGGATTACTCTCTTGCATCGTCTCCTCTTCTTGGCCTAATTTTATTACCAGTTGACTTTCATCATCCTTCACAAGAGGTTTTTCCTTATCTTCTTCTTGTAAGAAAACAATGTCTCTTTTTGTCTCAACTGTATTCTTATGTGGAAAGTAAATACGATATCCTTTAACATCCTCCTCGTACCCGACCATCAGGCCCTTCTCTCCTTTCCTGTCCCACTTCCTTCTTCTTTCCTTTGGAATGTGTACATATACCTCTGTACCAAAGGCTCTTAACCTGTTTATATCATATGATTTTCCAGTCCATACCTCAAATGGAAATCTTCCATATTCATGACTTTTCCCAGTTCTATTCAACACATACACTGCTGAGTTTACAGCTTCAGCCCATAATTTCTTTGGTAAATTTCTATCATGAATCATTGTTCTAGCTGCTTCCACCAATGTTCTATTCTCTCTTTCAGCCTTCCCATTTTGTTCGGGAGTGTATGGTACTGTAGTTTGGTGTATTATTCCATGTCTTGTAAATATTTCCTTCACATCCTTGTTCACAAATTCCAGGCCATTGTCACTTCTTACTATTTTCACTTGGTTACCTGTGATATTCTCAGCTTTATTTATGAAGTTCTCAATAACATGTTTAATGGTATCTTTTGTTTTCACGAATTTCACAATTCTGAAGTTCGAATAATCATCTTTCAGCACAACGAAGTACCTTGTGCCACCGATTGAGGGTTCTTCCATAGGGCCACAGGTATCAATATGAATTAGCTCACATGTCTTAGTACTCTTAAACTCACTTCTACTAAATGGCAGTCTATGTATTTTACCAGCCAAACAACCCTCGCACACAGGCTTTGATGTTTGTTTAAACTCAATGTTGTTTTTCCGTAGAATATCTTTTACATAGGAGAAATTCTGATGCGCCAATCTCTTGTGCCACTCATTTAAGTCGTATGACAAAAATTTGGCAGTATTAGCGATCTCATAATTACTATTATAGCGTAAATCCAAATAATATGAGTTTCCAGTTCTTTCAGCAACAGCACAAATTTCCTGTGCTTTATTATAAATTTTGCACGATCGGTCATCTGTCATCACAACATAACCTTTATCTGTTATGCTATTCACAGAAAATAGGTTAGTTTTCAGTTCCGGAACGTACAGCACATTTTCTATCACTGTGTCTATCCATTCGTTTCCGTTCGATACTTGAACTGCCATCTGGCCGCAACCAAGTGCATTAATTACTGCACCATTACCGACAATTACAGGTTTTGGCGCTGTATTCGTAAACGATGTAAACAATGCAAGATCTCGGCACATGTGTTCACTAGCACCAGAATCGACTAGCCATTTGGAGTTTTGCACTTTATGCGACGAATTTGACACCACAAACGCATTACTCTTCATTTTATTTTCAGTTTTTGCAACTTTTTGTTTCCGAAAACGACACTGGGATTTAAAGTGGCCAAACTTACCACAATAAAAACAGTTATTATTAATTCTCATGTTCTCTTCACTGTTTCTGTTATTACTTTTACATTCTGTTTGATAATGTCCGCTTTTGCCACACTTGAAACATTTTATAGGCTTTTTATTTTTCACCAAGAACGCTGTAGATGAGGTTTGCTGTACGTCTTCATTCTTTCCTCTTACTCTCTCTTCTTCAATTAGTAATCTGGCCACTAGATTTTCGTATGTTTGCTTGTCGTCAGGTGCTGATTCCCAAGCCGAAACGAAATGTTTATATTCATCTGGTAATGACATTAATACTTTCGTAATTACAAATTTATTTGAGATTTCTTCACCCATTTGTTTTAATTGGTTTTGCATTTCTCGTATCTTAGACAAGAAAACTGACATGTCTGTGCCTCTGTCAAACTTATATTGAAAGAATCTCTGTTGTATTATGTGCACGCTAGTCTCGGTTTTCTGTTCATAAACGCTCTGAAGTTTTCGCCACATCTCGGCAGAACGTGTACACGTAATAATATGTAACATAGCCTCTTCCGACATTCGTGTAACCAATAACGTTTGGGCCTTGGCATCTTTTGCTTCCCACGCAGGTATCTCACTGGCAACTTCGGGCTTTAACTGTTTTCCCTCCACTATGTTCAACCAGCCATTGCTCCTCAACAGCACTGTTGTTTGGAATTTCCAAATATTCCAATTTCTGGCGCCTTCCAACTTAATCACATTAGTATTAATATTGTTATTGCCTTCCATTTCAACCTTGTGCTCTTCAAACTAAGAATAAGTACTCCTCGACGATATTCTGCAGTTTTCGCCAAGAACCACGCCGCCAGTATAACCTCACTTTTCCTTCCCGCTGATTTTGCCACCGTAATTTAACGACAACGTTAAATTACGTTAAAAATAGTTTTGGGTGCCTGGGCCCATAACCTGATGTTATTTGAAATGAAAATATTGTTGTTCACTATATAATTTTAATAATCTCATCAGAGTTACACATTACACCTTCATAGCGGTTTAACAAGAAGACATCCGGAAGTAGTAAGAGATAGAGGTGGGAGACTGAACATGTCGTTTTGCTATACAGCCTAGTTTCAATATAATAATTATAAACATTGTTATATTAACAACATTAATAATATTTAAGTCATAGTAAATGAGAATGAGTGATGATAAAGATGATACATGGTAAAGAAGATGTTCTCCCCAAGCCCCTAGAGTTCACAGTAAAGATGTGTATAGTCATACACATCTTTACTGTGATCTCTAGGGGCTCTAGTATAGTCATACTGAGATCTAACATGGACTCCTTGAGAGAATTTGAAAAGTGACGTTGCACTGTTTTGTTTCATTTACCAACACTCATGTACGTTCACCAACACTAACGGTTAATAATTCACCGTTAGTACACATTTATTTTCGAAAGGTCACAAATTTTACAAATAGAACAAAACTGCAGACATGACGCTTCACTTTCCCCCCAAAAGTCCGTAAGAATTTTACTACTACTTTTTGGCATTTCTTTTATATACAGTGCCCATAGAAAGTGGTAATTGTAGCCATGGACTATGGACGCTTGCCTGATTTAGGTCATAAGTTTATAGGATTTCAGCCAAATAAAAGCACAACTTCTCTTCTTTCACAATTCACAGACCACATAAATTCAGAATTAAATGATAGAAAGCATGTCTTAGCCCTTTTTATAGATTTTTCGCGCGCATTTGATACTTTAAACCATAACAGGCTCGTTAATAAACTTAAAAGCACGGGTGTTCGTGGTCCGTTATTACAATGGTGTGCAGATTATCTAAAAAACAGGTCTTATAGCGTAAATGTAAACAATGCATTTAGTACAGTTATTCCGGTCGACGAAGGAACGGCACAAGGTTCAGTGTTCGGTCCTCTTCATTTCATTGCATATGTCAATGATATGAATAATATTCTAAATCATTGCACTGCTTATCAGTATGCCGATGACACCTGTCTACTTATTGCGGATCGGGACATTCATACGGCACTTTCGAAAATGCAAGCTGATCTTGATAGCATGACCAAGTGGTGCCATGACAATTCTTTAGTGCTCAATCCTAATAAAACTAAGCTTGTACACATTCGTTCTCCATATAACACGGAGCGATCGCTTACGTATGAAAATCTAATAGCTCACGAACATCTTTGTCTACACAGCCGTAGTAACACTTGTAACTGCAACGCAATAGAAAAAGCTGACAAACATACATATCTGGGACTGATTATTGACAATAAATTCAACTGGCAGCCCCAAATAGCCCGTGTATGTGAAAAACTAAGAGCTTTCTTAGCCACTCTTTATATCATCAAAGACAGAATACCGTACGAAGTCAAAGTTATGCTGTATAATGCTCTCGTCGACTCAGTTATTGGATACGGAGTTACGAGCTATGGTCGAACATATAAAACATATTTAGATAGCATTCTTAAGCTGCAAATTAGAATTTTAAAAATGATTGTCTCGCCCAACATTAAAGAAAAATATAAAAACAATGACCAACAACTATTTAAACATTGTAACGTTCTTCCAATTCATACAAAGGTTATGTATAGCCTCCTAAAAGAACAATTTTTCAATAAAAATCTCCAAAACGAAATATCCCACAACATACAAACACGACAAAAAACAAATAGGAGACTACTAACTATTGCGGCAATAAATACATATGGTGAAAGAACCACTCACTATATTGTACCACGCGCAATTAATGAACTCCAACCGTGTTTCGTACAAAGCATTAATGAGATCAATATAAAGAAGAAATTAAAAATGTATTTTTTAAACAGCCTGTAGATCATTCATATTGCTTCGAACGAAACCGGTTGCGGCGCGACGAGCGGTGAGCAGGTAGTTGCTCGCCACTCGTAAACAATATTATTTTAACACAATTGTACCTATTATAATAAGTAGAATTAAAATTAGAAGTTTGTTAAGTATTAAACTATGTTGACTTAACCAGATGCAGAATGTGATTGCGGCAGTCCAGACAAACCTCAGTGGTTTTTGGACTGTTTTTGTAAAATATTTGTAATGTTTTTATTTAAAATAAATAAAAAAAAAAAAAAAAAAAATTGTTTGATTTAAACCACGTATTTTATTAAAATCGAAATTATGTTGATAATGCTGAAAGAGTGTACTTTTAATCTTTGTCTGTTTCAGACCCGGTGTACCGGTATGCGTAGTAACCAATGAAAGCCTAAGCCTACGCTAAGAAGCTTCTCCGCTCTATTCTATGGTGGACGGTACTGATACATGGAAACGTAATAAATTTACTTAGAATAAATCCAAGGTATAGGGATCCTTCCAACATCCAAGGAGCCCAAGCCAACCTCACCTGCAAGTGCACGTGCCGATCAACGGACAAGGCAAACGTGACAGATTCCGGTAGGCGGCAATAGGCTCGCACTCTATTACGTGGGACCAACAATATAATTGGCGAAGTTTGGGTATATCATATCTACCCCTTAGGGGAAACAGGCGTGAATGTATGTATATATAAAACATGAAGACGACGACTCCCTTCACGCCAAACGTCGCTCATGGAGAAGCTTGAGCAGGGGCTCATTAATGCAAATATCTTGAAAAGTTGTGTTCCTTTTTTTTAACAACGAGAGGTCAATGATCTGGTGTTAGGCGTTAGCTGTGATAATTACGTCATCTACACGTTATGGCGCCAGTAGTAGCTTGCACTTGTTATATGCCAATTAACTTTCCATACCGTGACTATAATTCTAATATCTAATTTTCATCTGTGGTACCGGCCTAGAATAGTGCTACCCTCTCTCATCTCATGAGGAGTTATAAGAGTAGGCGAAGAGAAATCCTACCGGATGATGGGCAGCAGCGTCTTCCTGCGTACTGGCTTGAATTGATCTTATCAACCCGCTTGCCCAGTGTGGTGATTATGGGCAAAATTATTAGGGCGGCCAATGTTCAGCAGTGGACTTTATAAGGCTTTGTAAGGATGACGCTGATAAATGCATGATAAACTTTTACGGTGTTATTCACTTTTTCCTAGATATAAAATTTATGAAATTAGCAACACAATCCCAGCAATATGCAAGAAAGTTTTCTATACAGATAGCCTATACAAAACTATTGTTTTGACTTCCGAATATCGCTACAAATATATTAAAAACAGGCTGTACAAACTACTGAAAAAAAAAGAAATATCATTTATATGCTTATTGGATTTTTATTTAAACATACAACAATAATAAATATATTTTTACAATTGTCCGCTCTTAACTTGCAGCATACGCCAAACCCGCAGGCAAAACTCGACGTCATCACATTTTTGTCAGAAAAATCCCCCTTGTCTCGCCTTCGCGCCCTCTATTGTCTAAGCCGTAAACAAATATTATGACAGGACCTGTCAGAATTGTGACATCGGACAGGCAAACACTTCTTGTGAGATTGGCGAAATGATTTCGTGAATTGTAAAAATAATAGAAAAGGTATTTATTAAAATCTATTTTTGTTCGATTTATATACGATGTCTTAAAACCTTCATACCCAATAGCAGAGAAAGATATTTTATCTGGAAATTGAACCTCCTGTAAGCCCTCTGTCTTTGATTGTTTGATTATCAGGGCAAAACCTCATTGACACTCTGCAGCTATTATAAGACAGTTCTGCATTATCATATCAGCCATAAAAAGTCACTTATTATTGGCCACTCACAGATTATTGGCCTCCCCAATAGATTATCCCCAATTACATCCTATTGGTGGGTACTTGCCCATAATCACCACGCTGTCAGGCGGGTAGGTGAACTCATCTCAAGCCAGTAAACAAGATGACACTGCTGCCCATCATGCGGTAGGATTACTCTTCGTCGACTCTTACGACTCCCCGTGAGATGATAGGGGTGGCACTATTCTTGGCCGGCACGGCTTTGTATTATTATTTTAAAATAGAAACTTCAAATTAAAACATATTTTTTCGAATTTTGCTATTTTTGAAAGACAAGGGGAATATTTTTAATAAATGCCATAGAAGAAACTGTCGTACCTCTGCAAAGTTAGTCGGAAACTTTCCGTAAAGTAATGCAGAGCTCACAGATCTTAGCTTTTGGATAATTGTTTGTATGGTATCTGACAATGAGTGCTTCCGACCTTCAGATAGCACGACAAGCCGTTGGAGAGTTATTTATCAATATAATTGTTAGTGATCAAGAAAACTTAAAGGTTAAAAGTCAGAAGTTTGTTAATAGACTGGAGTGATAGGCACGCCTTTATCGATGCTGTAAAAATTTGCGTAATATGAGAAATATTATTACAGGGACGGTAGCGGTAGCGAGGCCTTTAAATTCAGAGGGTCTCGGGTTCAGACCTTCGTGGCGCCCCTATGACTTTTAGAAGTTATATGCGTAGGTTTCGCTTGCTTCCGTGCTCCGGAAAACACGTTAAGCCGTTGGTCCCGGCTGTCATGAACATCTATGGCAGTCGTTATTAGGAAGTCAGTGCCTTCTAACATACTGACAACTCGTTTTACTGTTGAATGATGTTTCTCTCTGGGTTGCGGAGGTCAGACGGCAGTCGCTTCATGTAATAACGGAAAATCAGCCTAAATCTGGTTGAACCAGTGGGCATACCCTGGACCCTATGCTTAAGTCTAGGGCAACCGGGACAGTGCTAGGACATGTTGATAATAATCATGTGGAATCAGGTTGAATTATTAGAATACTACGCAAATATTAATTGTAATATTAATACTAGGCCGCCTGCAATCGGTCACATTAAAAGGTAATTGGGAGGCCTATGTTCAGTAGTGGTCGTCTTCGGGCAAATGATAGTAATGGTGATGATGATTGGGAATATCATCTTAGATTTAGTTTTGATGTCGTATGGCATACCGTAAGAAACATCTAGTAATTTTAAAAACTATCAATGTACTACCGATATAGGATTTACTGAACAACCGATATGGCGCTGAGATACCTTCACTCCGCTCCTGAGGTCGTGGACTCGATTCCCACACAGGAAAATCTTTGAGTATTTGATAAGAATAACACGAATATTTTTTGTAGTCTGGGTGTTTTCTATGTATATTAAGTATTACTTTATCCGTTATTTCGTATCCATCCAAATCAAAAATTTATAATGACACTTATCTTGGGACTAAGTAATTAGTGTAATTGTAACCAATAATAACATCCTGTATCATGTAATCGAAAATCTACAAGTTTTTTGCGATATTGGCTATAAGAAGATTGAGGAACGATGGAAGACGAATGGGAAGGTCAAAAGTATCCCAAACTGACGAAAGCGCAAAAAAGGTTTTTGAGTGTAAATGAAGCTACCTTAGCAAGTAGAAGTATGTGATCTCAGCCCACTTCTAAGGAAAAAAGACATAAAAATAAATACATATTTATGTGAGATGAGTTTCTTGAGGCATTCTTCTCAATCTCGTTGCCTTTTTGGAAGCCTCGTTAGAGTCACCCACAGACTGACTGACGGACAATCACCTCCCTCTTTAGAATTACGACATTTGAAAAATTTACAAAAATTTGACGAATATAAATGATCCTGTTGATCTTAAAGACAATAAAGTACATTTTATTTTATTTTATACTGATAGCTCAAACTCTATCTTAGCTAGGCCACGATTCTGTCTTCAAATAAATAATTCTTCGTAAAATAATCTTTATGAACATTTAATTCCCTCTAAGTATCTGTTTCGCTATAAATTTTCGTCGGCTCTATGTATAAATTATTCATTTCTTAAAGTCTGTACCGCCATCTGTTATCGCTGAGTGGAACTCGATATTAGATCATGAAAAATTCATGGACAATGTAACGAAAACCATGGATTACAACGTTTGGGAAAACGCTGTGAGAGAGTGGTATTAGAGATGAAATTGTCTATTTTTTGTTAAAATTACATCATATTTTGGTGTTGATACATTTTATAACTTTATGGGAACGTCTAGAGTCAATGTTAACACTCCAATACATCAATCAACACCCCAAAACATTACCCTATGTCTGCTTTGTAAGATTTGAAAAATCTGACATTACATAATAAGGCACAATTTTGATAACACTACATTTTCTTCTATAAACTTATCATCATTGATAAATCATGCTTATTCCCAACACTACTTGTCGACAAGGGTCTATAATTTAATACCTAATCTGGTGTCGTCTTCTAAGAGTTAACATGTATTAAATCTGTCCAGAAATTCCCTTTTTAAAGGCGATATTTTATAAACTCCCAGGCCTATTACGATCTGACCGATTTAACGGTCGAGCAGCGACGTGAATAACGCCGTTTATAATGTTCATACAAATGCTTTTATAATTATTTAAAATTCGATTATTCGATACCTATTCGTGGTAGCACGAACAGGAATCGAATCCACGTCCAATAAAATAAATAAATATTTCTGACACTTACAACAATTATTTAGTTCCAAGATAAGTATCATTAAGAACTTGTGGTATGGATACTAAATAACGGATAAAGATACATAAATACCTTTTTTTTTGTAAATACATACTAAATATACATATGAAAACACCCAGACCAGAACAAATATTCATTTTTATACTCACAAAGATTTGTCCTGTGCGGGAATCGAACCCACGACCTCAGGAGTGGAATGCGGGTATACTCGCCACCACGCCATATCGGTCGTCAGATAAGCGGTCTACTGCTCTAACCGCTGAGCAACCGAGACTCCAAAATGACTTAAATAGATTTAAAAAATCATTAATGTTATCTCATAGCATATAACAAAAGTTTACATAATACCTTGGGTCCAGTTTGTAGACATTTATTCAATTTGGTTGCCAAATTTATTTATTCCTATCTCGAAATGCCTTCTCCTTTTTTTGAACCCATCTTTGGTTTGAACTATACCAGAATTTCTAAATTATAGGAATATCATGTCAGTAATCAAATATATTGACGACCGATATGGCGTTGAGGCGAGTATACCCGCACTCCGCTCCTGAGGTCGTGGGTTCAATTCCCACACAGGGCAAATCTTTGTGTACACAAACACAAACATGTTCTGGTCTGGGTGTTTTCCTATGTATATAAAGTATGTATTTACAAAAAATAATAAGTATTTGTGTATTTATACGTTATTAAGTATCCATAGCACAAGTTATTAATAATACTTATCTTGGAACCAAATAATTGGTGTAATTGTCAGAAAATATTTATTTAGTGTTATTATTTACATATATTTATATAATTTACACATCGTTTATATTTTTCAAAATTGTTCTACAACAAAAAAAATACAATCCTGTAAAACATATATTATTATTATATTAAGTTTCAATAACATAGATCTTCTTATACTTTAGATTTTATCCATATCTAAAAATCTTCATTTTCCTTACTCACATATCTATTCTGTGGGCAGTTTTGCCCACAGTCGTTCCAGGCCCAATCATTCTCTTTGCAAGAACCTCCGCCTTTGGAATTCTCTTCCGGCACATATTCCGGCTACTGTACTAAACTATACTAGACTTTATTCCATATAGTACTAGGTCTTGCAAGCGGGGCGTGAAATCAATTTATATAGGCTATCATGAGCGGGTTGCGCTTGTTAGCGCGCTTATTCTACATACATACATAAATAAAATCACGCCTGTTTCCCTGACGGGGTAGGCAGAGGCATATTATACGCCCATATTTCGCCAGTAGTATTAGTGGTCCCATATAATAGGTGGCCAGCCTATTGCTTCTTCCGGGAACTTTTCTATTCGCCAGTACCTCGGCAGGTGCACCACTTGCAGGTGAAGTTGGCTTGGGTTCCTTAGATCTTGGTATGAACCCTATACGGCATAACAATAATAATAATGATGTGTAAATTAAATACATAAATGTGAATAGTAGGACGTTCTTTATTCAGATTAATTATACCCATGCACGGAGAAGAAAAAAAGGAATACAAATTTAAAAAGACAATACATTTTGTACAAATTGAAAAATAAATTTTCAACCAAATTACATTTTTAATAAGCTAAAAGCATAATAATAAAAGAATTTACTGAAATTTTAATAAAAATACTTCGCTGTACTTTTTTTAATTTCTATTTGAGAACAGTTACGTTTATGCATAGAGCAGTCTCATTTTGTCTTGGAGTGCATCTATTGCTCCTCTTTATAATTATGGTCGATGTCTCACGATTCACATTGACATAAATGAAATAACTCACTGGAAACTTTTTCAAAGTGTAGTTCTTTTGTAAAGTTAATTTTTTAATAAACTACAAACATAATCGAGGGACCTTGCTCTTACTATATGGCTTTATGAGGAAGCTCAAATTCCAACAGGAAGCAATTTACAGATCTATGCAAACGGTTTTACTACAGATCGAATCGGAGATCTATATAAGATATATATAGTATAGAATTATATATAGATTACTATATAACATAGAATTAATGCCACAGATACAGCTCAAAAAAATTGCAAGCTGAAGTGGCAGTTGGCAGGCATATAGAAAGTTGCATATACTACGTTGGGTAAAATAAATATGGACTGGCGATCCATTAATTAGTTAAATTAGTAGGATATCCACCAGCAGGTACTTAGAGACTTCTAGATAACTGCTGTTTTATTGCTTGCCACATAAAAGTTTTTTTTTTTATAAATTTCATATGGGACATAGCGCGTAGCAATGGTAACGACCGCGGCCAACGTCCCACAGTCCCCAGCTCAGGGTCGGCACACTGGTCTGCAAAGATTTCGCTCTGTTTCAGTTATTACACGAAGCGGCTGCCGTCTGACCGTTCATATTATATGAGACAGTTTAATCAACACAAGAATCAATAAAATATTAATATTTGTGTAAAAATACTGCACCACAAGGATAATTTAGAAAAATTTATATATCAGATCAGGGTCGTGACCTTAAAGCTAGTGAATATGAAGTGTGTTGTACACACTTCACATTTAATGTGATAATATTTACCGCCGGGCACTGTTTTTTAAGGCCAGGTCATTTGAAATGTATGAAATATTTCTATAGCCTCTATAATTAAATGTTAAAACTTAATTTTATTGCAGATATTTTCGGTTTAATCATAAACGATGAAATGTAACGACTTGTTTTTGTCAGTTTATAATTCTGATTATAATCATTTCAGGTGAACGACGCCGTGTGCGTTCAGCAGTGGATGATACATAAAAGTAAACAGGCCTTAATTAGACGCATTATATTGGAACTGAAGCCTGCTTCAAGATCAAAGAGTACCGAATTTAACGCCGTGTTTCTCGTCGCTTAAAATACATGTTAGACATATTACGTCATAACTCTATCTCATAATAATATTTTAGATATTCTCTCCCTATTAATGCCATCTACGATTTACTGGAAGCAAAAGGGAAACTTTCAGCGTGTAAAAGAGAAGTTCCAAGAAAAATACGCCAGGGGTGCATTGTTTGCTTTAAGGCGATAGTTTACCAGGGAACCGTTTACTACTTAGTTAATACTGAAAGAACCTAGATGGCGCTGATTTCTTTATCAGAGATGAATTTTCACATAAATAAAATAATAATATTAAATATTGTGATATAATTATTTGTAAAGGCTTATAAAAAGCCTCATCTGATTTAGAGAGGTCAGTCCATTCCTTTAAAGTATGATTTTTTTGTTTATCTTCAGTATCTTTACAGCGCCATCTTTTGATTCAGGCTCTAACTAAGTTGTTCGCTACTAAGTAGTGCTTTTGTCAAGCGCTTTTTCGGGGCGCTACAATACATGAGTTGGTTCCTGATACGTACAAGCATGTTACCGGCTCTTATGAATCGGTTCTAATGCTCCATTTTATACAATTCTATGGAGTACCTACTTGTTTGTACGGGTAACTCGCTTGTTTTTGCAAGCAAGTACCCTTAACTTTTTTGAATGTTGACATTGTAAATATTTGTGAATACGAGATCCCGATATATATTTTCTCAAACGAATGATAAAAGGAATCTCAAAATTTGATGTGGGAAGATGCGTTGATGGATAATTATACTTAGTAGGTAAACTTAGGAAGCGAAATAACTGTTTTGCGATTAAAACTTTAAAACTAAATAGTATTACAGTATGTTGAAGTTTAGTGTTTTAGGACTGTTAAGGTTATTTTTTTAACTGGGTTTTCATATTACCTTAATTGTTTGTCTGACCATCTGTAATCTTATCCAAAATTATCACCACACTAACGTCCAACTACTGGCCACTCCTCTCACATAGCAAACTTTTTCGGTTCAATATTTGGGTCGTAGTTTCGAAGTTAGTAGCTTTGAAGACTTAAATTGACAGAGGTAAAGAAGTGGCGCTCTGTTGTTAGATTTTTTAACATTATTCAATAAGGCCTCTTTCTTAATTTAGTGACTACTTTAAAGAGCTATGCCCATCAGCGTCAAATAATTTTTGTTGCATTCTTCGCTGAAAGGAATGGAACTGTCCATGATCATTCAATCAAAGAAGGTCAGTCCTGTGAACTTTGCTTCATTTTGGTGATCGTTAGCAACAACCTAGCCTTCCGTGGAGCGATCTCTCAGGAAGATTATCCAGAAAAAAAGATGGTAATACACCAACAGAAGAATCGTGACTTTGGAATTCGCATTTTTATAAAGTTTTTTATAATTATAAGCAAACGTCTCGTTATTTCTGCCTAATGTTGTTGTATTTACATAGATGCCTATTTCTTTTTCGTCCTTGATAAGTAGCTTACTATTTACTTGGCAAACATTTCATTACTTATGCCTCTATTAGCATATATACATAAATGCCTATGACAAATATGCAATGCTTTGTTTTGAGCCCACTTCTTTATTAGAAAAGTATCTTCCTACTAAATAAAAGAAGTTTTACATATGTAATCCTGGTGGCTTTATACCTAAAATAATCCGTTATGTGGTTATGCCAATGAAAGCAGAAAACACCATAATTGTTATAGAGACGACATAATTATATAAAACAAAAATGAAAAAAAAAACCTAAATAGTTTGTGAAACTGTGACGCAACGTTAGTGTAGCTTATGAGTAACACTTACCCAAGAGTTTTGGTGCTGATGAGAGGAGTCTTCAGGCTGAGGAAACCATTGAGCCTACTCATGTTCTTCTCCCTCGCACTCTCTGGTGGATCCGTTCTGTAAAAAAAGAAAATTGTATTTAAAAAAAATACGTAAAAAAACTTTTTAAGTTAAACGGTTTTATGTTAAACATACATTGCAATGTTTAAGATAAATGTACTAAGAACCAAAAAATAATATAAAAATAGGTAAAAAAACTTTTTAAGTTAAACGGTTTTATGTTAAACATACATTGCAATGTTTAAGATAAATGTACTTAAAACCAAAAAATAATAAAATAGATACAGTCGTGGGAATTATAAACATATGCATAGACTAGACTAAAATAAAACCGTGGGGCACGTCAATTGTCTACAAATTATCGACTTAATGTGCGATATAAGAATCGTTTAATTCGTCGTTAGGCAGTTGGCCCGCAGACGGTGAGGAAATTACTTACTATTTTCTTGCTCATGGAAATTCCAATAGTTATACACTCCATGTAAATAAAAGAGATGTTTCAACTAGTTTATCGTTGGACATTCACACTGCTGGCTGGCGAGGAATCGTTTCACTGCTCGTAGTTTGTCTTTAATCGACAAAACATACGATAAAAGTTCTATTCGCTTACCACTATGAAACCCTAAAACCCGCTTATAATCGAGCTTGCTAGCTTGGTTCCACATTCTAGCCCTACTTATCACACGTCCATCCTTGTCGGTTAATTAAAGTGTAACATTACAAAACAAACATTTTAATGAACGAATGTAGACAATTGACGTGCCCCACGGTTTTATTTTAGTCTAGTCTATGCATATGTTTATAATTCCCACGACTGTATCTATTTTATTATTTTTTGGTTTTTAGTACCTACATTTATCTCAAACATTGCAATGTATGTTTAACATAAAACCGTTTAACTTAAAAAGTTTTGTTACCTATTTTTATTTTCTAGTTTTTAGTTTTTATTTCGCATTCTGTTTAATTCATTTAAAGCTTCATTATTGCAAGGTTTCTTGCCCATTAGTTTATTGCAGGCCAACTCCTTTGTGTTTGTATTATTTATATATTTTTTTACCATTTTGTTCCCACGAGTAATGGACATTTAAATACAGTTCTCGGCGCGTTTTAACCTTAACTTGGGTGGTGTACCGCTAACGACGTATCATTTTTAGCCACCCTAACGCCACACAGTCCTCAACACCCCCTTCCCCCGCGGACACGACACTGAGTAGACGTCTTTAAATTGAATAGCGAAATTTTAAATAAATCTTAAAAATAGAAAGTGAATTATTGCTGTCGAAAAAAAATTGCTGCCAAGGATCGAACTCTGCTAGCCCGACTTGCACACGGCTGCTGTACCAATCGGCTACCAAAGCGGTAAGGCAACTCATTGAAATTTTAACTCATATTCAAAATGTCTGTGCGCCGCTCTCCGCCTCCCACGTCAACCGCTTCTCCTTCGGCCGAGAGCGACACAGAGCCGAAAACGACCCGAGCCGCTGTCAAAACAGTGAGTGACTATGATTCATCGTCTAACGTAGATGCAAAGTCATCATCGATGCGCAAACGCAAGCGCAGTGAAGATAATATTAGAGAGATAAAATCTGAAATTACGGCTTTATTCTCTACTTGGAAAGCGGAGCAAGATGCGAGGTTTAACCTAATTTTGGATACTGTAAAGGAAATAAAGGAGCAAAATAATGAAATTGTAACTTCCGTTGATTTTATTACGAAACGATATGACGAAATGTTAAAAACTCTAGAGAAACTAGAATCCGAAAAATTTATCAATATTAAATGTCTAAAGTCTTTAGAAAATAAGATAGAAATCATTGAGCGGAATAAGTTTGCTAGTTGTATAAAAATTCGCAACGTTCCCAAAAAGCTATCGGAGACAAAAAAAGACCTTGCGACATTAGTGCAAAATGTAGGTTGTACTTTAAACTTACCTATAAATATGCCAGATATTCATGATATTTACCGAGTAAACTCAGAAAAAAATAAATCTATTATTGTAGAATTTAACAGTACGATCCTGAAGGAGGATGTGATTTCAGCAGTAAAATCTTTTAATCGTAAAAGCAAAGATAGATTTAGCACGATCAATTTGAAATTAGACGGGCCACCCACAGCTGTGTACATCTCAGAAAGACTGACACAACAGGCGAAAAAAATATTTGCCGCAGCCAGAAAATTTGCCAGCTCAAACAATTATAAATTCTGTTGGTCATCCTACGGAAGAATCTACCTGCGCAAACACGAAAAAGAACCGGCCATCCGTGTCGACTCTGAAGAGGAGCTACATAATTTACAGCTAAAATGACTACAATACTTTCAATATATATTTTTAATACTTTTAAAATGTTATGCATGCTCTGCTGTTTGTTTTACGTTTATCTGTTTCTTTATGCTATTGTTGAGTGCCTTGAGATTTAAAACAGTTATATTAATTTTGTATGCGCACAAAGCTGTCTATTTTACATTGAGAAAACTTAAAGTATATACTTACCCTCACACTACAAATAACTACTACAATTTCTTTCAATATATATTTTTTAGTTTATTTAATTTATTGACAAATATATATAATATGTACGTTTATACTACTTATTTTAGAAAAAAAACCACTTTTGTTCTTTGTGGGCTTTTCGAAATAATACAAAAACACCCACATGAAGAATTAATGTACAAATTAATAACTGTTCATCTTATACCACAAGTCGGCAAAGTCGCTGCATTAAAAAATTGCCGCTTTGATTTTTTAGGCTCCCAGACATTGATCTGCCCTCTTCACTTTATCAGAATAATGACAATTGAGCCCTATAGATACGGTCTTGGTATACAATCATTTTATTATGGGGCAGGTTAGTAACTTGATAGAAGAAATAGATAACTTTCACGTGTCTGAATCATATACTAGCAAACCGGAACATGTAAGGTCATTCATCTCTCAACCGAATCTATATATGAAAATACTACAGCAAAATATCCGTAGTTTAAATCGCAATTTTGATGGCTTGCAACTGCTTCTACAGAGGTTAGATACAATCTGTGACTTGATAGTGTTGTCTGAGTGTTGGTTGAGCGAGGGTATGCGGATTCCCAATCTAGAAAATTACAACAATTTCTCTACAAGCCGTGGTCATAAAAAGAATGATGGAGTAGTTATTTACGTCAAAAACGCTCAAAACTATCGAACCTCATAACCACAACTTTCAGAGGCTAACTGTCTTTTGACTACTTTTAAAAACGAAACGGCTATCATAGCTATTTATAGACCGCCTAGTTTCAGAAATATAGACCCCTTCCTTCAGTCCTTGAACTCTTTATTGCAAACCTTAACACATTTTAAAAACGTAATACTCGTTGGGGACATAAATATAAATATACTCAGTCCCTGTACTGATACCTCGGCGTATCTCGACTTGATCGCTTATCATGGTCTTATGCCAGCTTCATATAGCCCAACTAGAGGAAACAGCTGCTTGGACCATGTCATTGTAAAAACCAAACTGTCGTCAAAAACTCTAAATCTGGAGAGTTCAGTTACTGACCATGAAGCTGTTTTGTTTTGCCTGAAGACCACAAACCAAAAGCAAACACGTGGTTCAAAAATAACTCGCACATTAGACCATGCCTCAATAAGGAATGATTGTTCAAATATTGACTTTAAACATGTTTATAATGAGAGCGACTTGAACGTGGCAACTAGTTTATTCATTGACTCCATTAAGAATGTAATTGATAAAAATACAAAAATTACAAAGACCTCTAGAAACAGAATTAAAATAAAGCAGTGGATGACATCTGGCTTATTGCGATGTCTCAGAAATAGAGATAAGATGTCTATGCGTTTAAAAAAAGATCCAGAAAATAATACGCTAAAGCTTACATATAAGAGGTACAGGAATTATGTAGATAATCTCATCAGAAAAACAAAAAGACGTTATGACATGGAAGAGCTTTCCAAATCTAAAAACAATACGAAAAGAATGTGGTCGTCAATCAGAAGTATTGCTAATTTAAATACCCAAAAATCAATTCCATACGAACTTCTAGACGCGGACAGTAACACAGGGCAGTCGATTGAGCGTGTAAATAACTTTTTCGCTAATGTAGGGGAAACCCTTGCAGAGCAAATTCGTGCGAATTCTTTAATGACTACAGATCATGTAAATCACGCAATACCGACTCAGTCAAATTCTTTTGTATTTGTTGGCATTACACAAAAGGAAGTTGAACTTGCAATAATAAATTTAAAATCTAATTGCGGACCAGGATATGACTTGATTCCTTCAGTGACACTTAAAGATAGTGTAAATACTTTCTCCCCTGTACTTACAGACTTATTCGATAGATGCATAAAAAACGGCATTTTTCCAAACGCTTTGAAAAAGTCCATATTACACCCTATTCACAAAGCAGGAGACCGAAGCTCTGTTAACAACTATAGACCAATATCCATTTTGACCGCTCTATCTAAGGTATTTGAACGAATTATAAATAGCAGATTAACAAGTTATTTAGAATCTTGCAACCTCTTGTCTAACGCTCAATTTGGTTTTCGAGCGGGAAAGTCTACGGCTGACGCTATTCATGTGTTTGTGGATTTCCTGGTAAGAAAGCTGGATGAAAACAAAAAATGTTTAACCATATTTTTGGACCTAAAAAAAGCGTTTGATGTTGTCTCTATACCTTTATTAATAAATAAGCTAGAGCGTTTGGGTGTGCGAGGTAACCAGTTGGAAATTTTTAGGGACTACCTTTCAAACCGTACACAACGCGTGAAAATAGGAGATTGGGAAAGTGATGAGTTACCAATTAAATACGGAATACCGCAGGGTAGCATAACCGGACCGACTCTATTTTTATGCTTTATTAATGACCTTTGCCAGTTAAAGTAAAAAAATTGTAATATTGTCTCATACGCTGATGATACTACTTTGACATTCTTTGGCGATACATGGGATGAAACTTTCTATTTGGCTCAAAAGGGATTAGACACCGTTTTACATTGGTTGGATTGTAACTCCTTGACGCTCAATTCGGACAAAACCAAATACATTTCGTTCTCAATTAGAAACGTTGCATCGTCTGATCTCAAAAACCATAATTTATATGTACATAAAGGTAACTGTAATGCACCCACACCTAAATGCGATTGCCCCCAAATCCACGCTACTAATGAAATCAAATATCTCGGAATTAATATAGATAAAAATTTAACATTTGGCCCACATATTCACAATGTATCACAGAGGGTACGAAAACTGACATATGTGTTTAAACAGCTTAGACATGTTGCAGATTGTAGGACGCTCAAAATTGTATACATAACGCTAGTTCAGTCAGTCATCTCATATTGTATTTCTACTTGGGGTGGTGCAGCAAAGACAAAACTTATTGAGCTAGAAAGAGCTCAGAGATTGATCTTGAAGGTGAGTCTATTTAAACCAAGACCCTTTCCCACAGTGTCACTATATGAAGAAGCCGAAGTATTAACAGTGCGACAGCTGTTTGTTCTCGTTTGCATTCTTCAACAACACTCAAATTTGGAATATTTGCCAAACACTGTTTTATCAAGACGTCACCAAAAGGTCTGCATCCCTGAGAGCTTTCGCACAGCCTTTCCCAAGAAGTTCATTTGCTATCGAGGCTCTAGACTTTATAATTATGCTGACAAACTTTTAAATATATACCCAAACACTAAAATTCAATGCAAACAAAAATTATTAGGGTGGCTTCAGAGTCTTAGTTATGAGCAAACCGAGAATATTTTGGTGTAGGAATATACTTATATTTCAATGACGCCACACACACACACGCACACAAACACGCACACACACTCACATATACACACACACACACACACACACACACACACACACACACACACACACACACACACACACACACACACACACACACACACACACACACACCTTGATTTTATAATTAATATTTTTGTATAAATGTTCGTACTTCACTGACAATTGGTAATGTACTATTGTAATTTAGCCGCGGGTGAGAGGCCTGGTGATCTAAGACACAGGCAGACTTTTGCCTAATTTAGACTCCAGCCTCCCGCATTTCACTAAATATTGTTTGTACCTAAATTGTGTCCATTGTGTATTAGTGTATGTGGAGGAAATTAAATGATTATTATTATTATTATTATTATTATTATTATAACACGATACAAAATCTTGACTTGGGTGGTGGATTCAGGCTGGATTAATCAGATACCTAAATTACAGATTCCGGTATTCCCTTAGCAGACTCTTACTGCAACCACGGGAGGATATGGTGGGGGACTATTCTGAAGCCGATCACCCCACGACTATGGCTGATGATGATGATGATGATAGTATATTGTATTCTGCTTGTTGAGCCCTTTCATTTGATACCCATATTGATAGGATTGATAAAACCTACGTTATCCGCCATTTTTTAGCGGCCGCCATCTTTGATTTCAATTTTTTATGGTATATTGTATTCTGCTTGTTGAGCCCTTTCATTTGATACCCATATTGATTGGATTGATAAAACCTACGTTATCCGCCATTTTGTAGCGGCGGCCATCTTGAATTTATAATGATAATGAATAACCATAATTGTATTGTCACCAAAATCCAAAGTGTATACCAAATTTCAGATTAATCGGTTGACAGGAAGAGTGTGAAATTTGAATTACTAAATTTGACCCAAGAATAAAACAAACGGGGTGAGCTAAATAAAACCGTTTAATAAATAAGGCGTACTGGATAAAGAGGCATTCAAGTGGCGATAATTGTTCTCGCTCTGAAATGAGCTTCCGTGCTTCGAAAGGCACGTTAAGCCGTTGGTCCCGGTTATCACTAAATGTGGCAGTCGTTAAGCCATGTTAGAGGCCTTATTGGGCGGCTTGAAGAATTCTAACAGCAGGACGCCATACACCTGCCTCCACCAATGCGTGGTGGAGTATGACCTAATACCCTTACACCTTGGTATGTGAGAGGAGGCTCGTGCTCAGTAGTGGGACGTTAACGGGCTGAGATGATGATGAAATGGTTCCGGTGATGAGAGGCATTGAACATACTGCATAGGCTTTGAGGCAGGTAGATATACTGTAGGATATTTAGGAAATAGGACGCGGGCGCACAAGTGAAACGCTTGCTGGCAGTTAGCACACTCATTTATTCTATTATGTTCGTGTAACGCGGAGGGCGCGAGGCGCGGGGCGGGACGCAGCCACGCTTTCATACTGAACATTCCTCCCTCTAGTTCGTATCTTACTTAAGAATTAAAATTAATAAACATTAAAAAAACCTCTTAAAATCTACTCTTGGGCGATTCCGTAACAATCTACTAGGGCCCTGCTCTTCCACGCCCCTATTCAAGTCGACAGCGTCCTGGAATTCATCACACGGGTCTGAGTCTCTTGCTGTAGCCCTGTCTACTATTATCTCTGGAACTCCAGGTATGTCAGTTCTAGAACCATCTCTAGGGCTCTCTTCCAATTGAGATGACGTTGCTGGAACATACAACTCAGCCCTCCTCCCTCTGGCTGAGCCACTATCCAGTGAGTAGTCCAACTCAAACCTAGTTGACACATTTGGAGATGTAGAACCAAATACCGGCGGCGTTGGCGGCTGCGTAGTCTGGCGCGGCGTTGCAGTAAATTTAATTTTATCTCTCTTGAAGTATAGTTAGATAAAAGACAAGATTTAATTCCTTTTTTAACTACCTTTACAAAACTCTCCGCCTGGCCATTACTTGCCGGGTGATAAACGGGAGAAGTTATGTGAGATATGCCATTACAGAAACAAAATTGTTCAAACTCATTTGAGCAGAAAGCTGTACCATTATCACTCGCTAACGTTTTCGGCATTCCGTATCTCGACATATAATCGCACATCTTTTCTATGACCGCGCTGGATAAAGTCGAATGGTTCATGTTGTAAACTTCCACCCACTTACTATGTGCATCAACAATCACTAAATATACGCAACCTTTAATGGGACCCAAGAAATCAATGTGAATGCGCTGGAAAGCGCCAGCAGGGTACTCCCAGCACGAGGGGGGGGCACGGGGAGGTGATGGACGCAATTGCACGCACACATCACATGAACTTATCATTCTTTCCAATGCTTGATCAATACCCGGAAACCAAAGCCGTGACCTAGCTTCGGCTTTAGTTTTTACAATCCCTAAATGGGAAGAATGAAGTTCCTTTAAAATTGTTTCGTGTAAACTCTCCGGTATGACCACTTTGTGCCCTCTCATAACACAACCCCTTTCAAAAGATAACTGATTTCTACACAAATAAAAAGGCTTTATTCTTTGATCAGCAATTTTAGGTGGCCACCCATTTAAAATAAAACTTGCTACTCGACTTAGAACCCTATCATTGTGCGTCGCTTCTTGTACATTACGTAAGGTTACCGGCATCGTTCCGTTCACTACAAAACAAACGTAAGTCGCGCGGTCGCATATTGTCTCGCTCTCGCCACAACGTTCAGTGCACGCGCACGCGTTTGAATAGCGGGAATCGGGCGGCCCGGTCGGCTCAGGCAAGCTCGCGCGAGATAGATAATCTGCATTATTATCGCCGCTACGTATGTACTCAATTTTGTAATTGTATCCGCTGAGGAACAATGCGTAACGTTGAAGTCGATTCGCCGATACCTCGGGAATACCATTATAAGGTCCGAAGATCGATATCAACGGCTTATGATCCGTGCGTAATATGAACGGTTCGGACCTTCCGTATAAGTACTGGTGAAAACGCCGTACCCCGTAAATAATAGCAGTTGCCTCTTTTTGTATTTGTGCATATCTTTTTTCCGCGGGTTGTAAGGTTCGTGACGCATATGATATAGGCTTTTCAACACCATCTGCCTCAACCTGTGATAAAATAGCTCCTAGCCCGCTTGGTGACGCATCTACAGTCAAAATAATTTTTGCGTCGGGATTAAAGTGAGCTAGGGTCTGTTCTGAGGTGAGCAGATCTTTTATAGTTTGAAAAGCAAAATCATGTTCTTGAGTCCAATTCCATTTACAGCCTTTTTTTAAAAGGTCATATAATGGACTAAGAACCGAAGATGCGTTAGGTACGAAATTTCTGTAGTAATTAACTAGACCCAGAAAGGACTGCAACTGACTAACATTTGATGGAATCGGCGCATCAGACATTGCTTTCACCTTTTCGGGTGCTTTTTTAATTCCGTCTTTCGAGATAATGTGACCCAAGTAACCGATGTCCTCCTTAAAAAACTCACACTTTTCCCTTTGAAGGGTGAACCCACAGTCTTCGAACCGTTTAAATACTGCGTTAAGTCTCTTTAGGTGCGATTTCTCATCAAAACTAAAAATGCAGACATCGTCAAGCATGCATAAGCCCCCTTCTAGACCTGAGAGCACATTTTCCATTACGCGCTGGAATATGGCCGGCGCGCTGGCTAAACCGAACACTAGACGCGTATACTTGTACAACCCGCGATGAGTATTTATACAAGTTAGACTTTGCGACTTACTATCTAATATAAGTTGGTTGTAAGCCATTGAAAGATCAATTTTACTAAACACCTGCGCTCCATGTAGTTTTGAAAATAGTTCGTTGACCGTGGGAAGAGGGTATTTCTCAACAAGCAGCTGTTTATTAAGACTGACTGAATAATCAGCACATAATCTGACCGATCCATTGCGTTTCAAGACGGGTACCACCGGTGATGCGTACTCGGAGTATTCCACGGGTTCAAGGACCCCTAATGTGACCAACCTATCAATTTCCTTTTCCACTTTATCGCGTAATGCGAACGCAATCGGCCGAGCTTTGAAAAATATAGGTTTCGCGTTATCCTGCATTATTAATTTAATTTTATATTTATTAAAAGTGCCTAATTTATCTGAAAACAGCTGTGAATATTGATGTTGCAATTTACTTAAAGACAGACCCGATTCCTGATCACAGTAATTAATTGGTAAAAGTTGCAAGTTGAATCGTGATATGAAATCCCTACCCAGCAAAGGTGGACCGCCATCTCGCACAACATGTATATCGAGATCGTGCGTTTGATTTAAGTACGACACTGGAACGCGCGCTAACCCTAGACACTCGATATGCTTACCCGTATACGTCACGAGCCGTTTACGCGCGGTTGATAATGGTACCTCCTTAAAATGAGCCTTGTAAAACTGCTCTGAAATAACCGTCACTCCTGAGCCACTATCAATCTCAAATCTAAACGGTTTTTTGTATATATAAATTGATTCCACCATAGGTTCTCCTCGAACTGATCGAATGTAAAAAAACTTACCGTCATCGTCGTCCTCACCCTTATCGCCGCCATCCACTTCTACGTACTTCACTTTCGTGCACATTCTACGTAAGTGGCCTTTATTGCGACACTTTCGGCATTCATAGTTTTTAAATTTGCATTCGGACTCTTTGTGGTTTGAATACCCACAAACACTGCACTTCACTTTAACACTTTCCCCCTTCGTTATCTTGTAAAGCTGCGAGTCGGTTGCCGACCGTGTAAACCCGCCATGTCCCGAGCTGCTGGCGGCTGCTGCGCTGCTCGCAGCCACAGCGCGGGCGCACTCCTGGCTCTGCGCGTACTCCAACGCCTTTACCAGTGTTAAATCAGATAGCTTTAGGGCATATAGCTTCTCCTTCTCAGGTCCTGACAACATTCCCATGATGAATTTATCCCGCAGCATTTCTTCAACATTAGTAAACTCGCAATGAGCGGTCAACCCACGTAACCTCGCAGCCCACTGCGCGTGTGATTCACCAGGTTGTTGTGTAGCGGCATAAAAATTATGTCGCTCGCCGAACCCAACCCGTTTCGGGGTAAAGTGATCATTTAAAAGTTGAAGTATGTCTTCAAAGGGCACTACCTCCAAATCTTTTGGCAATGCTAAATTTGCCACAAGGTCGTACGTTCCCTCAGTGAGTGCACTCAGCAAAATCGCCTTCCGTTTTGCGCCCGTAAGATCGGTTGCATTTCCTATGTCGTTAGCTATAAAATATTGTTTTAGCCGGCCTTGATAGGTTTTCCAACACTGCACGTTATGGTCGAAGCTATTTAATATGCCGAAATAAGCGTTAGCCATTATAAATACTTAATTTACACAACGCGGGTACGTCTCGTCGCCACTGTAGGATATTTAGGAAATAGGACGCGGGCGCACAAGTGAAACGCTTGCTGGCAGTTAGCACACTCATTTATTCTATTATGTTCGTGTAACGCGGAGGGCGCGAGGCGCGGGGCGGGACGCAGCCACGCTTTCATACTGAACATATACCTCCGGTGCAGGAATGTTCTGAGGAGGAATTTCAGGTCTGAATGTAGTTTACGGTAGTAATTTTACTTAAAACTTGATACAGACGGTTAGTTTTAAGGCGATCTTATCTTAGGTTTTAGGCTTTCAACACAGACTCTTGAACTCCATACCTTATTCCTTATTGGAAACTCGCTTACTAGAGATCGCTATGGTATTTATACTAATTAGGGCACACGGGCGTTAGATGGGGGATTAAGGCATCTCTGCAAAGGTTAGCAGTCTTCACTAATGGGGCTGTTAAAATTTCATGAGGATCTTTAATTCTCTAGGGACGTCGCTTAGTATCTTGTATCACCTTTATCGAGAGGAATTATCGGAAGAGCTTTTGATCCTGTTCCAAATATCTGGACGCTGGAATTAGAACGCAAACTGTGCAGACCTGCACAAAAGGTTTAAAACCGTTCCTGTGTCAAACGATTCGGATTAAAATTCTTTTTCAGCATCAGTGTTTCCTTTTGTGCTGGGTATTTCAAGCGGACAGAGAATCGGCATTTAGTAAAAATTGATAGGTGCGAGCATTCAGCACCTCGCTTTTATGGGGATGTTAAACCTCTGAACTTTGTGAAACGGACTATATGTACATTGCATATTTATTGTTATATATTCATATGTTATATAGATTGTTTTGATCAATTGTTACTATTATTTTTATAATTACTGTTTGTTGCTTTTAGTTTTTCATTAATTTTACTGTAGGCTTCGATAAAATATCAGCGTCATAGGTACAAAACATGCATGTTATACTGCGACAAATGCCGAGCGGAACCTTTTTCGTACAGAGCAATTATTAATGCGTGTGGTGATATAATAATATGATCCTATACCTTCTCACATTGGTTCATGAGAGAAAGCTCTTGTTCGGTTATCATATCAGCGTTATATCAGCTTTTACTACTTTAACTTTTCATTTAATTGTATTTATTTTGTTGTTTAAATATTTTGTTTTATTGTTAAGTTTCTGTCTTTTGTGTGGCTGTTGCACACGAAAGTTATAAGGTCTTCACGGAAGACCAGCGCTGTTGTGGTCCTCCACTGCAGCACATGCTGAGTGGAGTCCTTTTTAGGCATACTATATGTAAACTTATTTACTGATTTGAATTCTGTTTTTTGTTTATATGTATTTATATCTAAATAAATTTTATTTCTTTTTTTTTCACAAAGACCACTGCTGAACATAAGCCTTACCAAGATATTGCATTCTATTGGGGGTAATTGCCCATAATATCCACATTAGGCAGGCGGGTTTGTGATCACAGTTCTAGCCAGTGCGCAGGATGACGCTGCTGCCTATCATCTGGGAGGATTTCTCCTCGTCAACTCTTTCGACTTCCCCGTGAGATGAAAGAGGTTGGCACTATCCAACCTAGAAGAGTTTCTAGGCCGGTACCACACGACGCCCGTGTGCAGTAGTAGTAAATTAATAGGCTGAAATTATAATGTATCATTATAAAAGGAGAATTAAAAGTATTGACAAAAATTATTTTCAAATATTTTTGCTAATAATAAATGTATATGTACTTATTTACAAAACAAACCAACTTCGCCAGCCCAAATTAGCCGAGAGCTCTTACGTCATAAGTGGGTTCACTCAGTTATTACTTATGTGCGATCTGAGTCTGAATTTAGAGCTAAGTGCCACTTAAATTATGCTTAACGAATAATACAATAACTTGTCGATCTAAATGGCCCAGAGATCGGTAACCCCGCATAGGATAATATATGTTTGCGTTAAGTGCATTTAAATTATTCACATGGTGTGGGTGTTTTCTGAGTATCTAATTCTATGTATTTTGAAACAAAATTTTTTTTTTTTTTTTTAAATGTGATACGTCATAATGACTACATCCTGCCTGATGATAAGCAGTCGATGCAGTCCAATAAGAAAATGAAAGCGCTTTATAACGTGAAATAAGCACGCTATAAAGCGCATCCACTCATGACGGCCTTTTTGGTATGTTCATTCGTTGGCATGTTTACTGCTCAGTTTGCGGATAATGGGAAATGTAAGCATATATGCCGAATAGATATAGGATGAATGCCATTGCTCTTCAATGCTCTTGAGGTCGTGGGTTCGGTTTCTACTCAGCACAAATATGAGAATGCACGTCGTTGAAAATATGAGAGAAGCAAGGTGAGAGGAATTAAGGTAACCACCTCGCTGACCTAGTGCGATTTGGCAGATTCAGGCGTGTGCCGTCCTGTTATGCCAATATCTTTTATGCCGCCCAATATGACCTCTAACGATTAGGTACCACAAATAGTGTAAACCGAGACCGTCATTTTAACGTGGCTTATGAAGCACAGAAGCGTTCATAAAACGGTCACCCATTCGTGGGTTGATCTTAATTAAGTCTGCTTTACTTAGGCAATCGTTTCCGATTAACAAGCATTCATTTTTATTATATATTTCATTATAACAATACATCTTAATGTTTCAGTCACTAGCTGCTGACCTTACATTAATAAACGTTGATAATATGGTTAATAAAGTAAGCAGTTTGCAGAACCAAGCCTCGTAATACAAATGGCGTCGTTTCATGCCGCCAGATGTCGCTATATGCTTAGGACTAACGGGTTATAGCGTGCACACTTGTAAAATACGAGTGTACTATACTCTAGTATGGAATAGTATACTTGTATCAATCAACGCACCGGACGCGGCCGTAAGCGTATCATTAACGCGTGCCCGTACTGTCATAGTGTTATGCTAACAATATGCCATTGTTGTTAGGATAACAAAAAGTGTCATAATATTTATAGTGAATGTAAATGAATAAAATTAAACAAACACCACTGGATCTTTTTGAAATTATGTATCTATACGAAACGGGATGAACATATACGGATGTGCGTGATGTATGTAGAATACGTACAAAAAGAAATATTATATTGTACAAACATACATACTATAAATAATAAATAAATATTTCGGACACTTACACCAATTATTTAGTTCTAAGATAAGTGTCATTAAGAACTTGTGTTATGGATACTCAAAACGGATAAACATACTTAAATACTTTTTTTTTGTAAATACATACTTAACGTACATATGAAAACACCCAGACCAGAACAAATATTCCTTTTTATACTCACAAAGATTTGTCCTGTGCGGGAATCGAACCCACGACCTCAGGAGTGGAATGCGGGTATACTCGCCACCACGCCATATCGGTCGTCAGATAAGCGGTCTACTGCTCTAACCGCTGAGCAACCGAGACTCCAAAATGACTTAAATAGATTTAAAAAATCATTAATGTTATCTCAATAGCATATAACAAAAGTTTACATAATACCTTGGGTCCAGTTTGTAGACATTTATTCAATTTGGTTGCCAAATTTATTTATTCCTATCTCGAAATGCCTTCTCCTTTTTTTGAACCCATCTTTGGTTTGAACTATACCAGAATTTCTAAATTATAGGAATATCATGTCAGTAATCAAATATATTGACGACCGATATGGCGTTGAGGCGAGTATACCCGCACTCCGCTCCTGAGGTCGTGGGTTCAATTCCCACACAGTGTCACGTTTTTAGCCCCAAGGGTGGGTAAAAAGTGCACTTAAAAAAAAACAAGATAAAGAGAATTAACAATTATGCATAACATACGTTTAATTTAACAAAAAAAATAAAACTAATATATAAAAGTCAGGCTCTCAGGTAGTGGGTCATAAGTTCAGTTGTCTCAAACTGTTCTTGGCAACACTTCACACGCGAACTCCCCTGTCAGTCGGTCCCGGGGGTGGCCACCAGCGCGTTGAGAGCAGTTAAAAGCCGGGCTCAAGGGCAGCCCGTGCTTCAAACCGTAGGGTGATCCTGTCGAGGTGCATAATAATTGTAAGGTGTATAAGTTGTCTCAAACATAGGTGATGCGGTACGAGTGAAGCTGGGTGAAGCAACTAGTTAGTCCTCCGTCAAGGGGAGTTTCTCTTTCCCTTCGCAAACTAGCATCAGGGTTTACAATATAAGTTTATTATGGAATTTATAAGCAGAACCGAACGACTAACCAGTTTAGCAATTACTTCGTAATTTCTTACTTACATTTAGAAAAGAGGTAACCGAAGGTAACTTACAAATAAAAATAATGATTATGTTTAACGTAACATAAGCTAGTTAAATATTATAAAAATAAATGTACACAAATACGAAATTAAAGAAACATACGGATTAATTAGTATTTATTACCTTCGGCCGCATGCAACTACTTTTGGAAGCTTCTAGTTAATAATAGCTAAATGCACAACTTACCCAAGCACGGGATTATAACAACTAAGTATCACTTTATAACACTTCAATCAGTATTGTTTCCTTGATTGTTATATTGTGATTTATAGCACACCACAATTAGTACTTTAGATGTACTAATATAATATTTGGCAATATAAGTTACTCGACGTGAGTAGCTTAGAAGTGGTAATGACGGAAGCGGCGCTCGCGGCGCGGCGGGTTCGTTCGGCTCCGTAGCCGACCGGTTTCCGAGCACATAGCTACGTCACACGACAAGTACGAGCGAGCGAGTATTAATATAAATATTATTAGTTATAGAATGCAAGTAGGTTAGACTTTGTTTGATTATTATAATTAAGATAAGTGTTTACTAATCCGAAATAAAATATATATCCGCTATTATTTTATTTGATTGCAATGAATTTCAATCTAGTTACTGTATATTATAATTTTTGTAAGTTTTAATTAAGGTATTACATATTAGATAAATTATCTATATCTTTTATTATAGTTAATAGTAGTTATGTAACCTACGTTACAGTATCCCCCCCCAAAAAAAAGATTTTATCTTATTCAAATCTACTATTCAAACTAACTACAGAACATTGCCTCGATTACTTTGAGGCTTTAAATCTTTTATGTGCCAAGCTCCCAAATTGTTGCCAGTCATATCCTCCAAAACATAAACCAAGGGTGACCGCTTTACTTTAATTCTACATTTAATATATTTGGGTGTCAGTTTTTTAGCATAGTGGGCGTCCTTATCACTTTGGAAATAAGTACGCTTCCATACAATGTCTCCCGGTTGAAACTCGGCTTCTTTGCGCCTTAAGTTATAGCGCTGTGAATTTTTTTCATGAGCCTTCCATATCTCTGTCTGGACCTTATCAAAATATTTGCGTAAGTGACCCAGGTTTTCAGCGTAGATTTCACGAGGTGCAAAAATTAACTCATTAGGGTTATCGTTGTCGATGAAATGAGACCCACAAGTAACTAGTTCCCTACCGTGGACGAGAAAAACTGGTGTATAGCCAGTTGTTTCGTTGATTGAAGTATTGATAGCAAACTGAATTTTTGCAATATTGACATCCCAGGATCGATGATCGTCATTGACAAATGAAGAAATAGCAGTAACAATGGTTTTATTGTACCTTTCCACTGTGTTAATTTGTGGTGTATATTTTGGAGTGAAATTGACGTTTGGAACCATATATTTTTTTAAAAGATTATCCATTTCATGGCTTGTAAATTGGACTCCGTTATCGAGTATGACTGTCTGAGGCACACCGTGAATGAGGAATACGCCGTCTTCCAGGTGTTTAACGACATTATTAGCAGTGGCTCTCCTTAAGGGGAAAAGTAGACAATATTTAGAAAAACAGCAAGTTACCACAAACAAGTAAGAGTTCTGCTTTCTCGAAACAGGCAAGGGTCCTACGAGGTCAATAGAAATTGTTTGGAAAGGCCTACAACATTCTTTGGGCCTACCCATTTTTCCAAGTGTGCCCTGGGTAGACAATTTATATGCGAGGCAAATATCACAGTTAGCGACGAAATCTAAAACATCTAAGTGTAGTTTTGGCCAGTAAAATCTAAGGCTTATCCTTTTGAAAGTCTTGAAAACACCAAAGTGGCCACTGGTTGGTTCAGAGTGGTAAAGAGAAATTATTGCTTGGCGGTTTTCTTGAGATACGACCTCTTTCTATATATATATATATATATATATACCCCACCTGGCCAGTCGACCAGTAGGGTTAGATAATGTAAGAAACCATTTAAGAGCGGAGTGGTCGGTATATATATTAAATGGAATTCCACTTTCCAAATAGCAACGCCAATATTCCAGAGCAGTCAGCACAGCAAGTGCTATAGTTGCGTTCTGCGTCCGTAAGGGACTTGCTCATATATGCGATTGGGTGTTCAAATCCATCAATTGTCTGCGAAAGCATGGCTCCAACGCCAAAGTTGCTAGCGTCTGTATGAACATCAAATGGATAATTAAAATTTGGACATGTTAGTATAGGAGCCTGGGTAAGTAAGTTTTTAAGTTTTATAAAGGCTTCATCAGCCTCGTCAGACCATTTAAAAGGCGGTGTGTTCTTTTTCGTCGATGTTAATTTATTCAAGGGACCAGCTATAGAACTAAAATTCGGTATAAAACGTCTGTACCAGGATGCCGTACCAAGGAAGCGCTTAACACCCTTTCTATTAGTTGGAGTTGGATATTTTATTATAGCATCTACTTTTTCGGGATCAGTTCGTAAGCCCTTACTGTCGACAATATAACCAAGATAGCGTAATTGGCTGCGGAAAAATTGGCATTTTGCTAAATTTATGGTCAATTTAGCGTTACGTAATCTGTCAAGGACGCGTGAAAGAAGAGATACGTGTTCCTCAAATGTTTTACTTATGGCTACTAAATCATCGACAAAAACAAAGACGTTGAATTCAAATTCTGGACCAAATAAAGCGTCAACTAATCGTTGTTGAGTAGCTGGAGCGTTTGTTAACCGATTCGTTGCGGATGACACGACATGCGTGCCATTGATTTCTTTTCTTTGAGTGCGGATGGCACGCTAGTCGTGCCATTTTAAAAAAATCTATAACTTGCTCAAATTACGTTTTTGGACGATTTATCCAAGACAAAATATTCATTATTTTGCACGTAGTACATGCCCACAGCCTTCGTTTCTAGATATTTTGTGATTTATAAATTTTCAGGGGTGGAAAACCTTTTTTGACAAGAGATTTTGACATTGTATTATTAATTATAGTTAAAAGCGGAAATGCGTTTTTATCGTTAAATTAAATGGACATACCTACGTAATACATCGTAACACTATTAAAAATATTTTATAGGATGTCCGCTATTAAAATATAGAAGTTAGTACCTACTGTGTGTAATGAATGGGTCATAATTTTAAATAATTTTGTGGAAAAATACTGTGTCACTTATGTACCATTCATCACTTACGAACTTAAGCTGTAAACAAGTTTCTGGATAGCTTCCTGATAAAAAGAACGTAAAACCTATAACTTATGGTTTAATTTTGGTTAAATTGTTGTCATACTATTAGTAAGTGGCCAAAAGAGCCTATAGAGTACCATGCACTTTTATGGTATGGTATAAGGTTTATTTTTGTTTAAAACAAAAATGTCGTCGTCCGGACATTGAGTCAGGTCGTCATCAAAATTGTTCGTCTGCGGAACGTACTTGCGTTTTTTATTTGAATCTAAAATGAAAAACGTGCCTATAGTGCGCGCCAAAGATAAAGTCGCGCGGCGTGACCGTGTGCAGAGATCGAGGATAGTACGATATGTTCCGCTGATATACCTAATATGTATTTTCAATCAATGTGCACGTTCTCTCCGGGACTTTATCTTTGGCGCGTTCTATATAAATTTTACACATATTTTATTAATTTTGTGAAGCAGTGTTAACTTAGTGGTAAGAACACAGTTAAATCGCGTTGAGAAGTCTTTTCGATAACTTCTTTATTTAAAAAAATGTGCCTAACAGTTTCGCCGAATAATACCTATATTTGTAAGTCATATCTATGCCCTATTTTTCCCACGTTAAGGTTTTTGATTATTATATATTTACTAACGTGACTACTAAACGAGACTAAAGATTTTCAGGGTGATTTAAATGTACCAACATAATTAGACTAGAAAATACAAAAATAATACGACAAAAGGTTTGTAACATCTGCATAAAAAAGTCACTGGCCCGACATTTCAAGGAAATCACGCAGAAGAACACGTATTTAGCCACTTTATACCACTTATAAGACCGTTCACTATCATCTTGCGATGACAACTAAACCAAATCAGGTCTACACATGCGGAAAAAGCATAAAAAGTAGGTATATATTTTTTTACACACGGCTGATGGCACACTAGTGCGTCTTTATCTTCTGTGGCGGCTGACACGACAGGCGTGCCATGAAATATTTGTTCGCCGCCACGGCTGAAAGTTTGCGAAATCGGGAGCCGCAAGGAATCGGTTAAGCCAAAGGCGGTGGGTGTTTTCCTATGTATATAAAGTATGTATTTACAAAAAATAATAAGTATTTGTGTATTTATACGTTATTAAGTATCCATAGCACAAGTTATTAATAATACTTATCTTGGAACCAAATAATTGGTGTAATTGTCAGAAAATATTTATTTAGTGTTATTATTTACATATATTTATATAATTTACACATCGTTTATATTTTTCAAAATTGTTCTACAACAAAAAAAATACAATCCTGTAAAACATATATTATTATTATATTAAGTTTCAATAACATAGATCTTCTTATACTTTAGATTTTATCCATATCCAGAAATCTTCATTTTCCTTACTCACATATCTATTCTGTGGGCAGTTTTGCCCACAGTCGTGCCAGGCCCAATCATTCTCTTTGCAAGAACCTCCGCCTTTGGAATTCTCTTCCGGCACATATTCCGGCTACTGTACTAAACTATACTAGACTTTATTCCATATAGTACTGGGTCTTGCAAGCGGGGCGTGAAATCAATTTATATAGGCCATCATGAGCGGGTTGCGCTTGTTAGCGCGCTTATTCTACATACATACATAAATAAAATCACGCCTGTTTCCCTGACGGGGTAGGCAGAGGCATATTATACGCCCATATTTCGCCAGTAGTATTAGTGGTCCCATATAATAGGTGGCCAGCCTATTGCTTCTTCCGGGAACTTTTCTATTCGCCAGTACCTCGGCAGGTGCACCACTTGCAGGTGAAGTTGGCTTGGGTTCCTTAGATCTTGGTATGAACCCTATACGGCATAACAATAATAATAATGATGTGTAAATTAAATACATAAATGTGAATAGTAGACGTTCTTTATTCAGATTAATTATACCCATGCACGGAGAAGAAAAAAAGGAATACAAATTTAAAAAGACAATACATTTTGTACAAATTGAAAAATAAATTTCCAACCAAATTACATTTTAAATAAGCTAAAAGCATAATAATAAAAGAATTTACTGAAATTTTAATAAAAATACTTCGCTGTACTTTTTTTAATTTCTATTTGAGAAAAGTTACGTTTATGCATAGAGCAGTCTCATTTTGTCTTGGAGTGCATCTATTGCTCCTCTTTATAATTATGGTCGATGTCTCACGATTCACATTGACAAAAATGAAATAACTCACTGGAAACTTTTTCAAAGTGTAGTTCTTTTGTAAAGTTAATTTTTTAATAAACTACAAACATAATCGAGGGACCTTACTCTTACTATATGGCTTTATGAGGAAGCTCAAATTCCAACAGGAAGCAATTTACAGATCTATGCAAACGGTTTTACTACAGATCGAATCGGAGATCTATATAAGATAAATATAGTATAGAATTATATAGATTACTATATAATATAGAATTAATGCCACAGATACAGCTCAAAAAAATTGCAAGCTGAAGTGGCAGTTAGCAGGCATATAGAAAGTTGCATATAGCTACGTTGGGTAAAATAAATATGGACTGGCGATCCATTAATTAGTTAAATTAGTAGGATATCCACCAGCAGGTACTTAGAGACTTCTAGATAACTGCTGTTTTATTGCTTGCCACATAAAAGTTTTTTTTTTTTATAAATTTCATATGGGACATAGCGCGTAGCAATGGTAACGACCGCGGCCAACGTCCCACAGTCCCCAGCTCAGGGTCGGCACACTGGTCTGCAAAGATTTCGCTCTGTTTCAGTTATTACACGAAGCGGCTGCCGTCTGACCGTTCATATTATATGAGACAGTTTAATCAACATAAGAATCAATAAAATATTAATATTTGTGTAAAAATACTGCACCACAAGGATAATTTAGAAAAATTTATATAATAGATCAGGGTCGTGACCTTAAAGCTAGTGAATATGAAGTGTGTTGTACACACTTCACATTTAATGTGATAATATTTACCGCCGGGCACTGTTTTTTAAGGCCAGGTCATTTGAAATGTATGAAATATTTCTATAGCCTCTATAATTAAATGTTAAAACTTAATTTTATTGCAGATATTTTCGGTTTAATCATAAACGATGAAATGTAACGACTTGTTTTTGTCAGTTTATAATTCTGATTATAATCATTTCAGGTGAACGACGCCGTGTGCGTTCAGCAGTGGATGATACATAAAAGTAAACAGGCCTTAATTAGACGCATTATATTGGAACTGAAGCCTGCTTCAAGATCAAAGAGTACCGAATTCAACGCCGTGTTTCTCGTCGCTTAAAATACATGTTAGACATATTACGTCATAACTCCATTTCATAATAATATTTTAGATATTCCCTCCCTATTAATGCCATCTACGATTTACTGGAAGCAAAAGGGAAACTTTCAGCGTGTAAAAGAGAAGTTCCAAGAAAAATACGCCAGGGGTGCATTGTTTGCTTTAAGGCGATAGTACCTAGATGGCGCTGATTTCTTTTATCAGAGATGAATTTTCACATAAATAAAATAATAATATTAAATATTGTGGTATAATTATTTGTAAAGGCTTATAAAAAGCCTCATCTGATTTAGAGAGGTCAGTCCATTCCTTTAAAGTATGATTTTTTGTTTATGTTCAGTATCTTTACAGAGCCATCTTTTGATTCAGGCTCTAACTAAGTTGTTCGCTACTAAGTAGTGCTTTTGTCAGGCGCTTTTTCGGGGCGCTACAATACATGAGTTGGTTCCTGATACGTACAAGCATGTTACCGGCTCTTATGAATCGGTTCTAATCTTCGATCAACAATACAACTAGATAACGCATCACACACAAAAACAGAACTCAAATATGGCACCGATTGTATTGTTGATCGAAGGTTCTAATGCTCCATTTTATACAATTCTATGGAGTACTTGTTTGTACGGGTAACTCGCTTGTTTTTGCAAGCAAGTACCCTTAACTTTTTTGAATGTTAACATTGTAAATATTTGTGAATACGAGATCCCGATATATATTTTCTCAAACGAATCATCATCATGTCAGCCCATATACGTCCCACTACTGAGCACGAGCCTCCTCTCACATATCAAGGTGTGAGGGTATTGGGTCATACTCCACCACGCTGACCCAGTGCGGATTGGTGGAGGCAGGTGTATGGCGTCCTGCTGTTAGAATTTATCAAGCCGCCCATTGGGCCTCTAACAGGCTTAACGACTACCACATTTAGTGATAACCGGGACCAACGGCTTAACGTGCCTTCCGAAGCACGGAAGCGCTCGATATTAAATGCCACACAAACGGTCACCCATCCAAGGACTGACCTCTGTAAACTCTGCTTTACTTCGGTGATCGTTTCCGACCACCTAGCATCGCAGAGCTACGAGCGCTCAAACGAATGATAAAAGGAATCTCAAAATTTGATGTGGGAAGATGCGTTGATGGATAATAATTATACTTAGTAGGTAAACTTAGGAAGCGAAATAACTGTTTTGCGATTAAAACTTTAAAACTAAATAGTATTACAGTATGTTGAAGCCACAATGATCAATTTCTCACTTAAGTATGTCGTTTACACCCGGTTTCTGAAAGGCCTGTCAATTCATTGATCAACTAACACTGCGGTTAATTTGACATGACTGTCAAATCAATTTGAGTTTCTGAAACGTTGATCAGAGCATAATTAACTGATCTATGATTATTTTGATTTGACATGCGGTTTTCTTTTTAGTAATAGCCACACTGCTCATTGTTGTTCAAAAGTTCGTTCTTTATCTGTCAAATATGCCAATATGCCTGGTTTCAAAGCGGATGAAAAAAAGTTACGGACTGTCATTGTTGACAAAATATTCTGCGAATTTCAAATCTCAAGTTACAATTTTAATAAAGTGCTAACTAAACTCTGTTCTGTGCATAAAATGGCCTCACGAGGGAAGAATTTCACCGAAAGAGGAAGGCAGATTCTGTTGGAACTAGTTCAGAAGTAAGTATTAGTAGAATAATATAATTTATACACATTGCGTTCTATAAACCTGTATTGTTTAAAAGTATTTAATATCTTTGTTTGTACTTCACGATGTATACTTAATACGCGCCATGTTTTATTTCAGATACAAACATATAATTGAAAATAAGTGCACAAATGCAATTTCTACTTTAAAAAAAAATGAAGCTTGGGAAACTATAACTAAAGAATTCAATTCAAATGCAGAAGTGCCTCGAAGTCAAAAACAGCTGAGCACAGCATATTTGAATTTAAAAAGAACTACTAGACAGAATGTAGCCAATGAAAATGTAAGTTTTTGATCTCAGATTACTTTTATAGTGCCCATACTAGTCAGAATATTGTGACTGTTACCAGATTCGGATATATTAAATACATCTCCTAACTTCTTAGCTAGGTAAAATGTACTAACTGCAAAGTGGCTTGTTGTAGCCAGATGTCAGCAAACTATTATTTATAATGAGCATAATTGCAATTAAGTAAAGCAACTGTAAATAAAACACCTTATTCATAAATATTTATACTTTAATTAAATTTATTTACAGGTAAAACAATATTTACAGAAAAAAAAAGATGATCTTTGTGACAGTGAAGCGGGACCATCACAAGTGGTCACATTAATTGATGAGGTATGATTTGTAACTAACATTTATTGTAGTATTGGTTTACAGTTCACAAAGTGTAATCTTGATTAATAAAATTTTATATTTTGTTTCAGTCACATACTCATAATGAAATAGGTTCCCTTTTGAAACAATTAAAAAAGGATGAAATAGCAGATAAGGTATGCAACTGCACCTTGTGGTTATAAGTTCGAAAGTTTTCCTATATGTATACATTAACTAAAAGTTAGAATTTTGTAGTATCTAATGCAAATTAATATTTTCAGAAGGGAATCATGGCAACTGGTGGTGGTTCATATAAACCAGTCCTTGGCACTGTGGGTGCACAAATTTTATCAATAATGGGTGATCAGGCGAAACCACTTTCAAGTACCTGTAAATATGTGATAGTGCATCAAGTTACTATAAAAATGGTAACATTCTTATTTAATTCAATACCTTATATATTAATTCCTTTATATTTTATACTGAAACATTCTAACTAATTATTTTTTAGTTGAAGACGTGATAATTTGTGATGTGGTGCCTGTTGAATCAAATGCTGTTGATGTTTTAAGTACTTCCATTACTTCACCAGTAACAGACCTGACGCAACACACATCCAAGAATATTAAACATCAGAGGCAGGCACTCAGAAAGAAAATAGTGCCCAAAAATAATAGCCTTATAAAGAAGAAATACTATGAAACTAAGGTGGAGTGTGTAAATATAGAGAAAAAGAACAAGTTATTAGAATATAAATTAACTTCAAAACGTCATAAGTTATTAGATTTAGAAATAAAAATTAAACAAATAGAGTATGATAATTTAGTTAAGAAATAAAAATGATTACTATTTAATTGAAATTGCCACTATGATCTTTTATAAGTGTTTTTATATTTCAAATGTTATATTATAACTTAGATCAATTAAACATAATAACAAGTAATATGGTTATTTCTGTATATTTACCGAAAAATTACTATTAATATTATTCAACAATTAAAATGAGTCAACAATAAAGATGCCCGCTCAGAAGTGTTTTCATTAATCACTGAACTAGCACTAGTATCTTCTTGAACATTCGGATCCATTGATGAACTGGTTGCTTCTTCTATGTGGTCATTATGATTAAGTGCCAAATTATGTAAACATGGAAACCGTCTCTTCAGTACACCAAAGCATCTCTCCACAGTATTCCTGGTCCTTATATGAGCTCGGTTATATGCTTCCTCACTGGGTGTTGAAGGGCGCAGGAAAGGTGTTAATAAATATGACCTGCATGGATAACCACTATCTCCCAGGAGATAGTCACTGCCATACACTCCACTTTCAAAATCAGCCCGAATGTGGGAATCATTAATAATACTAGTGTCATGAACAGATCCAGGCCACCGACATATCACATCTAATATTTTAAGATTTGCATCACATATGACCTGAACATTTAAAGAGAAATATCCTTTCCTGTTCCTGTACAGCTCAGCTCGTGGCCCACCTGGAGACTGTATCTTCACATGTGTGCAGTCAACTTCCCCGATTACATTTGGAAAACAGCTAATGTTGTAGAATTCTGTCTTTATCCTATTGCGATCTTGATGTGATCATCGTGTCAGTTGACATAGCTGTCAAATTTAACTGAAGAATCGGATGATAATCGCCATTTTGGGTTCTGTCTGTCTGTCGGACATCTGTTCATGACACTAGTATTATTAATGATTCCCACATTCGGGCTGATTTTGAAAGTGG
This sequence comes from Musotima nitidalis, assembly GCA_949126915.1. Classification (NCBI taxonomy): domain Eukaryota; kingdom Metazoa; phylum Arthropoda; class Insecta; order Lepidoptera; family Crambidae; genus Musotima; species Musotima nitidalis. The sequence continues at coordinate 5,625 of OX421443.1, read as the reverse complement.
AGTGTATGGCAGTGACTATCTCCTGGGAGATAGTGGTTATCCATGCAGGTCATATTTATTAACACCTTTCCTGCGCCCTTCAACACCCAGTGAGGAAGCATATAACCGAGCTCATATAAGGACCAGGAATACTGTGGAGAGATGCTTTGGTGTACTGAAGAGACGGTTTCCATGTTTACATAATTTGGCACTTAATCATAATGACCACATAGAAGAAGCAACCAGTTCATCAATGGATCCGAATGTTCAAGAAGATACTAGTGCTAGTTCAGTGATTAATGAAAACACTTCTGAGCGGGCATCTTTATTGTTGACTCATTTTAATTGTTGAATAATATTAATAGTAATTTTTCGGTAAATATACAGAAATAACCATATTACTTGTTATTATGTTTAATTGATCTAAGTTATAATATAACATTTGAAATATAAAAACACTTATAAAAGATCATAGTGGCAATTTCAATTAAATAGTAATCATTTTTATTTCTTAACTAAATTATCATACTCTATTTGTTTAATTTTTATTTCTAAATCTAATAACTTATGACGTTTTGAAGTTAATTTATATTCTAATAACTTGTTCTTTTTCTCTATATTTACACACTCCACCTTAGTTTCATAGTATTTCTTCTTTATAAGGCTATTATTTTTGGGCACTATTTTCTTTCTGAGTGCCTGCCTCTGATGTTTAATATTCTTGGATGTGTGTTGCGTCAGGTCTGTTACTGGTGAAGTAATGGAAGTACTTAAAACATCAACAGCATTTGATTCAACAGGCACCACATCACAAATTATCACGTCTTCAACTAAAAAATAATTAGTTAGAATGTTTCAGTATAAAATATAAAGGAATTAATATATAAGGTATTGAATTAAATAAGAATGTTACCATTTTTATAGTAACTTGATGCACTATCACATATTTACAGGTACTTGAAAGTGGTTTCGCCTGATCACCCATTATTGATAAAATTTGTGCACCCACAGTGCCAAGGACTGGTTTATATGAACCACCACCAGTTGCCATGATTCCCTTCTGAAAATATTAATTTGCATTAGATACTACAAAATTCTAACTTTTAGTTAATGTATACATATAGGAAAACTTTCGAACTTATAACCACAAGGTGCAGTTGCATACCTTATCTGCTATTTCATCCTTTTTTAATTGTTTCAAAAGGGAACCTATTTCATTATGAGTATGTGACTGAAACAAAATATAAAATTTTATTAATCAAGATTACACTTTGTGAACTGTAAACCAATACTACAATAAATGTTAGTTACAAATCATACCTCATCAATTAATGTGACCACTTGTGATGGTCCCGCTTCACTGTCACAAAGATCATCTTTTTTTTTCTGTAAATATTGTTTTACCTGTAAATAAATTTAATTAAAGTATAAATATTTATGAATAAGGTGTTTTATTTACAGTTGCTTTACTTAATTGCAATTATGCTCATTATAAATAATAGTTTGCTGACATCTGGCTACAACAAGCCACTTTGCAGTTAGTACATTTTACCTAGCTAAGAAGTTAGGAGATGTATTTAATATATCCGAATCTGGTAACAGTCACAATATTCTGACTAGTATGGGCACTATAAAAGTAATCTGAGATCAAAAACTTACATTTTCATTGGCTACATTCTGTCTAGTAGTTCTTTTTAAATTCAAATATGCTGTGCTCAGCTGTTTTTGACTTCGAGGCACTTCTGCATTTGAATTGAATTCTTTAGTTATAGTTTCCCAAGCTTCATTTTTTTTTAAAGTAGAAATTGCATTTGTGCACTTATTTTCAATTATATGTTTGTATCTGAAATAAAACATGGCGCGTATTAAGTATACATCGTGAAGTACAAACAAAGATATTAAATACTTTTAAACAATACAGGTTTATAGAACGCAATGTGTATAAATTATATTATTCTACTAATACTTACTTCTGAACTAGTTCCAACAGAATCTGCCTTCCTCTTTCGGTGAAATTCTTCCCTCGTGAGGCCATTTTATGCACAGAACAGAGTTTAGTTAGCACTTTATTAAAATTGTAACTTGAGATTTGAAATTCGCAGAATATTTTGTCAACAATGACAGTCCGTAACTTTTTTTCATCCGCTTTGAAACCAGGCATATTGGCATATTTGACAGATAAAGAACGAACTTTTGAACAACAATGAGCAGTGTGGCTATTACTAAAAAGAAAACCGCATGTCAAATCAAAATAATCATAGATCAGTTAATTATGCTCTGATCAACGTTTCAGAAACTCAAATTGATTTGACAGTCATGTCAAATTAACCGCAGTGTTAGTTGATCAATGAATTGACAGGCCTTTCAGAAACCGGGTGTAAACGACATACTTAAGTGAGAAATTGATCATTGTGGCTTCAACATACTGTAATACTATTTAGTTTTAAAGTTTTAATCGCAAAACAGTTATTTCGCTTCCTAAGTTTACCTACTAAGTATAATTATTATCCATCAACGCATCTTCCCACATCAAATTTTGAGATTCCTTTTATCATTCGTTTGAGCGCTCGTAGCTCTGCGATGCTAGGTGGTCGGAAACGATCACCGAAGTAAAGCAGAGTTTACAGAGGTCAGTCCTTGGATGGGTGACCGTTTGTGTGGCATTTAATATCGAGCGCTTCCGTGCTTCGGAAGGCACGTTAAGCCGTTGGTCCCGGTTATCACTAAATGTGGTAGTCGTTAAGCCTGTTAGAGGCCCAATGGGCGGCTTGATAAATTCTAACAGCAGGACGCCATACACCTGCCTCCACCAATCCGCACTGGGTCAGCGTGGTGGAGTATGACCCAATACCCTCACACCTTGATATGTGAGAGGAGGCTCGTGCTCAGTAGTGGGACGTATATGGGCTGACATGATGATGATTCGTTTGAGAAAATATATATCGGGATCTCGTATTCACAAATATTTACAATGTTAACATTCAAAAAAGTTAAGGGTACTTGCTTGCAAAAACAAGCGAGTTACCCGTACAAACAAGTACTCCATAGAATTGTATAAAATGGAGCATTAGAACCTTCGATCAACAATACAATCGGTGCCATATTTGAGTTCTGTTTTTGTGTGTGATGCGTTATCTAGTTGTATTGTTGATCGAAGATTAGAACCGATTCATAAGAGCCGGTAACATGCTTGTACGTATCAGGAACCAACTCATGTATTGTAGCGCCCCGAAAAAGCGCCTGACAAAAGCACTACTTAGTAGCGAACAACTTAGTTAGAGCCTGAATCAAAAGATGGCTCTGTAAAGATACTGAACATAAACAAAAAATCATACTTTAAAGGAATGGACTGACCTCTCTAAATCAGATGAGGCTTTTTATAAGCCTTTACAAATAATTATACCACAATATTTAATATTATTATTTTATTTATGTGAAAATTCATCTCTGATAAAAGAAATCAGCGCCATCTAGGTACTATCGCCTTAAAGCAAACAATGCACCCCTGGCGTATTTTTCTTGGAACTTCTCTTTTACACGCTGAAAGTTTCCCTTTTGCTTCCAGTAAATCGTAGATGGCATTAATAGGGAGGGAATATCTAAAATATTATTATGAAATGGAGTTATGACGTAATATGTCTAACATGTATTTTAAGCGACGAGAAACACGGCGTTGAATTCGGTACTCTTTGATCTTGAAGCAGGCTTCAGTTCCAATATAATGCGTCTAATTAAGGCCTGTTTACTTTTATGTATCATCCACTGCTGAACGCACACGGCGTCGTTCACCTGAAATGATTATAATCAGAATTATAAACTGACAAAAACAAGTCGTTACATTTCATCGTTTATGATTAAACCGAAAATATCTGCAATAAAATTAAGTTTTAACATTTAATTATAGAGGCTATAGAAATATTTCATACATTTCAAATGACCTGGCCTTAAAAAACAGTGCCCGGCGGTAAATATTATCACATTAAATGTGAAGTGTGTACAACACACTTCATATTCACTAGCTTTAAGGTCACGACCCTGATCTATTATATAAATTTTTCTAAATTATCCTTGTGGTGCAGTATTTTTACACAAATATTAATATTTTATTGATTCTTATGTTGATTAAACTGTCTCATATAATATGAACGGTCAGACGGCAGCCGCTTCGTGTAATAACTGAAACAGAGCGAAATCTTTGCAGACCAGTGTGCCGACCCTGAGCTGGGGACTGTGGGACGTTGGCCGCGGTCGTTACCATTGCTACGCGCTATGTCCCATATGAAATTTATAAAAAAAAAAAACTTTTATGTGGCAAGCAATAAAACAGCAGTTATCTAGAAGTCTCTAAGTACCTGCTGGTGGATATCCTACTAATTTAACTAATTAATGGATCGCCAGTCCATATTTATTTTACCCAACGTAGCTATATGCAACTTTCTATATGCCTGCTAACTGCCACTTCAGCTTGCAATTTTTTTGAGCTGTATCTGTGGCATTAATTCTATATTATATAGTAATCTATATAATTCTATACTATATTTATCTTATATAGATCTCCGATTCGATCTGTAGTAAAACCGTTTGCATAGATCTGTAAATTGCTTCCTGTTGGAATTTGAGCTTCCTCATAAAGCCATATAGTAAGAGTAAGGTCCCTCGATTATGTTTGTAGTTTATTAAAAAATTAACTTTACAAAAGAACTACACTTTGAAAAAGTTTCCAGTGAGTTATTTCATTTTTGTCAATGTGAATCGTGAGACATCGACCATAATTATAAAGAGGAGCAATAGATGCACTCCAAGACAAAATGAGACTGCTCTATGCATAAACGTAACTTTTCTCAAATAGAAATTAAAAAAAGTACAGCGAAGTATTTTTATTAAAATTCAGTAAATTCTTTTATTATTATGCTTTTAGCTTATTTAAATGTAATTTGGTTGGAAATTTATTTTTCAATTTGTACAAAATGTATTGCTCTTTTTAAATTTGTATTCCTTTTTTTCTTCTCCGTGCATGGGTATAATTAATCTGAATAAAGAACGTCTACTATTCACATTTATGTATTTAATTTACACATCATTATTATTATTGTTATGCCTTAATAGGGTTCATACCAAGATCTAAGGAACCCAAGCCAACTTCACCTGCAAGTGGTGCACCTGCCGAGGTACTGGCGAATAGAAAAGTTCCGGAAGAAGCAATAGGCTGGCCACCTATTATATGGGACCACTAATACTACTGGCGAAATATGGCGTATAATATGCCTCTGCCTACCCCGTCAGGGAAACAGGCGTGATTTTATTTATGTATGTATGTAGAATAAGCGCGCTAACAAGCGCAACCCGCTCATGATGGCCTATATAAATTGATTTCACGCCCCCGCTTGCAAGACCAGTACTATATGGAATAAAGTCTAGTATAGTTTAGTACAGTAGCGCGAATATGTGCCGGAAGAGAATTCAAAGGCGGAGGTTCTTGCAAAGAGAATGATTGGGCCTGGCACGACTGTGGGCAAAACTGCCCACAGAATAGATATGTGAGTAAGGAAAATGAAGATTTCTGGATATGGATAAAATCTAAAGTATAAGAAGAACTATGTTATTGAAACTTAATATAATAATAATATATGTTTTACAGGATTGTAT